>CM024266.1:22515054-23115054 GCA_013621005.1 Aeschynomene evenia
GAAGGGTTCTGGAGCTTACAATCTCCCCTTTTTGATGATAACAACTTAAGTCTTAAGATAATAATTTTGCTTAAGTTCAGAAGTGTTTCTGAGTGAGTTCACAACTTATTCAGAATGCACTTTTGCTTTCTTAGAACTTAACATTGCTTTCTAAGAGAAGGCTCTGTTATTTCCTTAGAAGGCTTTGATAATCAACAGTTAAGGTATGCAATGTATGATTACTGTTTGAGATTATCAATTACATAGCGTGTATTTCTTGATGAATATACGTATGAAATTCAGAAATACCAGGCTAAGTAAATCAATAGATGCCAAATAATTAAGAATAAGCATAGAATTAAGTAAAACATGAGATGCCAAAATAATGATTTTTCATTGATGGTTTTGTAGAGATACAAAATATTTTGCTTCCCCTAAGTTGTTGCTCCCCCTAAGTCCTAGCCTAGTGTTTACGTATAGCCATTGTACAAAAATTTTATCATTTATCTACTCCCCCTTTGTTACATCAAAAAGGGTGGCTAAGACATAAACGCCATCATTGACTTAGAACTACTGCCTTCTAGCAATGTAGCGTAGCAGCTGGCATATCTCCATGAGAATCTCGCTCTGAGTCGCATGCGGAGCGCATTCTGGAGGTAGTTCAGAGGAAGTGGAAGGCTGTTGAGAAGATGAGGGTTGAGATGGAGGAGGACGAGAGACTTCAGCCTCAAGTACATCATCGATGATATCCCTCTTTTGATATGCAGGAAGTTCTTCTTCTTGGACAGCTTTGTGTTCAATAGCAGCGAGTTCAATAGAAGGCTGCCTTTGAGTGTCCTCAGAAACAAGAGCAAGGTCTTGATCGGAAGGTTGCCGAGCTGATGGTTGCTCCATTGCACCAGAAGTCTGAGCATCTTCGGAGAGGTTGAAAGTTGAGATCTGGCTATGTATGGCTTCAATGCACTTCAACTTCTCAGTTCGACCAAAGAAAGGCCGAAATTGCACAGAGGGTGGTGTGACTACCATTCTTCCCAGCTGGAAGCCAGGACTAATCATCGAGTCCGTAATCGAGAAGGTAGGACCCTGTTGATTGAAGGATGGAGGAGGAACTTCTGTGAGATCGAGAGGAGGAACCGCTGGTTCCTTCTGAGAGTCCTTCTCAGATAGAGTTCCTTCTAAGAAACTGTGGGCAACAAATACCTCAACTGCTGCAACTCCGGCAGCCATGGTAGCGTCAGCGCCCACCTCTGAGCTGAGCCCAGTGCTGGTGGTCCCTGGCACTACTTCATGTGTTGAGACATGAGTTTCCTCATGTTCCGAAGGGATCTCAGAAGAGAGGGGACCAACCTCAGAAGTTGGTTCAAGTAAGGCTTCCTCATGCTGTAGTTGTTGTTGTGGCTGCATCTGAGCAGCTTCTGGAGTCTCAGAAGGTTGATCCAGTTCCTTCTAGACGTCAAGCATCGTCTGAGCCAATGACTCAGCATTCACAGTAGCAACTTCAGTTGTGGTTGCCTCAGAAAGTTCCACCATAGAAACCTCAGATGGTCTCTTCTGGGGCTCTTTCTTGGAGCTTCCAGCATCTGGAGTGCGATGCTCAATACGGAAGCTTGCCGCATCTTCTTCCTCAGAAGAGGAATTAGCAACATTTCTTCCATGCCCCTGAATGTCTTCTCTGGTAGGGGAGACATTCCCAGAGGGGGAGGAGTGATGAGAAGCTTCTGCTTCTTCTTCAACAGCAGCAGCAGTAGCAGTAGCGGTGGTGGCAGCAGTAGCAGCAACTGCTACAATTTCTTTACCCGTCGGCTTCGGCGGGCTCTGTTTCTTAGTGGTTTTTATCCTCACTCCTTTGTGAGATTTTCCCTGATAATTCAAGGAATGCAGGAGCTTAGTTTTAAATTTGGTGGGTTTAAGACCAGAAACAGAATCAGAAACAGGAATTGAAATAGAAGAAGATTTAAGAAAGGAAGGTGGAGTTTTAGAGTAAGCTTTTACCAAACGACCACGTTTCTTTTTCCCTTCTGGTGGCACGTCTGGGACATGGAGAGTTGGAGGTGTTTTCCTCTTTCTGGTCAGGAGTTGCTCAGAAGTTGTTTCTTCTGAGTCGTCAGCAGCCTCAACAACCTCAGGTTCCTTCTGAGGAGTCTTCTGAGCTTCCTCAGAAGCCATACTCCTTGTCACCCTTGTTGGAGAGGGATGAGTCACTTTTTGCTTTTTCTTCTTCTTCTCTGAAGGATCGGAAACCTTTTCCTTTCCTTTTTCAGCCTTAGAGGGCTGTTTGGGACCAGCAGCTCCTTTAGAAGGCTTTGCTTCCTCCTTCTTCTTCTTGATGTTGTTGAAGGTGACCATCGTGAATTTGCTGTGGTTGAAGACGTACTCGTAGTCTTCAAGTGGGAAGGAGAGATGGTTGAGGATTTTGGTCAGAAGGCTTCCGTAAGGTAGACTTGTGAGAGCCCTTTTAGGATGAGCTTGGTGCATCATGTAGTTGAGCACCATCCTTCCAAAATCTACTCGTTCCTTCTTCAGCAGGTGGTACAGTAGGCATGCATCCATGGTGGTGACGTTCCCCATGTCTCCAATCCGATGGAGAAGGGTATGTTGAACAACTGAGAAGATGATTCTGGCCTCTTGCGTGAGATGAGGCACTTTTACGCCCTTGAGTGGCAGACTGTTGCTACCAGTCAGAAGTGTCACTACTTCTTCTTCAGAGTCATCTACCTCCTTGACCCATTCTGGGTCGTTGGCGATGACAGCACCACCATTCAAGGTCTTGAAAATTTTGTTGATGTCAGAGGAGGAGAAGCGGATTTGTTGATCGCAATCGTGCTCTTGACCCCTTTGTTGGTGAACCTTTCGATTTGGGAGTAGAAGGCCCTCACCACATTTGGGTAGCATACATCCTCGGAGCTCATCATGGCTGGCCATCCAGGTTGCTTAAGAAAAGTGAGCTGAAGTTCGTCCACCTGGTTGTAGACATTGAGAGGCAATACCCTTCCCATGGCTAGATTCCGTGGGAGATAGGTCTTGTGAAATAGGGATTGCATCTTCTCATCCTCGTAGAGGATGTCTTCTGAAACCTCATTAAAGTTGTTTCTCATTAATCCCTTAATTTCTCCAGAGGAGGCCATTTGGAAAAAAAGTTTAAGTTTGGAATGGATGAAGGGAGATAGAGAAGAAAGAGAGCAGAGATAGCAGAGAGAGAGAGAGGAGGGAGATGAAACAGATGAAGATTGGAAAGCGAGGAGAGGATTTGCAGAGTTTTGGTAAGTTTTAAGCGCAAAGTGCTCAAATGGAACAATGCATGAGTATTTATAGAACTGCTTGTAACTAGCCGTTTCTGACGCTTATCAAAAGTTACCGTTGTAACTTGTTTCTCGGAAGGTACCCTTCTGAGAGAAGTGGACCTTCTGAGAAATGCTCCTTTGAGAAATGTTCAGAAGTCTCTTTCTGAGATGAGTCTTCTGAAACTAATTTTCTCAGATAGAGTTTTCTGTGTTTTCCTACTTCTAGCTCTGAAGCTTAGTTCTATTGTTTGTCTCAGAGTCTAAACTAGGACTAAGGGGGGGGGGGGTTTCTAAGAAAAAGTTTTAATTTCAAAGTACTTAGAAACGCTCTTAGATAAGAAGTCTTTCAGACATTGAACGATCCTCGGATAAAGGCTTTGTAAATATATCTGAGATTTTCCTCATATTCACAAATTTGAGTTCAATGTCGCCTTTTGCACATGATCCTGAATAAAATGATGTTTTATATCAATGTGCTTGGATCGAGAATGCTGAATAGGATTCTTAGCTAAGTTGATAGCACTTGTATTATCACAAAGGATAGGAATGGTGTACCTTAATTGATAATCAAGTAGCTGATTCTTAATCCAGAGCATCTGAGAAAAGCAGTTCGCAGCAGAACATATTCAGCTTCTGCATTGATAGGCGATCGTATTTTGCTTCTTGCAAGACCAAGTGATCAAGCTTTTTCCAAAGAAGCAGCACAGCCACTTGTGCTTTTGCGATCAATCCTATCTCCAGCGTAGTCAGCATCACAATATCCTACAATATCAGAAGAACAACCTTTCTCGTACCAAAGACCAAGATTAGTATTCCACTTAAATATCGTAAAATTGTTTAACTGCAGTTAAATGTGATTGCTTAGGTTTAGACTGGAATCTAGCACAGATCCAACACTGAGTTGGATATCTGGTCTGGAGCAGTTAAGTAGAGAAGTGAGCCAATCATCCCTCGATAGTGCTTTCTGAACTTTCTCACCATCTTCATCCAAGTCAATTACTTGAGAGGGATGCATGGGATGCTCATGGTTTGGCCTTATCCATCAGAAACTTCCTCAGAAGTTCTTTGGTATACTTCTTGGTGGATAACTGTCCCTTCTGACCTTGCTTGATTTGCAATCCTAGGAAGAATTTTAATTCTCCATCATGCTCATCTCGAATTCACCTTGCATAAGCTTGGAGAACTCTTTGCAAAGGCATTCATTGGTTGCGCCGAATATTATGTCATCAACATAAATCTGGACAATCAAGAAGCCAGAGTCTTCTGAGAGTGTAAAGAGAGTTGTGTCCACTTTCCCTCTTGAGAATCCGTTTTTAAGCAGGAAAGAGCTCAATCTATCGTACCAAGCTCTTGGAGCTTGTTTCAGACCATAGAGAGCCTTTGTAAGCTTAAATACATGATCCGGGAATGCATCACTCACAAAACCAGGAGTTGTTTTACATAAATTCCTCAGAAAGATATCCATTCAAGAAGGCAGACTTAACGTCCATCTGATAGAGTTGAAACCTTTGTGTGCAGCAAAGGCTAGCAACATTCTGATAGCTCCAATCTAGCGACTGGAGCGAAGGTTTCATCGTAGTTTATCCCTTCTTGTTGGTTTACCCTTGAGCCACTAATCTGCCTTGTTTCTCACGACTTGACCGTTTTCATCAAGTTTGTTTCGAAACACCCATTTAGTCCCAATGACACTCTTCCTTTGGGCTTCTGAGTTAGTTTCCAAACTTGATTTCTCTCGAATTGGTCAAGTTCATCCTGCATGGCATTTACCCAGCTAGGATCATCTAACGCTCTTCTATGGAGTCTGGTTCAAGTTCAGAAACCATAGCAAATTTTGTGTAGTTCCTTCTGGTTCTTACGCCACGTTCTGATCGCCCAAGACTTCGTTCTGAGAGACGTTCTTCAAGTCTCTTGAACCTCTAATCCCTTTAGGAGTAGGTTCTGAGAAGGAGACACATAAGGTTCTCTTTCTGAGTCATCAGAAGCTTGTCCTTCTGAGAATCTAATTTCCATTGCATTTGAGAAGTAGATTTTCTAGGTTCTGGAGCTTCGATGATGCTACTAGGTTTTTCTTTAGATGGAGATGATTGTTCCATGGGTTGGAAATCAGTCTCATCATCTATAAGAATTTTCTTTTGGCTTTCTCAGAGAGATGTTGAGTTTCTCAAACTCATCTCTAAGTTTGCATCTTTCCAAACATGTCCTTACTGAGTTCTTTGAACTTAATATGGATTGTCTCTTCAACACATTTACTCCTTTTGTTATATACTCTGTAAGCTTTAGAGACTGAGGAGTATCCTAGGAACCATCCATCATCGACTTAGGATCAAACTTAAGAGTTTGTCCTTTGTGTTGAGAATAAAACAAGAAGAACCAAATACATGGAAATAGGAAATGTTTGTATTTTATTCTTCCATAGCTCATAAGGAGTCTTTTTCAGAATTGGTCTCAGAAAGACTCGATTCTGAATGTAGCATGAAGTGTTAACGCTTCAGCCAGAAACCTTTTGAAAGTCCGCTTTCTAAGAGCATTGTTCTTGCCATCTCTTGAAGGCTTCGATTCTTTCTCTCAGCCACTCCATTTTGTTGGGGAGTTCTGGAGATGAAAATTTGTGAGCAATGCCCAATTTTCACAAAACTTTTCGAAAGCATGATCCTCAATTCACCACATATCTGATCTTATGGTTTGAATATGAGAATCTTTTCTATTGAAACTCTTTTCGCAAATGCTTTGAACTTTTCAAAGTTTCTTCCTTAGAGGCTAGAAAGAAAACCAATGAATCTAGAGTAATTATCCACTATGACAAGACATAGCGTTTTCCAGAAAGGGAAGCCGTTCTGGTTGTCAAAGAGATCCATGTGGAGCAGTTCCAGTGATTTCTGAGTAGAAATACAACTTTTACTGGGAAAGGAAGCCTTGGTCTGTTTCCTCTTTCACAGAAGTCGCAGTTGCATCTTTCTGATACTTAATGCTGGGAAGGCCCTTTACAAGTCCTTTCTGAAGAGTTCAGAAAGAAGTCTCATATGGACATGACCAAGTTTCTTATGCCATAGCCATTTGTCTTCTTGGACAGAGACAAGGCACTCCACGTTTTGATCCTTTAGATCATCCAGATGGATAACATAGATGTTACCAACACATTTTCTTCCAAACGATCTGTCATTTGTGAGATTAATCACATGACAATACTTGGCATAAAACTCAACCTTTAAGCTTTGTCACAAAATTGACTGATGCTTAATAGATTGTAGTTAACCATCGACCAAAAGTACATCTGAGATTTGGTGAGAGAATCCTTACCAACATCTCGATTGCAGTGACTCTCCCTTAGCGCCATCACCGAATCGCACTGTTCCGCCTTTCTTGGCTTGAGCTCTGAACCATGCTTGCTTCCAGTCATGTGCTCGAGCAGCCACTGTCAAGGTACCACTGCTCTCATTGTGGTGGTGGAGCAGCGCTTGATGATGTACCTGCAGTCACAAAGTTAATAGATTTAGTACCCATTCTTTGTTGGGTCCTTGCTTGTTAGCTTTCTTGGACTTTGCCTTCTTTTCTTAGAAGGGTTATGGTTTGAGAGTCAGAACCCTTTGTTTGCCTTTTCAGAAGTACTTGCTTTCTGAGAAGTTTTACCCTTCTGAGAGGGTTAGTCTTCTTAGAAGCTTTGCTTTCTGAGTTTTCTTCTTAGCCTTCTGAGGCTTAGAGATTTTCCCTTTTTTAACATCGGGCAATTTTCAGAACCATGACACTCTTAAAACATATAATGCACATGCGAGGTGACTTGGTTAAGGATGGATCAAGATCATGTGGTTCAAAGACTTCTTCATATCCAAGACCACTTTTGTCTTTATAGGGTTTTTGACCCCCAAGCAAAAGACTTAGCATCTTTTCACCATTTACCATCTTAACTAAGTCAGAGGTTAGAAGTTCATTTGTCTTTTGCAGTTCGATCATGGCCTTTTCAGCCTTCTCTACTGTGATTGAAGACAAACTTTCTAATGCTTGATACAGGTCATGACTTTCAAGGTATCTACCCTTGAAGTCGTCTCTTCAAGCCTTAGGTTCTGAACCTCTTGAGTTAGTCTTACATTTTCAGCTTCTAAATTTTTAAAAGATTTTTTGAGATTGCTGAAACTGTTAGCTAGCTCGTTGAGTCTTTCAGAAGATCATAATAAAGTTCTGAGAGCTCATCGTATGAATATGAAAGAGAGGAGAATTTGGTACTCTTCTGATTCAGATTCTGTTTCCAGAATATAGTCAGTTCCTGCCGTGAAGCAAACATTAGCTTCTTCTTCCTCACTTGCTCCTTCAGAAGCTTCTTCTTCTGAATCACTCCAGGTTGCAGCCATTGCCTTCTTTTTCCTTCTGGGATGAATTTCTTCTTCCCTTTGTTTTGTGGACACTCCGTCTTGAAGTGGCCTTTTCTCCACATCCAAAGCATGTGGCATCTGAAGGCTTTGACTTTCCTTTCTTAGGAGTGAATTCCTTGCTTTGTTTGGTCTCTTTCTCCAGGCTTTCTTCATTTTCTTTACTAGGAGAGAGATGTCGTCGTCGTCAGATTCTGAGCCTTCATCATGTCAGACTCAGAAGCTTCTTCAGCTTTGAAAGCTTTGGAAGATTTTCTGATTTGACTGTTCAGAGCCAGTCCCTTCTGAGGTCTGGAGGAAGCGGATGGTCCTCCGAGCAACCATTCCAACTCGATCTCATGCGTTCTGAGCGAACTAAATAGTACATCCAAACCCAGCTGGTTTAGATCCTTGGCTTCCTGGATTGCTGTGACCTTAGGACGCCATTTTGCAGAAAGGCTTCTGAGGATTTTTCTTATCATCTCAGCGTTTGAATAAGTCTTTCCCAAGACTTTCAGCTGGTTGATGATATGGATAAATCTTATTGACATGCTGTCAATAGTTTCCGCAGGTTGCATGCTAAAGGACTCGTATTTGTGTATGAGCATTGAGATTTTCGTTTCCTTGACCTCGTCATTACCTTCGTGCAGCATATGAAGTCTTTCCCAAATCTCTTGTGCAGTATCACATGACACAATTTTGTCATATTCTACCTTGGGTAAAGCACAGAGGAGAATATACTTGGCTTTAAAGTTGAGTTGTATCTTCTCCTTCATCTCTTGAGTCCATTCGTCCTTAGGGACTCGTCTTGTATAGGTTCTGAGTGCTGGAGGTGCCACTCCTGGCTCAGCGTCTATTGCAACCACAGCGTCCTCTGTAATTGTCTGCAGAGGCTGATAGTCTCCATTCTCGATCCTATCCCATAAGTCCAGACTGGTGTGCTTGATGAATAGCGTCATCCTGTCACGCCAGTAGTCGAAGTTGTCTCCGAGAAACATAGGAGGTCTGTTTATAGAAGCCCCATCTGATATGAATGCAGCTGGTGAATTCATATTTCCCTTTGTGGATCTTTTCCTTGACACTGCGAAGTGCTCAACCCTTAAGGACGAGCTCTGATGCAATTGAAAGTGTATGTGTGCACGAGAAGGGGGGTTGAATCGTGCACGTTTTTAAAAAATACTTCTTAAAACTTTTACTTAGAAAGCTGTTTTTACTCAGAAGGTAGATTTTAAAGTTTGCAGCGGAAATTGCTTTCTGAGAAGATTAAGTTTCTGAGAACTTAGTCTTTCTGAGAAAGTTCCTTTCTGAGCAGTTTTAAGAAAATGACTTTGAGTTAGAGTTTCTTAAACGCTTTCTGATTTTAATCAATGAAGTTTTCACGAGACCTCTTAATTAAAGTTGTGATAGAGTTTTTCTCAAAGATTTGTACAAGTAAGGAGTAAGGGAGAAAAGCTTAACACAAAGAATTTTATACTGGTTCGGTTATAACCAACCTACTCCAGTCCCCAACCTTCAGTTGAGAGTTCTTGGATATTCTTCTTAAAGTGCCTTCCCAGACAACAATGCCTTTACCAAGTAAAGGACTTCCACCACTTCACAACCCGAAGTGGGATTCCTTGCCTCCAACACTAGAGGACTTCCTTGCCTTAATCACTTAAGGACTTCCTTGCCTCACAACCGAAGACATCCTTGCCTTAATCAATTAAGGACTTTGAACTTTGCCTCAAACACCAGAGGACTTAAACCTGCCTTCATACAAAGAAGGACTTAGCGTTTTTCGGAAAGTAGTTTTTGCTTCGAAAATCAACTACTAAGATTAAGTTACAAACTTAATTTGACCCTTAGTAGACTTCTAGATTTAACTTACAAATGTAAGAATTTGCACCAGTACAGAACTAGAAGATTTTCGCAAAGTTAGAAGAACAATTTCGTAAAATTGTCTTTCTGAGAAAGTTCTAAGTTTTCGCAGATGATTTTCAATTCAGCAGAGTTTTTGCACGTTTGATAAAGAGTTTTTAGCGCAAGAATTTCGTCACAATGCTCTGGAATTGAACTCATATATATAGGCATCAAAGAGTTGCGAATTTTAGAAGCTTTCACTTTGCTTATGTGGCTGTGTCCTTTTCAGAACGGCTCCCTGCTACAGTCAGCGCGAAATGAGGAACTTTTCAGAACTGCACAGTGCGCGTGTTCCCACTTCCTTGGCTAGTTGTAGCGAGCTTTCTGAGACTGCTTGCGCTCCCTTGAGTTCAGACACTTGGTTGCTTCTGAGTCCAACTTTCTGAGAGTTGTACGGACTTCTGAGGCGAACCTTCTGAGGGGAGATCCATCTGAGAACTACTAGTCGCAAGGTCTTCTGAGACCCTTCTGAGGCGATAGTGTTCTTTCCTCAGAAACATGTTTTCACCTTCTGCGCTTCTGAGACATCCTTTCTGATATCTTTGGCGCTATGATTTTATCAATTGATCTCGAGGCTACTTGATGTTTTGTCTTGGTCTTTACTCATGGTATTGCAATAATTTAAAGCTTTCTGAGACACTTAGCGCACATATTAGCAAAACCTTAAGTAAAATTTTTATACTTATGGCTTACCTTGTTATCATTAAAACTTTCATAACTCTAAGAGAATTATGCCTAATTCTTTCAGAAGGGTTCTGGAGCTTACACTTATGTCTAAAATACATATTGTTCAATCTTCTGAAGCTATTACAGCAAATAACATCTATCTAGACTATTACAGAAGCATCTGAATATCAATCTAACTTTCTTAGATAGACTTACATAGTTCTTATGCTAATGTACAATCTTCTGAAACATCTATACATATTTCTTTCCAGATTTATAACACCTTAAACCTTCTTTACATGGGTTTTGTTATTATCAAAACCAAAATGAGGATTTACATTAACACCTATCTACAAAAAAATCATAATCAGAAAAAAAAAATAAAGAAGAATAGAGAAGACGCATCATCACTATTAAAAAAGAAAAAGAAATAGCAAGGAAACAATAATATCAACCTCATTTTTAATATCCTTCGTTCATCATCATCAACGTCACTTTCACCACCAATATGCAAAAAAAATCATAATAAGAACAATATATATAAACAAAAATAAAACTATGAAGATGAAAATGAAGAGTTAAACCAAAGTGTAATAAAAATGCAATAATTAGAAATTATGAAGATGTCCACCAAAGGAATAATTATGTAACGTTCCTTTGCATATTTGTGGTTCATTTTGATAGATAGAAAGAGGAAGATGAAGAGTTAACTTAAAGATATAATATAACTAATATGCATAAAATGGATTATAATATAATTAACATGCATAAAATGAATTTTATAAGAAAAAAATCTCATAATGCCACATCACCAAGTATAAGGTGAGAATGAACATGGGTATGCCACCTCATAGGTGCATAACCCGACTTTAGTATTATATATATGATAAGATAAGATTTGAAAAATGGATAAAATTTACTGTAAAATCATCTTAAAATTGATTTTGATATAATGAATGTTGTTTGGATGATCAAAATCAAAACCACTTTTAAATGTGTAATTACCAAAAAGGATATGACTTTAATATTTTGATACATGTATTATTTTTTATTTAGTTTTATTTTAAATATATCAATAAACTATATTTATAATATTATAAAGAAATATATATTATTTAAATTAATATTATTATATAAATATTACAAATTGATAAAATATTTAAAATTAATAATTATTATTACAAAAAAATAAATAAATATTTAAGCTTACAATTTTATATATATGAATTTCATATTAAACACTATTAATATTATGCTTTTTATTTCTCACTTTTATCTAAAATATATTTAATAAACTATATTGATATTATTATAAAAAATATATATTATTTGAACTATTGTGTAAATATTACATATTAATAAAATATTATTATTATGAATAGAGTATATATATATGATATATATAATTAGATAAAATGAAAACATAAACTATTTTTATTGGGAGTGTATAAATTTGTTTTTAATGAATAGAAATTGAGGTTAAAAATTGTAATTTAAAAAATTCTTCCTATTTTTAACGTTGAACGGGAAAATATGGAACCCAAAAGCATGTAAAAATTGCTTCTATCTAACTATGGTTGAGAATGAAAATCCCATTCACATTGAAGTAGCACAAAAACATCCAAACATACATTGTAAATTTTCAAGAACATTGAAACATGGGTTGAGTGGTGGCAAACGTCCACCCAAACACACTCTACATCATCAACTCCCATTTTGACTACCTTTTTTCAATAATCTCAAATAACCAAAGTCAAAATTCACCATCCTTCTTAAATCTTCCTAACAATCTCCCTCCTCCCAATCAGTGACGGATCCAGAAAATTTTAATAGCGGGGGAGAAAATATTACATCGCTGATATATATAAATATAAGATAATGTTTTTTGAATTTTCTTTAGTGTGGGGACAAATTCAATAATACAATGGGGGCAAAATATATACATTTATATATACTTAAACTAAAAAAATTAAAATTCAGTGGGGGCATAAGCCCCCATAGGTTACAACCTAAATCTGTCCCTGCTCCCAATAATGGTTATGAAAGTAGAAGTGAAATTTTGGGTTCAAGTTTTGAGAAGGTAATGACTAATGAGTGACGGTGGTGTAGGTGGCAGTGAAGGTTGGGTGGGGAGGTGGTGGTGGACATGGAGGAGATGTGGGGTTGAGGATGAGAAGGTTGAAGATATGAATTAATTTGGGGGAATTTTGAATAGTTACAAATTTTGAAAAAGATAGGGACTAATTTGGGGGAGTTTTGAATGTCACGTCAGCAAATCCGTTATAGTTAACAGTAGGGACCAATAAGTGTCCGACGTTTGACATTATTAGGGATACAGTTGTCACTTTCCAATTGTCAAGGACCGGATTGTTCGACGCTGAAATTGTCAGGGATTGACTTGGAGGTTTACTGTAACCCCCTACTAGATAGCTCTTAATGCTTAAGTCATTTTAGGCTATTTCATAAGGGTCACTCTCTGTTATCATGTTCTATTCTTTACTTTAAAATATATACGCGGAAAATAGGCGGGAGTAAAATTTTCGCAATTTGTTTACGATATAAAAATAAGGGCTTTGCGAAATACATAATCGATAAATAATAAGTCATGCCAAGATATAAACTGAATAGTCTATCAAATAAATAACTCCCAACAATCAATGAACACACAAGGAATAAATATTAGGTTTTACCCCATAAGCCAAAGGCAATGACTTATGAGACTCCACCATACATACATGTCAAATAAATAGCTGCCGGCTAACATAGGTCCGGACTTGAAATAAATAACTCAAACAACTGAAATGAATCCATAACCGAAATGCAAATCAATGTATGTAGGTTTATAAAGCGGAGGACTGAAAAATAAACTAAGGCTGGGTCTGCTCCTCGCTAGCTCCATGGTCCTGCTCTGTCTACTCCTCTATAATATGGGGGAAAAACATAGGGTGAGCACTGGGAAGTGACTCAGTAGAGGAAGCCGCCCCGGGTTTAATTATAAAATGAGTGGAGCATGAATGAGTTCATTTCAGATATAAGTTTAAAACAATATTTTCCCGGAACGTCTTACCTAAGTGCGTCTTGTTCATTTTATTTAATACATATAACATAGCATAATTAAAGGTCTCTGTGTAGTGTACTCTGTGCTTCGAAATATCAGTAAGGGAAAGAATATATCATAACATCCTAAATAACTTTAGTTCTCTTAAACTTTAATCTTGCATTAATCTTTGGCCTGTGCCGCCCTCCTGTAACCTCCACTACACCGACCCTAGGCATGAGCTCATCCTAACTTATGGGGAGAGGGGGGAATATCACCTTCCCTTAACAATGAGGTTGTAATGCCGTGGTTGTCATCCCTCCCTTAACAACTCTCACTGTAATGCCGAAGGCTACAACGTTTTATCTTAGTATTTCACCTTCTCTTAACAATGAGGTTGTAATGCCGAGGTTGTTATTCCTCCCTTAACAACTCTCATTGTAATGCCGAAGGCTATTGCACTTTACTTTAACTTTTCATTACATCTTAAACATGTACATAACACTATATCGTAATATCATAACTTAACATTACATCATAGCATTTAAACACACATACAACTCATAACATTACATAATGAACATACATAAATCATACGGAACATATATTATCATATAATCGTACTTTTATATTACAATAATGTATAAACATATTTTACAGCTCATATAATCATATATAAATCATGCATAAATCATATATATATCTTATTCACTTCTAACTTTGTCTTATGTAATGTTATCCTTAATTATACTCACTATTATCTTTACTATCATTATTAATACTATTATCATTACATATCATATATTATACATGTTGTTGTTCTTACTGTATTATTCTTTTATTATTATTAGGGTTAATATTTTATTATTATCTTCCCTATCAATATTACTATCATTATCATATTATTATTATTTCTACCTGTTACCTACCTATTATTAACTCATAAACATGCTAATAGGTATAAGTTTATGTAATAATAATATGTAATAGTAATATACACACAGATAAACTGTCTTTTATTTATTTATATATATATATATAAAACAAAAACCAAGCGCGCATGCGCTGCTCGCAGCCTCCATTCGCGCATATATATATATATATATATATATATATATATATATATATATATATATATATATATATATAGAACCATAATAATAATAATAAGGCACAAAAATTTCTAATGGGAAAAACGACCATCACATTAATCTCATAAAATCATCATCAATATGCATGAAAATAGAATGCCTAAACCCCTACCTCTCGTAGACCTCCTATGCTATGCGTAGAGACACCCCTTTCCTTCTCACTTTCTCTCTAGCCCCACGAACGGTACAAAGATGGCTTCTTTCAAAAATGGAAACGGTAGAAGTGTTCTATTTGGTGAGAGGATCAAGAATATGTGATTTGTTTTGTGATTGGGTGAGAATTGGTATGGATTTGGGGTTGTGGAATGGTTATGATTTTTGGTTTTTGAGAGAGAGAGAGAGAGTGGAATGGAGGCACAAGGATTGATGGAGGCTACCAAGAGTATTTTTGGAAATTAGGTTTTCTTAGTGGAGGCATTGATGGGTATTATATAGAGGTGTTGTGGGGCCACCCGTTACTAAAAAAAATACTAAATATTCTAAAATATCCCAAATAATACTACAATGCCCAACTAACTTTCAAATCTTTAAACATAAATTAAAAATACACATATAGGCACACAAATAAAATAAATAACATATAACACTTTAATAAGGAGAAATTTATCCACTCTAACCCAATTAAATTCCAACCAAGATCAGTTACCCTTAATTTCACTTAATTAGAACCTAATAAAAATCGGGGTGTTACATTTACTCTTTATTTTTTTCAATTCATCATGTGTTATGTCTGCTATTTTATTGCATTGTTTAAGCTGATGATATATTGCTACATTAGTCATCACTTTTAATAAAGTTTAATATATATTGTATATTGTTATATATATACGTATTCAAAAAGTATGGTCGTCCGTTAAGAATTAGTCAACGACCAGCCAACGATTAAATGTATCTCATAATATTCCTAAATTAACTTTATGTAATTATGGAAATATGATAGTAAGATATAAGATATAATCAGCAACAACATATATTGAAGATCTCATGCAATCAGGGAGTTATTGAACAAAATTTGACCTTAATTTATTATATCAAAACACGCATACGCACAGCCCCATCGTCGCCCCACTTTTATTTTTTTAGTGCAGTCACAATTTCCCCCGACATCGTTAATCAATATTGAGCAAGTAATTGAGAACTTCTTTTTGTTTCTTTTTAATTTAGTATTCCTTTGTTTTTTTTTCATTCGTTATGCTTTATTTTGGCAGCTTTTTTATGTCACAACTTTTTTTTATCCCATTTATGTCATGACTTTTTCTTTGGGCAGAAAGTGATCAAGAACACTAGTCAATAGAAGAATCTAATGAAAAACTTATTAATAATAATTTCGACCTCAATATTCCATACATCGTGGTATGTTTTGTTTAATCTTTGCTTTTATATCGGTATGTATAAAATTTTTCATGTGATATTAGTAATACTAATTATGTTGTATATATGTAATATCAATTACGTAGGATGTGTAATATCCTTTATTTGATATGTGTAATACCCTTAATGAGGTATGTGTAATACATTTAGTTTAGTATGTGTATTACCCTTTATAGAGTATGTGTAATATCTTTTGTGGTGTATGTGTAATACCCTACATACTTACGGTATGTGTAATTCACTTTCTATGGTATGTGTAACACCCTTTATATGATATGTGTAGTGTTTTATGCTTGATAGTGTAATTTCCTTTATTATTAGTATTAGGGGTGGAAGTAGGCCAGGCAAAGCCAGGCTTTGGCGGGCCCAAGCCTGGCCTGTAATGTAAATGTATGGTCTGAGCCTAGGCCTATGACCTAACATAAGCTTTTTTTTAAGGTGGCCTGGCATTTTTAAAAGTCTGGCCTAACCTACTAGCCTATTTAAAAGGCTATATCAGAAACAGAAATCCAACATCCAGAGTCCAGAAACAAAATCTAGAACCAAAAATAGTAAATCCAACATCCAGATCTAAAATCCAAAATCCAAAATCTAGAACTAAAATAAACCATACAAAATACAAAGAGTTAGAGGTCCATACCTTAGCACTTGGTCTGCAGAGGCGAGCAAAGGCGAAGACAGAGGATGACAGAGGCTGGTGACTCGCGAGGCTGGACGGACGGACGGGCGACGAGCAGGAAGAGGACGACGGTGGCTCTGTGAGCAGGAAGAGGCTGGCGACCGCTAGCAGGGACCACAAGCAGAGCAGAGGACTCCGCGACTCTGCGAGCACAGACCATGAGCAAGAGCTCGAGCAGACGAGCACGGACCACGAGCACGGACGGCGGCTGGCTATCGGGCGGGGCGGCGACCAGAGGCGGGCAGCGGCGGCAGCTTCAGCATAAGCAGCAGCAGCTTCTCGGTTCTTAGAGAAGAGAATAGAAAGTTAGGGTTTTCAGTTTTGTGAATTGTGAATTCGTTGATGTTATGTTTGTAGAATTAGGGTTAATTAATTGTATAATAATAATAATAATAATAATAATAATAATAATAATAATAATAATAATAATAATAATAATAATAATAATAATAATAAACGGGTCGGCCTACTAGGTTATATGGGCTTTTTTGGTAGCCTACAGCCTAGCCCATTTAACTAAACAAACCTTAAAAAAAGCCTTAGCCTAGCTCATTAAGTATACGGGCCAGGCCAGGCCAGGCCTAATGCGGGTCAGGCCATAGGCCCCCGACGGGCGGCCTGGCCTACTTCCACCCCTAATTAGTATGTGTAATTTCCCTTATTTTATATGTGTAATTCATTTTTTTTTTAGATTTTGAATAGAATTTGTGTAATGATATTGTATATCAAAACGATTTTGAGGTAAAATATTTTATTTTATTTTTTATAAAAATTCCTTTTTTAGATAGATGAAATCATTAAATGTGTAAAAGAATCTCTATAATATCATATAGTACTGTATCAAAATAAATTGTAATCACCATTAATTGTGCAATAAATTAAAATATTGTGTAATTCATTTTCTTGATACTAATTACTATCATATTAATTACACACTTTTTTATATATGAACATTATTTAATTGTTGGCTTACTTAGTTGTACACGTAGCATATATTTTTTTTTTTTGGTTCATGACCGGGGTATCCATCGACCATAGTGACTAATCCCTCGTTGGCTTGTAGGTACCTCAAAGGGTGGGACAACTGGCCCGGAGTTTTAAAATTTTCCATACCCAAGGCAAGGATCGAACCCTTAACACTTGGTTAAAGGAGGATGAGCCCTATCGCTCAACCACACTCCCCGGGTTTACATACACTTAGCATGATTGCTACATATTCTTTCTCATAATATGGAAACTTTTCATGATATGCATTAAGGAATAGTTAAAAGACAAGTATTTCAATTTCCTATTTTAACATATTTATTTTATGTTTGGTTTTTTAATGTTTAAATACATTTTATTTCTTCTAGAAAAGCAGCATCCGGTAATCACCATAGGGCTAACTGTTCAAGAAATCAATAAAAATAGTGGTGAAGCTTAAGTTTACATTCTCTTTAATATTTATAAGTGAAAGTTTTAATTACTTGCTCTTCTTGATGGTTTCAGGACAATTCACATTTTTATAAAAATAAACAAACTCCATATCTAAGCATTGAGCCATTGAGCATAGTGAGTATTTAGATTTATGTTTCTTATGGACTACTATTTTCGGTTCGAAATAAATGTCTCTTTTCATTTATACATACTAATTAAGGTAATTATTGAATTTAACAAAAATCTAAATAATATAAGTAAAAAAATTAAAATATTTCTTATTCTCTCCTACAAATATTCTATCTCCTATATTAATAAGAAATATGATAGAAAAAATATGATAGAAAAATAAATTAAATGCTTCTTAATTATTAGAATTATATAGAGACAAATAATTAATATGAACCAAAATAAAATGTAAAAAGAGACAATTATTTTGAATTAAAGGAAATATATAAATGTTCATTATGAAAGTGTTAAAGATTTTCATCAATTATCATTTCAGAACTAGTATTCTCTTACATTGGTATTTAATGCTGAATACATATGTACTTCATTAATTATGCTTGGATATTAATTATTTTTCATATGTTCTTCACTAACCATGCTACCATATTACGAGTAATTATTTCATCAAGTCTTTTTGAAAAATTTACCAAACAACTAACTCTTAAACACGGTGGAACAAAACATATACATATATATTATATAAAACAAATTATTAGAATACCAAGACACACTAAATACCAACCATTTTCAAATATGTCAAGTTTATTACTTTTTTAATGGAATCTATTTTGAGTAATGTTGTACACCACAAAATTAGTTACCATTAGTCATCATATATAATAATTCAACTTTTTAAAACTGTTAATCCAACTTTTTAAAATATTGGATTAATGTATAATATTAAAAGTTGGATTAATAGTTTTAATAAGTTGAATTATTGCATATGATGATTAATTTTGTGATGTACAATGAACATTTCTTATTATTTTTTTATTAATTGATTACTTAAAAAGGTATCTCTTGAACATATGTGATATTTATTATTTAATATATCTAATTTATAGAATTTTCATATTTATTAAAAGTAATAGCTGATTTTAATGAATAATACTCAATATACTCCTAAAGTATTTACTTCATATTTACTCCTTATATTTAGGAGAATTTCCCTCTTTAAATAATACTATTATAGAATACATAGGAAATAAGTATTTTTTTTTGTGTACATTAAGAATGATTGAATTTTAATATACATATATAATAGGCACCCGTGCACAACCCAGGCTATACACTAGTAGTATATATAGAGAGGATTCTGAAAATATTGGCAATTTTTTTCTTAAAATAAAATTGGCAATTTTTTTCTAAAAATAAAATTAAAAATTATTACTCTCACATGTTCGCATAAAGAAATCATCTAATCTTAATTATCTTTATCTCCTCAACCATTAATAAAAAGAAAACCTCATCTGCTCTTCTTCCAATCTCTTTACTTCTCTCTAATTAAAAAATTCCTAAAAGAAGTAAAAAATGCAACCGGTAGTAGATAATTCTCAACAAAAATTACTGTAATCTTCCGTTTTCAATCATATATAAACAATAGTTAAGGTATTTTGCCAATCTTAATTACATGCAATAGTCAGACATTATGATGTATAGATACTTCAAACATTAATTACAGGTATTTTTTGCTGGATATAAAGCAATAATATAGATGCTGTACTCCCCTGGAGACACTGAACGAGGATTCATACTCTTTTTTTAACACGGGTTGGTTTCCCGCAGGAGCTGATCCAGACACCTCAGCTTAGTTTAGAACATTCAGTAATGTTTGGCGTACAACAAAAATATGTCCAACTTATATCCAACATGTGCTATCCATGTTACATGATGTATGCTATACGTATATCAAATATATGTGCTATACGTATATCACGTATATGTGATATACGTATAGCATACATCCTGTAATATGGATAGCACACGTTACGTTGGAGATAAGTTGGACGTATTTCTGTTGTACATCAAGCATTATTGATTTAGTTCTAGTTGCTCTCAGCATAACGATGAGAAAATGGATTGATGCTACTTCTGCGTAAATAATTATTATGATGAACAGCAAGATTTGGGTGACAATTTTCGTCATCTTCAAATGTTGTCCACTCCATTGAGTTATCATGTTTTTCTTCTTCAGCATCGTATCCCATATTTTGAATTTGTCCAACATGGTCTTTACTATCACCATTCCCAACACATCGCGAACTTCAACAAATAGAGACATAAGAAGGAAATGACAGGTGTTAGTAACACTGATTTTGGAATAGGCAAGCCCAGTTTAGTGCTATTTGATCCAAAGTTGACAATATGAGTCATGAAAGAAATTAGCTACAGCCACACTAACTTGTTATTTGGCTTTTATTTTTATTTTCTATATTTTTATTTTTAGAATTTTGTGAAAAAATACGAAAATAAAGAAATTGTGATTTTATTATTTTTACTATTTTCAATATTTAAATTCTGAAAGCAGAAAATAAGAAAATGAAAAAATATAATGAAAACATCATATTAGACTGAGATCAGTAACTTTTAATCCTTATGCTTCGTAAGGATATAAAACCTTTTTATACGCCTCTACCCAAGGTTTAAACTTTTGCATGAGATGGTGCATAACAAGATGACTCACTTGGGGAAGCAATTTTTTAACTCGCTCTTGTCCTCTGAAAGTTTGGTAGAAATTGCTTCCATCTGATCATTCCTGTTTTAAGAACATGATGATGTTCAAAAAGGATAGCAAAATAACTAATATGAACTATATGAAATATGACATATTTGGGAAAATACATACAAAAACTTGAGATTTGGGTTTGTGCTCCCTGGTTTTGTCAGCTCCTTCTTTATCTTGTCCTCCGAAACCTATTTATTCATCATATACAAGTTTGGCTTAATTTTCATAACTATATTTCTTTCCTTTTCTTTTTCTTTTTCCCATTCAAAGGAAGAAAGCATCAGTACATGATCACAGTTTGAAACAGAATGAGAAGTTTCAAACCTTATTATCATCTATGGAAATCTGAGAGCGTGATCGATCTGAATGCAAGTCTGGCTCCTTACCAAAAGACCCTGTACGCAGCTGATAGGAAGCATAATAGGCATCACTATCCGATCTCTCATTCAGAGACAAAGGAGCTGTCTCATCATCTTGGTCACTTTTCTTCCATTTCTTAAATCCATCAAAACCCCATTGTTTTTTTGCTGTCTTTCCTGCTCTTATCTCTGGTTCAAGGCTATGTCCTTCCCTCTTCTCCCTATGAAACAGAGTTCTAAACGGTTTCCTCTTCACCTTGTCTGGACCATCACGGAAGAGGTTTTCATTGGTGGGTAAATATGGTGACTCGAATATGCTCTTCTCCATCAAAGATTTCCTTGGTTTGTAAGAAGATACAAAGCCAAGAACCGATGTTGCTCCTTTAACCTGCTTCCTTGCTTGCTTTGACTTATTGTTAGAATTTGAGTTCTCTTTGTTTGCTAAGCATTGTTCATCCTTCAAGTCAATAACAGACCATTCTTCCTCTGAATCTTGTTTAATGTCTTTTGACCCTGCAATGATCACATCCGTGGCTTCGATCTCAGCTCCTTGAGCTGTTAATTTCTGGAGCAAAGGTCTTTTTGAAAAATGGTACTCTCCTTCCGAAATGCATTTCGCATAAAGAAGTTCCTAAAAGATAAAGCCATAGTTATCAAATCGGGATACGAATCGTGAATCGTAAAATTCATGATCACCGATAATAATGAGCATAATTATATATTTCATGTAAAGAACCATAAAAAATTATATTCTCATATTAAATATTTCTTTATTTTCTAAGTCTTAGGAGCAATATAATGTAACTATATAAAATTTTAAACTTTAATTTTAGAATAATGGAAATAGAATAATCGAATAATTAAATAGAACACATACTGAATCGTTGACTCGTATGATCGTATCCTGTATCGTAAGAAACATGTTCATTTTAGATACACTGCACGTTTCGTATCGTTGACCTAATAAATTGTATCAAATCATAAGATTCAAATCGTGAATCGTAAGATACTAACTACAATAGATAAAACACCAATGAAAAGGGAATTTCGCTACGAAAATGAAATCACCTAAGTAGACGAACCATAACTGACATTCTATCCCACTATTGAGGAATGGGATAAAACCAGAGAAGAGAGAATTCTGGAGTGAAAAGAGTAAAATGAACAAATGAATTGAGTATATTATTATTGCTCTGAGTATAGAGTATTTATACAGAGGATGAAACTTGTGATACAAGCTAGGAGTTAGTTACAAGCGGTTACACCATAACTCAACTATGGTTAACACTAAACTAACTAGGGTTAACTAACTCTAATACTCTAACACCCACCTTTCTACTTATACCAATTTTATATTGGTTAACATTGAATTATACCATTGTTTGCAACTTCTGGCCTTTTATTAACTATTAGAGTTAAAAGTTATTTTAATTACCTTAGTTAATTAAACTGAGTAGTTTTCTGTTAGTTGCCAGCTGTATGGTTAGTTAGTCTTCCATAACTAACTTTTCCTCCTTTATTCTTGTATATATACATCTTTATGAGCAAGGAGAAGTTAATCCATTCATTCTTCAATCATTGTGTGATATGGTATATAGAAATGGTAAAACTTTCTAATTACAACAATATATGTACATTATTTTTCAGCTACCAACACACTTTTTAAGGTGGGGTCCACAAAAATATTAGTGAAAAACCATATGTATTTATTATGAGTGGCTGATGGTGGCAGCATTTTGGTGTACAAGAATCATTGTTGTTCTAATTATATGATGGAACATTTTAATTTTTTTCTTCCAACAGAGAGTCAGATGATTCTTCATATTACAGGTATAGAGAGTATGTTCATCCTCATAGTTGAAAATGTATCTGTATTTCACTTATTGGAATTAATAAGTTGACAATTTAGTCCACGAAGTTGCAGATAGTATTTCATACTAACGTCATCCTAGGGATTAACTTTAATCATTTTCTGCAAAATCGTTAATTTATCAATTTCAGAAAATAAAATAAGGCATTCATCTACAAGTAGCAATGACCATAATGGGACAAAAACAATATTGACAATTAGGAAATGATGTTCGTACATCCAAAATGACACCTTGAGGAAAAGTGACATAGAGACAATGAGTTGAAAGTAAACAATAAAAGTGGTGATAACTACAACAAATACTTAGCACCGAGAGCAAATTAAAGTTTTGTTCTCCATTGTTAATAATTTGACACATAAGTATGAATCCATGACTAAAAGATAACTTTTCCTCTTCTCTAAATAACTTCTCTTCATTATAGTTAACTAACATGGCTACCTGTTAATTTTTTAGAACATTGGTAGAGGTACAACAAAAGATAGTCAAAACAGTCAACAATAGGACTAGGAAACTGGACCTAAATCACTCCGCACATTAAAAAATACACGTGGTTAATAATGCTATTTGGGCCAAAAAGTGTTAAAATGGGCATTGTTGATTGTTTTGGCCCGAAATATTGTTACCCAAGCATCTGTGAACTTTTTAATGGTGCAGAGCAAAACTTTAATTTGCTCTTAATCCATATAAGAATTTCTCCGGTCCTACATGTTCTGTGAATATGATGTTTAAATGTTTGAAACTCTTAAAAATACTGGGTTCGTTTGCACACTTACCTGCAAGAAGAGTAGCTTATCTCTAATTATGAGGGGATGATCATTATCAGGGTGAGAAGCAAGGAGGGTATCAAGCAAATGTGTCCTGAAAGCAGAGACCTCAGCTTCGACGAGTATGTCGTCTCTGTGAAGGCCCATCAAGTTCAAAATCTGGCGGAAAGAATCTTGCTGCCATTTAAGGTTGTCGGATTGCAGCTTCGACAGCCTGTGCTCTGCTGAGATAAGAAACCGTTTCTTGAGGCCGAATGGAAGAATGGCCTTGCACGCGGAGGTGATTGAGTCGTGGAGGGTTGAATAGTACGCGCTGGGTGCCCTCGAATACACCATTTTCGAACAACCACCGAAACTGTTGTGAAAATTAGTGATGTTTTCTTTTTTCTTTCGTAAAATTTGTTTTGGTTATTGAGAATTGGACTATAGGCGTTCCTTAGATAATCGTGGGTTTGAATTTGGGATGCTGCAACGGTCACATGATGCTAGAACTATCCGTTGTAGCAAGTCAAGTGGATTTTTTTCTTTTTTTTAATATGGTAAATGAATAAAGAAATTTGTGAAATATGTTTGCTGGTAAAGAATGAGTTGAATATGGTGTTGTCAATTGCAATCTCGTTAGTTGAAAGTTTTCTTTAATTAAAAATTATTTTTTTACACAAAACTCACCATTGGCGAGTTTTAAGTATCAAAAGTCAGTTTTCGTAGTACTAAACTCGCCAATGGCAACTTTGACCTATTAAAATATTAATTTTTTGAACTAAACTTGTTATTGGCCAGTTTGATTGAATTAAAAAATTGTTTTTTTCACTACTAGAAATATGAGCATTTTTAACAATTTAAACATTAAATATGTCCATACAAGTATTGTCAATAAAAGTATTATTGAGCATTAGTGGTCATCGAAAATACTTAAAATAGATTATAAGTATTTTCAACGACTATTAATTGTCAAAGAATAATTTATAGCTATTTTCACGACCAATGTCAATATAATTTTTTTACAATACTTTTATCAACATTTTTCAACAATTACATGTTGTAAATAATTATTTTTGTTGTAGTGTTCTGGCATTCCCTAGACTAAACTTGCTAATGACGATTTCACTTGATTTAAATATTATTAATTTTGCACATAGAGTAAATAAAGTATTTGTATCTCGTGATCACTAGAACATTTTAGGCTTTAAGTCACATTTAAAAACTGTGATACTATATGTTAAAAACCGTGACAATCATCCAATCATGTGCTGCTATGTCAGTCATGATTGTGTTTTCTCTCTCCCACTACTTGAAAAGTCATACAAACGAAGTATTTTGATTTGACGATAATGTAAAATACTTTTACACTGTCAGTGCATCAAAATTAAACTTTCTCTCTCTCTCTCTCTATATATATATATATATAACAAAAAAACACTGAAAGAAATAATTAAGAGTTATTTACAAAACATTTTAGAGAAATCGCTAACATGATTAGAAACCACTGAAAATCAGACCAGATCGGCCGGTCCGATCATTTGTACTAGGAACCGGACTCCTGTGTTGGTCCGAGTTGGCCTTAAAAATTGGAATTTTTAAAAATCGGTTAAAAATTAGAAAATCGGTAAAAATCGGTAAAGACCGGTTGAACTGGTCAACTAATTTAAAAATAAAATTTTAATTTTTTTTAAATTAATCACTATTTTATAATAAAATTTGATATATAATACATTTTAATTACTAAACTTAAGGACTAGTAAATCTCTAAATTTATCAAATTTTATATATTTCAATTTTCATTAATATTTTAAATGCATTTAAATTTTTCTATAACATATAATTCATCGTATGTATATATATTTATAGATAAATATATATTTTATACATATTTTATTATATATGGTTGAACTTCCAGTTAGACTAGTTAAACCTTAAAGTTTAAACTTCTAAACACTTTCCTCATTCAGTTCAATGTTCAATCTGATTTTCAGAACTTTATTAAAAACCACCGTCTAAAGTCAATCATAATTCAAATGACCAAGTAGCCACTTGAACTTAAATGCACAACAAATATTTCATTTAATAAAGAGTAAATACCCAAATTCGTCCCTAAACGTTTTTTCGGTGTCCACTTCCGTCCCTGATCAAATTTCATTAGTGTCGCAGTCCCTAAACTTGAATTCCGTGAGACATATTCGTCCCTCCGTTAACTCCCATGTTAATAAGTGACGGAGTAGTCCTACGTGGACCGTTAACTTTGTCCTACGTGGACGTTAAGTGACACGTGTGCAATGAAGTTTCTAATAAGGGACAAATCAGTCCCCGGAGTTTCTAATATGGGACAAATCAGTCCCTAACCCTTGAACCAAAACGGTATCATTTTGCAAATCTTCAATTACCTTCTTCTTTCTTTCCTGAAACCCTAAACCCCATTACAGACCCCCACAACTGTGCCTCCATCCTCTTCTTCCTCCTTGGATTTTCTCTTTCAATCTCTATTGAAACATCTCCTTAAAATGGAATCTTGAGGTTGGGTAGTTGCTATGATGGTGTAACAATGGAATCTTGAGAGTGAAAGAGGTGTTTCAATAATGGAGGTTACAAGGGGGACAAGAAAATAGAGGACAGAAGAGAGGGAGTGGCGGTGTGATAGATATTAAAATTAGTTAAATTAGAGGGGTAGTATTTAATATGGATAAGAAAGAATATTTACTAAGAATATTCTAAGTAGTGGATAGGTATTAGGAATGTTCTAGAATGATTAGGATATTACTATATATGTAGCTCTGTTGAGCATTTTATAGAAGCAATGAGAAAAATATCTAGTTTTAGTCATTTAGGGTAGTTTTAGGTAGAAAGTGTAGCTAGTTAATTTTTATTCGTATCAATTTGGTGCTTTCATCTTGATCTCATCCTCCCATTATCATGTTCATTCCTTCACCCAATCAATTATTACATCACCTTATCCACCCTCACCTTTCACCCCATCACCAACAGCAACCAATCTTCCACCATTATCAACCACCAAAACCATCACCAGAACCCTACCCATTCTATGCTTATGACTTCAACAATGAAACACTACCCTCCCATCAACTATGGAGACCTCCAGACCCACCACCACCATATTCATCATATCCTTACCCACCACCATATAACCCACCGCCACTGCCATTGTATCCACCACCACCACAGCCACCCCCACCACCTCCAGAAGCCCTTCCAAACAACAACAAAGACATTGAAACAACTATTGAATCAATGCATCACCTTCTTGCTCACATAAATACAAGGTTGAATTTGTTGGACCTCAAATGTCCACCACCACCAACCACACCAACACCACCAATACTCCCTAACCCACCGCCATGTCCTGCACCACTACCAACATCGTCACCAACACCACATTATCACCACCAACCCCAACAACACCAACACCACATCTGTCACCATCATCATCACCACCACCACCACCACCTCCATTATCGCCGCCGCCGCCACTACCAACACCAACAGAACCAGAAATGAAAACAACTCCAGCACCAGAAAAAGAAAACAAAATAAATCAACCCCAAATTTCACCAACAGCTAAGGAAGCGGCACAAGACCAAGAGCAACAACCATCCACAGTCACCGCCCCAATAGCCAGTCTCGGCGGCGAGGACGCCGCATCTCCAGGCGGTGGTAGACAGAGAAACGATGCCAACAAGGAGGACGAGGAGGGCTGCTGGCCTGCTGCAATCGGAGCTCCGACGTCGAGCAAAGAGTGGGGCGCGACGGAGCTTAGTGGAGACGGACAGAAAGAGGAAGAAAAGGAGCTCGAACCACCACAATCTCTGGTCTCCATTAGCGTTGTCAAAGGCTACAGTGGGGAAGAAATAGTGGCGGCAATTGATACCGACACGGAAGGATTGTGCGAGCAATGGACTGCGGATCATCGTGAGCGCGCTTGGAGAATGGTCGACAGTGATGCTTCGGCCAAGGTTGCGGCACCGATGACCGGAGACGGTCTGGAAGCAGTTGCGGCTGCTGCATCAGAGAAAAGGCTAGAGTTAGGGTTACAACCCTAACTCTAATGGAGAAATTCCCAGCCCACACTAAAGGGGCAATACTCTTCTTTGTCCTAATGGGCCAAGTGCAAGCCCAGTTCCACCATTCTGAAGGCATTGAAAATTTATCATTGGTAGACCAAAGCTCAATTGCAATTTATGTTGAAAATAGAATGCTGCAAGTTGGTTATGTTTTGATTGGTGAATATTATTTCACACAATGGGATCCAGGAGGAATAAATTTTGGTGGAATAGGAAAAAATCTCTCTTAGGATGTTTTTTACATTTGTAATTTGGATTTAAATTTCAAGTGTAATTTTCTTTTTGTTACAACCTTGAGGACAAGATTAATGTGAAGGGGAATGGAATGATAGATATTAGAATTAGTTAAATTAGAGGGGTAGTATTTAATATGGATAAGAAAGAATATTTACTAAGAATATTCTAAGTAGTGGATAGGTATTAGGAATGTTCTAGAATGATTAGGATATTACTATATATGTAGCTCTTTTGAGCATTTTATAGAAGCAATGAAAAAAATATCTAGTTTTAGTCATTTAGGGTAGTTTTAGGTAGAAAGTGTAGCTAGGTGCTAGTGTGATGATGAGGTTTAAGCAGGTGTTTCAATGGAGGTTGAGGGAGAAGAATCAAGGACAAAGTAGAGGATAGAGGGGCGGATGTGGGGTCTGCAATGGGAGTTTAGGGTTTCAAATAGGAAAGAAAGAATAAGGTAATAAAAGATTTGCAAAACGACACCGTTTTGGTTCAAGGGTTACAGACTGATTTGTCCCCTATTAGAAACTTCAGGGACTGATTTGTCCCCTGTTAGAAATTTCATTGCACACGTGTCACTTAACGTCCGCGTAGGACAAAGTTAACGGTCCACGTAGGACTACTCCGTCACTCATTAACGGGGGAGTTGACAGAGAGATGGATATGTCTCACGGAATTCAAGTTTAGGGACTGTGGACCTAATAAAATTTGATCAGGGACGGAAGTGGGCACTGAAAAAAATTCAGTGACAAATTTGGGTATTTACTCTTTAATATATTATTATGAGTTTAGGATTTTTGCCAACAATTATATCACGTGTCCTGTCATATTGGTGGCACTGGCAGTCAGACTCAACTTTTTAAACTCGCCAAAAGCAAGTTCTAAAACCCCATAATTCTGTGATTTTCATTCAAACTTCATAAAACAATAATATTATATCCTAAATCATCATATATAAATTGAATAACCAAGTCAAGTCAAGTGAGCGAATTTCCTAATTTTCCTAACTAAACTAAACAAAGTCGTTTCATCGTTCTACCCCTTGTCTCCCGTTGAATGAACATAGCTTGGCTACGGGTTGTATTTCACAAAATATTTATGGAAAGAAAAATTGTGCTTCTACTAAATACCAATTAAAAAGTTGGGTGAATTAGTCCCTTAATTACAAGTATAACTAGTGTATGACTCTAGCTGTGCACGAGGAGAAATTATTGGGTGGTCATGGATCATCATTAAGATTATGATCTAGCCACCCAAGTGATGACATATGTTCAAATATAATATTATATTTTTTTGTTACAAAATATAATATCATATGTCACATGATCTATCATTACTAATTTAAAATCTAACATAAATAATTCTTTCACTTTTTTATTCTAAAAATAAAAAATGAGACTCACATCCCAATAATTAAAACAAATATTTAATTTTAATACTTTTAGATTATTTACTTTTATAAAAATTAACTATTTTGGATCACAAGAAAAATAAAAAAAAAAATTAATAGAAAAATTTCTTCTTCTTCACTTAAATAATGTAAAAATGTTAAAATTATATATTTTCCAAATGTTCATAAGCGATGGTGTGTTCATATAACATGTTATTAATAATTAAAAGTCTATCAATAGTTAACTTTTTTTTTATTTAAAAAATAATGGGACTCTAATACAATAAGCATAGCATAGAAGGTAATTAGTTTGTTAGGAGTATAAATAGGGATAGTAGTTATTGTATTAGGCATGCATGATGAGTATTATGAAGTTTGTCTCTCTGATTTCTCTTAATTCTCTCAATTCTCTCTATCTTTTGATATTAATTCGTATCAAATGGTGCTTTCATTGAGCATCATGCCGGAGGTCAATGCTTTCCATGGTGAATCGGATTTATTAGATGCCATGGAGGCAACAATCACCCGATTGATTGAGCAAGCAGAAACAAAAAATCAACAACTAGCAGCAATTATTCAGTCTATTGCATCGATTCAAGCGCAAATTCACCAAGTTGCAATCCAAAAGTATGCAAGCCAGATTTGCATAAGAGCAAACAAAAATCCAGAAAAAGTAGACACAGTAACATCTAATGATTTACAACTATTCTCCACAATTCAACAAATCCAAAAAACGGATACAATCACAGATCAGATTTCCACATGTATTCAACAAAAAATTCATACAACAACTCCAAATGCAAATCCAAATCTTCATCATTCATCTCCACCAAATTCAGAACCAGAAATTGCAGCATCAACCGTGATTAGAGGCGGCGACCAAGCGGTGGCAGAGGAAACCGAGACAGAACAAGCGGCTACCACTCCAACACATACGAGCCCCGGCAGCAACTACAACCGCGATGGAGGAATCATTGTAAGCTCCAGAACCCTTCTGAGAGAAATTGAGATATTTCTCTTATTAGTATATGAGTTTTAACGATAACAATGTAAGCCATAAGTATAAAAATTTTACTTAAGGTTTTGCTAATATGTGTGTTAAGTGTCTCAGAAAGCTTAAATTTATTGCACTCCATGAGTAAGAACAAGACATACAACAAGTAGCCTCGAGATCAAACAAAGAAATCATAACGTAAAAGACATCAGAAAGGATGATCAAGAAACGCAAAAGGTGAAAGTGTGTTTCTGAGGAAAGAACACTGTCGCCTCAGAAAGGTCTCAGAAGACCTCAGCGACTGGTGATTCTCAGAAGGGTCTTCCCTCAGAAGGTTCGCCTCAGAAGTCCGTACAACTCTCAGAAAGTTGGGCTCAGAAGCAACCATGTCCCTACACTCAATGGATATGCATTCACTCTCAGAAAGCTCACTACAACAAGCTACGGAAGTGGGAACACGCGCACTGTGCTGCTCTGAAAAGTTCCTCATTTCACGCTGACTGTAGCAGGGAGCCGTTCCGAGACAGACTCAGCCACATCAGCAAAGTGAAAGCTTCTTTTTCGCGGCTCTCTTAATGCCTATATATATGAGTTCAATTGCAGAGCTTTGTGACGAAATTCTTGCGCTAAAAACTCTTGATTAAACGTGCCAAAACTCTGCTGAATTGAAAATCATTTGCGAAAACAAAGAACTTTCTCAGAAAGACAATTTTTATTAAATTGTTCTTCTAACTTTGCGTAAAATCTTCTAGCTTTGTACTGGTGTAAATTCTTACCTTTGTAAGTTAAATCTAGAAGTCTACTAAGAGAAAATTAAGTCTGTATCTTAATCTTAGTAGTTGTTTTCGAAATCAAACTGCATTCGAAAAACTCTAAGTCCTTCGCTGTTTGAAAGCAGTTTAAGTCCTTAATTGTTTAAGGCAAGTTAAAGTCCTTAAGTGTTTTAAAGGCAAGTAAAGTCCTCAGTTGTGAGGCAAGTTAAAGTCCTTAATTGAGTTAAGGCAAGGAAAGTCCTCTAGTGTTGGAGGCAAGGAAATCCACTTCAAGTTGTGAAGCGGTGAAAGGCCTTTACGTGGTTAAAGGCAGTGTTGTCTGGGAAGACACATTAAGAAGAATATCCAAAGGAACTCTCAACTGGAGGTTGAGGACTGGAGTAGGTTAGTTAGAACCGAACCAGTATAAAAATTCTCTTGTGTCAAGATTTTCTCCCTTAAACTCTTATTTACATCTATCATCGAGAAAACTTCAAACACAATCGTAACTTTAACAAAATTGTTAAAATTGGTTAAGTTAAAATCAGAAAGCGTTTAAGAAATATCAAACTCAAATCCTTTTCTTAAACTTCTCAGAAAGATAAAGTTCTCAGAACATTAACTTTCTCAGAAAGCTCATTCCGCTGCAAACTGTCAACGTCTCTTTCTGAGTAAAACAACTTTCTAAGAAAAGTTTTAAGAAGTAATTTTTAAAACTAGCACGATTCAACCCCCCTTCTCGTGCACAAATACACCTTCAATTGGCATCAGAGCTCGGTCCTTAAGGGGTTGAGCACTTAACAGTGTCAAGGTAAAAGATCCAAGAAGGGACTATGGACTCACCAGCTGCGTTCATATCTGATGGGGCATCAATCAACAGACCTCCAATGTTCCTTGGAGATAGCTTCGACTATTGGCGTGATAGGATGACACTGTTCATCAAACACACTAATCTTGATCTATGGGACAGGATTGAGAACGGCGATTATCAACCTCTGCAAACAATAACAGAACAAGTTGTTGTTGCAGTAGATGCTGAAGAACCTAGAGCAGCATGAAGGAGAAGATTCAATTGAACTTCAAAGCCAAGTACATTCTCCTTTGTGCATTACCTAAGGTAGAATACGACAAGATAGTGTCGTGTGATATAGCACAGGAGATATGGGAAAGGCTCCACATGTTGCATGAAGGAAATGACGAAGTCAAGGAGACGAAGATATCCATGCTCGTACACAAGTACGAATCCTTCAGTATGCAACAAGATGAGACTATTGACAGCATGTCAATACGGTTTCTCCATATCATCAATCAGCTCAAAGTCCTGGGAAAAACTTACTCAAATGCTGAGATGGTAACGAAAATTTCTCATAAGTCTCTCTTCAAGATGGCGTCCGAAGGTCACTGCAATCCAGGAAGCTAAGGATCTAAACTAGCTTGGTTTGGATGTATTATTTGGCTCTCTCAGACCACATGATATTGAGCTAGAATGATTGCTTTGAGGACCATCTTCATCCTCTAAGCCTCAGAAGGGACTTGCTCTCAAAAGCCAAGTCAGGAAACCTTCCAAGGCACTCAAAGCTGAAGAAGTTTCTGAGTCAGAAGATGAACAAGATTCAGAATCTGAGGACGATGACATCTCCCTTCTGGTCAGAAAAATGAAGAAAGCTTGGAAGAGAAGACCAAGCAAAGGCAAGGAGATCACTCCCAAGAAAGGAAAGCTAAAACCTTCTGAAGCCACGTGCTATGGCTGTGGAGAAAAGGGTCACTTCAGAACGGAGTGCCCTCACAACAAAGGGAAGAAGAAGTTCATCCCCAAAAAGAAGAAGAAGGCAATGGCTGCTACTTGGAGTGATTCAGAAGAGGAAGGTTCTGAGCCAGCAAGCGAAGAGGAAGCAAACGTCTGCTTCATGGCCGGTACTAACTACGTTCTGGAAACAGAATCCGAGTCAGAAGAGGTGTATCAACAAGCACTGCTCCACCACCAAGATGAGTAGTGGTACTTGGACAGTGGTTGCTCAAGGCACATGACTGGAAGCAAGCACTGGTTCAGAAATCTCAAGCCCAAGAAAGGCGGAACAGTGCGATTCGGTGATGGTGCCAAGGGAAGAGTCACTGCTATAGGAGATGTTGGTAAGGATACTTCTCACCAAATCTCTGATGTAATTTTAGTTGAGGGTTTAACACACAATCTATTAAGCATTAGTCAATTTTGTGACAAAGGCTTAAAGGTTGAGTTTTACGCCAAATACTGTCATGTGATTAATCTCACTGATGACAAGATCGTTCTGGAGGGAAAACGAGTTGGTAACATCTACGTTATCCATCTAGATGATCTAAAGGATCAAAATGTGAAGTGTCTTGTCTCTGTCCAAGAAGACAAGTGGTTGTGGCATAAGAAACTTGGTGACGCCCATATGAAGCTTTTTTCTGAACTCTCTCAGAAAGGACTTGTAAAGGGTCTTCCAACATTAAGTATCAGAAGGATGCAACTTGTGACTTCTGTGAAAAGGGAAAACAAACCAAGGCTTCCTTTCCAAGCAAAAGTGGAATTTCTACTAAGAAACCACTTGAGCTCCTTCACATGGATCTCTTTGGACCAACTAGAACGGCTTCCCTTTCTGGAAAACACTATGGTCTTGTCATAGTGGATGATTATTCTAGATTCACTTGGGTATTCTTTCTAGCTTCTAAGGAAGAAACGTTTGAAAAATTCAAAGCTTTTGCGAAAAGAGTTTCCATTGAAAAAGACTATCACATTCACACCATACGGTCTGATCATGGAGGTGAATTTGAGAATCACGCTTTTGAAAAGTTTTGTGAAAATCTGGGCATTATTCACGAATTCTCTTCTCCCAGAACCCCTCAACAAAATGGAGTGGCTGAGAGAAAGAATCGAAGTCTTCAAGAGATGGCTAGAACAATGCTCTTAGAAAGTGGGCTTTCGAAAGGTTTTTGGGCTGAGGCCGTAAATACCTCTTGCTACATTCAGAATCGAGTCTTTCTAAGACCAACTCTGAAGAAAACTCCTTATGAGCTTTGGAAAAATAAAATACCCAACATATCTTATTTCCATGTCTTTGGCAGTTCATGCTTCATACTCAACACAAAGGACAAACTAGCTAAGTTTGATCCTAAATCCGATGATGGAGTATTCCTAGGATATTCCTCTGTCTCTAAAGCCTATAGAGTTTACAACAAGAGGAGCAAATGTGTTGAAGAAACAATTCACATTAAGTTTAAAGAACTTAGCAAAGATCTTTCTCAGAAAGTCGTTGACTTAGAAGATGAATTTGAAAAACTTAACATCTCTTTTGAGAAAACCAAAAAGAGAAATCTTATGGATGACGAGAGTGACTTACAACCTATGGAAAATTCCTCTTCATCTAAAGAGAAATATAAAAACATCATTGAAGCTCCAGAACCTGATGAATCTGCCTCTCCAAACAAAATGGAATTTAGATTCTCAGAAGATCAAGCTTCTCATGACTCAAAAAGAGAACCTTCTGTGTCACCTTCTCAGAACTCTATCCCTTAAGGACATAGAGGTTCAAGGGACTTGAAAAACATCTCTCAGAATGAAATCTTGGGTGATCCCGAGCATGGCGTGAGGACCAGAAGGAACTATACAAATCTTGCTATGGTTTCTGAACTTGATCTAGAATCTATAGAAGAGGCGTTAGATGATCCTAGTTGGGTAAATGCCATGCAGGAAGAACTAGATCAATTCGAGAGAAATCAAGTTTGGAAACTAACTCAGAAACCCAAAGGCAAGAGTGTCATTGGGACTAAATGGGTGTTTCGAAACAAACTTGATGAAAATGGTCAAGTCGTGAGAAACAAGGCCAGATTGGTTGCTCAAGGGTACAACCAACAAGAAGGGATAGATTATGATGAAACCTTTGCTCCAGTCGCAAGATTGGAAGCTATCAGAATGTTGCTAGCTTTTGCTGCACATAAAGGGTTCAAACTCTATCAGATGGATGTAAAGTCTGCCTTCTTAAATGGATACCTTTATGAGGAAGTTTATGTAAAACAACCTCCTGGTTTTGTGAATGATACATTCTCAGAACACGTATTTAAGCTAACTAAGGCTCTCTATGGTCTAAAACAAGCTCCTAGAGCTTGGTATGATAGATTGAGCTCTTTTCTGCTTAATAACGGATTCTCAAGAGGGAAAGTTGACACTACTCTATTTACCCTCTCAGAAGACTCTGGCTTCTTGATTGTCCAAATTTATGTCGATGATATAATCTTTGATGCAACTAACGAACACCTATGCAAAGAATTCTCCAAGCTTATGCAAGGTGAATTCGAGATGAGCATGATGGGAGAACTTAAATTCTTCCTAGGATTGAAAATCAAGCAAGAGTCAGAAGGGACGTTTATACATCAAGAGAAGTACACCAAAGAACTTCTGAGGAAGTTTCTGATGGATAAGGTCAAGCCTATGAGCACTCCCATGCATCCTTCTCAAGTAATTGACTTGGATGAAGATGGTGAGAAAGTCTCAGAAAGCAATTATCGTGGCATGATTGGCTCTCTTCTCTATCTCACAGCATCTAGACCAGATATTCAACTTAGTGTTGGAATCTGTGCTAGATTTCAATCAAAACCTAAGCAATCACATTTAACTGCTGTTAAAAGAATTCTGCGATATTTGATTGGAACTACTAATCTTGGTTTATGGTACGAGAAAGGTTGTTCCTCTGATATTGTAGGATATTGTGATGCTGACTACGCTGGAGACAGGATTGATCGAAAGAGCACAAGTGGTTGCTGCTGTTTCTTTGGAAAATGCTTGATTACTTGGTCATGCAAGAAGCAGAACACGATCGCGCTATCAACAACAGAAGCTGAATATGTGTCAGCAGCGAATTGCTGCACTCAGATGCTTTGGATAAGGAACCAATTGCGTGATTATCAACTAAGGTATGAGAAAATTCCCATTCTTTGTGATAATACCAATGCAATTAACTTAGCTAAGAATCCAATTCAGCATTCACGATCCAAGCACATTGATATAAAACATCACTTTATTCGGGATCATGTGCAAAAAGGCGATGTTGAAATCAAATTTGTGAATACTGAGGATCAAATCTCATATATATTCACAAAGCCTTTACCTGAGGATTGTTTTAATGTTCTGAAAGGGCTTCTGAATCTAAGACGTTTCTAAGTGTTTAAAATTTGAAAAATATTCTCTTAGAAACTCCCCTTAGTCCTAAGTCTAGAATCTGAGACACTAAAATTAGAACTAATCTTCTGAGCGAATGTAAGCGAAAACTCATTCTGAGAAAATTTGCTCTCAGAAGACTATCTTTTTAGAAAGGAAGTCTTCTGGAAATTTTTCTCAGAAGATGAATGTCTCAGAAGGATGTCTTCCGAGAATAAGTTACCAACGGTAACTTTTGGATAAGTTTTGGCAACGGCTAGTATCTAGCCAGTTCTATAAATACGCAAAGCACTGCTCCATTCGAGCACTTTGCTTTCCAAAACCTTGCCAAAACGCTGCCAAACTCTCTTCTCCATCCAACCTTCGAGCTTTCATCTCTTTCTCTCTCTCTCTTTTCTTCTTATCCCGATTCTGTTCTCTTTCTCTTACCTCCAAATCTTAAATCTCTCATCTTCTCAAATGGAAACTTCTGTTGAAATCAAGGGTATGATGAGGAACAAATTAGAAGAGGTTACCGAGGACATCCTCTACGAGGATGAAGAAATGCAAGCCATTTTCAAGAAAACCTACCTCCCTCGAACCGTAGCAATGGGTCGAGTTCTCCCTCTCAATATCTTCAATCAAGTGGATGAACTTGGATTCGCATTCCAATGTCAGCCTGGATGGGCTGAAATGATGTATTCGGAGGAAGTCTGCTACCCAAATTTGGTGAGAGCTTTCTATTCTCAGATAGAAAGATCCACTAATAAGGGTGTGAAGAGCGTGGTAGCTGATCACAAGATTCGCTTCTCCTCTGCTGATATCAATCAAGCCTTCAACACGCTAAATGGTGGAGCAGTCATAGCAGATGATCCTGAATGGGTAAAGGAAGTGACTGACTCTGAGGAAGATATAGTGAGACTTCTCACGAGTAGTGGTGATCTACCCACTTAAGGCGGTGAAGGTTCCCCACCTTACACAAGAAGCCAGAATTGTTTTCTCCATTGTCCAACACACTCTCCTTCCTCGGCTCGGTGATATGGGCAACATCACCACGATGGATGCCTGCTTGCTGTACCATCTGCTGAAGAAAGACAAGGTGGATTTTGGTCGAATGATGCTGAACTACATGGTGCATTAGGCGCATCCAAAACGTGCTCTCACAAGTCTACCATATGGAAGCCTTCTGACAAGGATTTTCAACCACCTCTCTTTCCCTCTCGAAGACTACGAATACGTCTTCTACAACAGCAAGTTCACAATGGTCACCTTTAACAACATAAAGAAGAAGAAGGTACCAGAAGCAGAGGCACCTAAGAAGAAGGAGGACTCTAAGTCTTCTAAGGCTGTCGCCAGCTCCAAACGGCCTTCTAAGGCTGAAAAACGAAAGGGAAAGGAAGCTGATCCTTCTGAAGGGAAGAAGAAGAAGAAGGTAGTCCATCCCTCTCCCACAAGGATTACGAGAAGCATGGCTTCTAAGGAGCCTCAGAAGAGTCCTCAGAAAGAACCTGAAGTGGCTGAAGACTCTGAGGAGACCACTTCTGATCAGCCTCTGATTAGGAAGAGAAAGGCTTCCCCAACTCTCAAGGTCCCAGACGTCCCACTAGAAGGGAAAAAGAAGCACGGTCGTTTTGGAAAAACACACAAAGGAGTGGGTATTAAAACCGCTCAGAAACAGAATCCGCCCACGGTGACAGGAAAAGAAATCATTGTTGCAACATCTGCAACTGCTACCATCACCTCTGCTGCCGCTGCTACTGAAGAAGAGAAGGAAGCTTCTCATCACTCCTCCCCCTTTGGAAATGTCTCTCATACCAGAGAAGACATTCAAGGGCATGGAGGCAATGTTGTTGATTCCTCTTCTGAGGAAGGAGATGCCACAAGGTTCCGAATTGAGCATCGGACCCCAGATGCTAGGAGCTCAAAGAAAGAACCCAAGAAGAAGCCATCTGAAGCTTCTATGGCGGATCTTTCTGAAGCAACCACCACTGAGGCTGCTACTGTGGATGCCGAGTCTCTAGCTCAGAAGATGTTGGACGTCCAGAAGGTAATTGATCAACCTTCTGAGACCCACAAAGCTGAAGCTGCAAATCCACCACCCAAGTCTCAGCAGGCGGCTGAGAACACACAAGAAGAAGAACAACAACAACAACAACCACACACTCCTCCCTCCTCCACTCAGAAGGAACAAACTTCTGTTGTTGGTCACGTCTCCTCTGAGATCCCTAAAGAACATGAGGAAACTCATGTCTCAGAACATGCTGAAGCAGAAATAACTATCGGCACTAGGCTCAGCTCAGAGGTAGTTACTGATGCTACTCATGTCTCAGAGACGTTTGTTACCACAAGTTCCTTAGGAGGGACTCGGTCTGAGAAAGACACTCAGAAGGATCTCCAAGTTCATCACTTCAATGTTTCTGAGATTCCCCCTCTCCTCGCCGATCAACCTGGTCCAACATTCTCTATAACGGACTCTATGATTGGCTCCGGCTTTATGCGAGGAAGGATGGTACCGACTCCACCCTCTGTGCACTTTCGGCCTTTTTCAGGTCGGTCTGCGAAAGTAAGAGTTATTGAAGAAATTCATCAACAACTCACCACTTTCAATCTCTCAGAAGATGCTCAGATCTCTGCTACTATGGAGCAACCATCTATTGCACAACCCTCCAATCTGGAACTGATTCCAGTTTCTGAGGATACTCAGAGGCAACCTTCTACTGAAGTTGTTGCTGCTAATGAAGAAGAAGCTGAAGAAGGAGCTGAAGAAGAAGAAGACCCTATTCCTGAATATCAAAAGATGGATATAGTGGATGCTGTACTTGAGGTTGAAGTCTCTAGTCCTCCTCCACCCTCCACTTCGCAACAGCCTTCTACCTCTTCAAATGAGATACCTCCAGAATGCCCTCCAAGTGTGGGTCAAGCTGAGATTCAGATGGAGATGTGCAAGCTTCTCCGCTATATAGCTAGGAAGCAATAGTTCTAAGTCTATGATGGAGTTTATGTTAGCCACCCTTTTTGCTGTAACAAAGGGGGAGTAGATATAGATAATATTTTGTACATTGGCTAAATGTAAACACTAGGCTAGGACTTAGGGGGAGCAAATATTTAGGGGGAGTCAAAAATTTTTGTACCTTCATGATTAATATTAATAAAAATCAGTTTCATTTTTGGCAACTATGTTTTTAACCCTTGTATTTCTATTATCGCATATTTCAAATCATCAAGAAATACACGCTACATTTCTGATAATCGAATACAATATTCATACATTGCATATTATATCTGTTGATTATCAAAGCCTTCTAAGAAAATAACAACGCCTTCACTCAGAAAGCTAAGTTACTTTCTAAGAAAGCAAAAGTGTATTCTGAATAAGTAACAAACTTAATCAGAAACACTTCAGAACTTAAGCAAAATTATTATCTTAAGACTTAAGTTGTTATCATCAAAAAGGGGGAGATTGTAAGCTCCAGAACCCTTCTGAGAGAAATTGAGATATTTCTCTTATTAGTATATGAGTTTTAATGATAACAAAGTAAGCCATAAGTATAAAAAATTTACTTAAGGTTTTGCTAATATGTGTGCTAAGTGTCTCAGAAAGCTTAAATTTATTGCACTCCATGAGTAAGAACAAGACATACAACAAGTAGCCTCGAGATCAAACAAAGAAATCATAGCGTAAACGACACTAGATCGCCAGGTTACGAGAGAGCTTCATGCGCGAACCAGGGGGCGGTGTAACCCCCTACTAGATAGCCCTTAATGCTTAAGTCATTTTAGGCTATTTCGTAAGGGTTACCTTCTGATATCATGTTTTATTCTTTGCCTTTAAAATATATATATGCGGAAAATAGGCGGGAGTAAAATTTTCGAAATTTATTTACGATATAAAAATAAGGGCTTTGCGGAATACATAATCGATAAATAAAAAGCCATGTCAACATATAAACTGAATAGTCTCATCACATAAATAACTCCCAACAATCAATGAACATAAATGGAATAAATACTAGGCTTTATCCCATAAGCCAAAGACAATGACTTATGAGACTCCACCATAAATACATGTCAAATAAATAGCTTCTGGTTAACATAGATCCGGACTTAAAATAAACAAAACAAACAACTGAAATGAATCCATAACTGAAACGTAAATCAATGTATATAGGTCTATAAGTGGAAAACTGAAAATAAACTAAGGCTGGGCCTGCTCCTCGCTAGCTCCATGGTCCTGCTCTGTCTGCTCCTCTATAATATTGGGGAAAAACATAGGGTGAGCATTGGGAAGTGACTCAGTAGAGGAAGCTGTTAGCTCCAAGAACCCTTTACCTCATCATTGAAGGTTTTGAATGATAAAATTCTTAATTAAAATAAAAGTTTTAATTTGGTTGGACTAATGGTTTGTTAAGTGTGTTTTAGGATTTAATTTATTTGATAAAATGAAAAGACACATCTTGACCACCATGGACCATCAAAGTTTGCGCAAAACAAGGCTTGGAATACAAGCAATTGATTCTAATTTTTGAAGACCAAGTCAAAGCTTTTCTAATTAAGGAAAGTTTGGTTGGAAGACTCTATCATTTCCCGAAAATCTATTTATGGAAAGTGCATGGATTTAAATTGAAAATCTCTATTTAATCATTCATGTATCTTAATATATATAATATATATATTTTCGAAATATAAGAATTAAAATAGGGAATCAAAATCAAATCTCTATTTTATATTCTCTCTCCTTATAAATTCGAAAATTATTATTATTATTATTATTATTATTATTATTATTATTATATATATATTTCGAAAATTATATTAAAATAGAGAATCAAAATCAAATCTCTATTTTACATATTATCTTTCAAGATTTCGAAATTATATATATATGGGGGAAATCTAGAAAGATCTTGTATGGAGAATTAAATGCAAAAGATTTAAAAAATAATTATCTAGAATTTATTCTAGAATATATCTTGTATTTAAGTAACAAAATATTTTTACGGATACTTTGAAAAGATTCTGTGAGCCTCCTAAAGATTCTATACGAATCTACAAGATTCCCAGAAGATTCCATGCGAGACCAGAAGATTCTACACGAAGATTAGAAGATCTCAGAAGATTCTGTCAAGAATTTCAAGTCTAGAAGATTCCCAAAGATTCTGTGAAGATTCTAGAAGATTCTATCAAGATCCCGAAGAATCTCAAGATTCTAGAAGAATCTCAAGCCTCAAGATTCAAGAATTTTCAAGATTCAAGAATCAACCTTCAGAAGATTCCCTGGAAGACCATGGTTGGTGTTTTAGGATTTTCAAAAAAATGAGAAATTGTGAAATCCTAATTCGTATCAACATGGAGGCACACTTGTGGAGCAAGAAATGCTAAAATCCTAGCCTTTCTCTCTCCAAAACTGGCGCATACAACTTGCTTGATTTAGCAAGATTGTGTGAAAAAATGTTGAAGCAATGCACACCACAAGATCAAGGCACAAATTCAAATTCAAGGGTTGAGATGAAGTTTCCTCTTTTCTAATGCTTGGTTACAAAGTTTCCATTTTTAAGATCAAATAATAACCTTTGGATTAAAGGGAATTATTTGAATCAATGGCCAAGATGAAACTCCTCTTATTGATTTTCTATTTTTGGAAGATCAAATTTCAAATCATATCAAGGAATTCTCACCATTGGATCAAGAGATTACAAATTCAAATCAAGGGTGAAGATCAAGCCTATGATTTTCGAAATTGAGGCTCTCTTTTCTCTATAAATAGAAGACCTCAATGCCCAAGAATTCAAGAGACTACCCAAGCTTACAAGTGTCAAAACTCTGTCGAATTGAATCCTTATTTTCTCTTCATCTTCAACCTCTAGACCTCAAGTTCTTATTTTTATTTGGGTAAAGGTTGTAATTCTTAAAAGAGTGAGCTTTTTTTGTTTATCCTAGCTTTGCTAGTTTATTCTTTGAGAGAAAAATCCATCAAGGTTCCAACTTAGTTGCATCTAAGTTCTTGATTGGTAAAAATCATATCTTTTATACAAAGTCCTTATTTTGTAAGGCAAGAAGTCTTAGAGGGTCTAAGGCAAGGGTAGAAAGTCCTTCGGTGTTGAAGGCAAGGTTGAAGTCCTTTGTGTTGTCAAAGGCAGTGAGTCACCTAGTTGTTGGTGCAAGAGAAGTCCTTTGGAGTTGTCAAAGGTAGTGAGTCACTTAGTTGTTGGTGCAAAGGAAGTCCTTTGTGGTTTTCAAAGGCAGTTAGTCACCTTGGTGAAGGTGCAGGTTGAAGTCCTTTGTGGTGTAGCAGAGGCAAGAAATTCCACCTAGTGTTGGTTGTGATAGTGAACTCTCAGGTGTATCCTGGGGACTGGAGTAGGCACGTTGCTGAACCAGTATAAAATCTCTGTGTGTGCTTTCTCTCTTCCCTACTCTTTTATTATTATTGTTTTACAATTTATCATTGCATACACACACATAGCATATTGCGCAATCTTCATCATCATTAGACTAAGTGTTGAAGGTTAAAGTTTTAACCTTTATCGTTTAGAGGACCTTGAAAGTAAATATACTTTCAAGATCTACAAAAGCCTTGTCTATAGGCTAATTTCTGTTTATTACTAACAAACTGTTTCCGCTGTGCAAGACAAGTTTATACTTGATCTTTATTTTTAAAGTAATTTTCAGAAACAGGATTTGTCGGTGTAACGTGATTCAACCCCCTTCTCACGTTTCACTACCTTTAGAAGCCGCCCCGGGTTTAATTAAGAAATAGGTGAAACATGAATGCATTCAATTTCAAGTATTAGTTTAAAAAGAAGTCTTTTCCCGGAACGTCTTACCTAAGTGTGTCTTGTCCATTTTAATTATACAGTTAATATGGCATAAAGAAATCACGTCTTGGTGTAGTGTACTAGTGCCCCTAAACATAATGGATAAATTATAAGATAACATAATACATTTAGTCAAACAATTTTATCTTGCGTTAATCTTTGGCACTGCCTGCCCTCCTGTAACTCCTCCAATCACCGGGCCCCTAGGCATGAGCTCATCCTATACTATGGGGAGAGGGGGTACCGTCTTCTTTTACCAATGAGGCTGATCACCAAACTTGCCATCCCTTGGTTTCCATCCTCACCGGTAGCCGAAGACGGGAGTGTTTTATCATAACTGCAACTTTGTCTATGCGTCCCTTTTGACGTCTTTGCCGTTATTAATGTCTTACAGGATATATATATACATATATAGCATCAATACATCACATAACAACATGTAAACATACATAACAAATCAGGCCAACATATATAAATCATGCATAAATCGTATATAACGCATATGTGAGTCGTAGAACACATTAGGGTTCACAAAAGGGTTAAAACAGTTAATTTTCGTAAAATCTGCAGCGTCGTACTCGATTACATCGGGAATGTAATCGATTACTGTAATTGATTACAGAGACCCTGTAATCGATTACCAGAAGGCTATGTTTGCTCGCGATTGGAAATTCTTAGCTCGTAATCGATTACAAACCCTTGTAATCGATTACGAACGCGAGAAATCAGATTCTAGGGTTTCAAAAACACAATTTTTATAAGCCAATGGCTAAAACTCAGATCTAGAATCACCCCAATCGGTAGAGAACTCAGACACAAGAGAATCAATCGGTGGAATAAGTTTTAAAACACTTTTACATCCATAAAACACTTTCTTTTTTTAAATTCAATCGGTAAAAGTAACCCTTTTATGAACCATAATGGGAAAAACGAACAACAACAATAATTTCAACAAACACACATCATTATGGATGAAAATATAGTGAACATAGAATGGCTAGAACCCCTACCTCTCATAGACCTCCTATGTTATGCGTAGAGACACCCCTTTCCTTCTCACTTTCTCTCTAGCCCCACGAACGGTACAAGAATGACTTCTTTCAAAAATGGAAATGGTAGAAGTGTTCTATTTGGTGAGAGGATTAAGAATATATGATTTGTTTTTTGATTGAATGAGAGTTAATATGGATTTGGGGTTGTGGAAGGGCTATGGTTTTTGGGTTTGAGAGAGAGAGAGTGGACAAGGATTGATGGAGGCTGCCAAGAGTGTTTTGGGAAGATGAAAATTAGGTTTTCTGAGTGGAGGCTAGGGTAGATATTATATAGAGGTGTTGTGGGGCCCACACTTGACCTAAAAACGCACTAAAAACTCTAACTGCGCAGTCTGTAATCGATTACACGAATCTGTAATCGATTACAGTCTGTAAAAATGCACTGATTCGGAAATTTGTGCAGTGTAATCGATTACCAGCCCGTGGTAATCGATTACTGGGCCGTAAAATTGCCCCAAAACACTTCTAAAACGTCCCAACTCGTGCCATACTCATACATACGTCATTCCTACCCTCATGCATCATTAAAACATTAAATATAACATATACGTACAATTCAAACACATACAACACATAAAGGTTTATCAAGGAAAAACTTATCCACTCAAACTTAATTAAATTCCTAACTAAGGTCAATCACTCTTAATTTTCACTTAATTAGAACTTAATAAAAGTCGGGGTGTTACATTTCTCCCCCCTAAAAAGAATTTCGTCCCGAAATTTGTACCTGTAAACATATGTGGAAACTGGCGACGCATCTCGTCTTCCAACCGACCTCCGCCCCAAGCCACTTTGACCAAAGGCACTTCCTTACTTCTTAATCTCTTGACGCCGCGGTCAACGATCCTCATAGGGGACAATCCAAACGTCAAATCATCCCTTAATTGTACCTCTTCTGGCTCTAAGACATGGCTAGGATCGGAATAATACTTTCTCAATTGAGAGACGTGAAAGACATTATGCAAGTTTGAAAGATTGGGAGATAAGGCCACTCGGTAGGCGACTGGCCCGACACGACTCAATTTCGAAATGACCAAGGTACCTAGGGCTTAGCTTTCTAACTTTCATGGCTCTTCCTATACCTGTCGTGGGGGTAACCCGCAAAAAGACATGCTCGCCTACAGAAAACTCCAAGGGTCTCCTCCTTCGGTCTGCATAGCTCTTTTGGCGGCTTTGGGCCGCGAGCATCCTCTCCCTAATCCTCCTCTCCTGCTCCGATGTCTCCCTCACAAGGTCGGGTTCTAACACACTTGCCTCCTCGGGGTCATGCCAACATAGGGGTGATCTACACTTTCTTCCATATAATGCCTCAAAAGTCGCCATCCTTATGCTTGCTTGGTAGCTGTTATTATAGGAAAACTCTATCAAGGGCAGTAACTTATCCCAACTTCCTTTCCCATCCAAAACACATGCCCTTAACCTGTCTTCCAACGTCTGGATAGTCCACTCCGACTGTCCATTCGTTTGAGGGTGATATTCGGGGTGTACACGGGTCGGGTTGGGCCGGGTTTAACCAAACCCGAACCCGATATTAAAACCGTGCCAATTTTCGCAACCCGAACTCGACCCGGTAATGACCCGATGAACGACCGGGTCATATCGGGTCAACCCGACCTTTGTATGATACATTATAATTTGGACAATGCACATCATAAAATTATAAATTACTACATGTAAATAATAAATTTAAGATATATTTTGCAATACATGTTTGAAAATAAAGTATCTCAATATAAAAATGAGATCAAATTAAGTAAAATATATTCATAAAACTTAAAAAATTTATAACATGTCACTAATTATTATATAAAAATGTATATAAAAGAATAAAAAATAACATCGGGTCGGGCCGGGCCAACTCGAAAACATGATCCGAACCCGGCCCGAAAAACTCACCGGGCCTAATTTCATGACCCGAACCCGAGAAAAAGTGCTTCAGGCCGGGCCGGGTTGGCGGGCCGGTCCGGGCCATGAACACCCCTAGGTGATATGTCGTGCTCATGCTTAACTCCGAACCTAGAGCCTTCTGGAAAGCTCCCCAGAAGCGAGACGCGAATCTCGGATCACGATCCGAGACTATCATCTTTGGCATACCATGCAACCTTACAACTTCCCTGACATAGATCTCCGCTAGCTTCTCCAAAGGGTAAGTCATCATGATCGCCTGAAAATGAATCGACTTGGTCAGTCGATCAACAATGACCCACACGGCATCGTGGCCCGCCTGCGTCCTTGGCAATCCAGACACGAAGTCCATGGATATGCTCTCCCACTTCCACTCAGGCACACTAAGCGGTTGTAGCAATCCTGGCATCCTCCTGTGCTCCGCCTTCACCTTCTGACAAACCAAACACTTGCTAACCCACTCTACAACATACCTTTTCAGTCCCTGCCACCAGAATATCTTCCGCAGGTCCTGATACATCTTATTCGTCCCAGGGTGGATGGTGAAATGGCTCTTATGAGCCTCCTCCAAGATCGCTCTCCGAAGGTCACCACTCGCAAGTACACATACACGCCCCTCAAATCTCCATAACCCATCTCCATCCTTCCGGAAGCCCTGCAATATGCCCTCACTGACTGCCTTTAACACCTTTCCAAACTCCTCATCTCCTTGCTGGGCTTTACCTATCTCCCTCAAGAAGTCATTGGATGCTTAAAGATGGCTCACTCTAACGCTGGTGGGGGTAAAGGTCACTCCAAGGTCAAGGTTCCTAAACTCCTCTATGAGCTTTTCCTCTCTAACCATCATGTGAGCTACGCTCACCGTCTTACGACTCAAAGCATCTGCCACCACGTTCGCCTTTCCTGGATGATAGTTCAACTGAAAGTCATAGTCCTTCAGGAACTCCATCCACTTCCTTTGCCTCATGTTCAACTTCTTCTGATCAAACAAGTACCTTAGGCTCTTGTGATCAGAGAACACCTCAAACCTTACTCCATAGAGGTGATGTCTCCACATTTTCAAGGCAAACACTACTGCCGCCATCTCCAAGTCGTGAGTCGGGTAATTAAGCTCGTGTGGCTTCAACTGCCGTGAAGCATATGCCACAACCTTGCGATGCTGCATTAGCACGCAACCCAACCCCTTCCCTGAAGCATCACAGTAAACCTCGAAGGGCTCACTGGGGTCTAGTAGTGTAAGCACTAGAGTCGAGGTCAAGCGACTCTTTAGCTCCAGGAAACTCCCCTCACACTCTTCTGTCCACACAAAGGAAGCATTCTTCCTAGTAAGCTTCGTCAAGGGTAATGCAATCTGGGAGAAGTTTGAGATAAACCTACGGTAATAGCCTGCTAATCCCAGAAAACTCTGAATCTCCGTTACCGTAGTAGGTCTCTCCCAGCCCATCACAGCCTCTATCTTACTGGGATCTACTGCTATTCCCCATCTCGGCACCACATGCCCCAAAAACTTAATCTCCTCCATCCAAAATTCGCACTTCGACAGCTTTGCGAACAACTTCTTCTCCTTCAGTACTTCCAACACCACCTTCAAGTGGCTTTCATGCTCCTCCCGTGTCTTTGAATAGATCAGGATGTCATCAATAAAGACAACAACGAATCTATCCAAAAAGGGTCTAAAGATTCTATTCATGTAATCCATGAACACTGCAGGAGCATTCGTCAGTCCAAAGGACATGCTGTGAACTCGTAGTGACCGTAACGAGTCCTGAAAGCCGTCTTCGGGATGTCCTCATCCCTCACCCGAATCTGATGGTAACCAGACCTTAAATCTATTTTTGAGAACACCTGTGCGCCCCTTAGCTGGTCCATCAAGTCATCGATCCTAGGTAGTGGGTACTTGTTCTTCACGGTTACTTTGTTCAGCTACCTATAATCAATGCACAAACGCATGCTTCCGTCCTTCTTCTTTACGAAAAACATCGGTCCTCCCCAAGGTGAAACGCTAGGCCTTACAAACTTCTTCTCCAAGAGTTCCTCCAACTGCGTCTTTAACTCCGCTAACTCTCCGGGTGACATCCTATAGGGTGCTATGGATATGGGTCCTATCCCGGGCATTAGATCTATGGCAAACTCAACCTCTCTAGCTGGGGGAAACTCGGGTATATCCTCAGGGAAAACCTCCGGGTAATCTCTCACTATGGCTAGCTCACTCAACACCTGACCCTTTTCGATTTCACTGGCGGCAAGAAACACGTAGGCATTGCTCATAACCCCAGAATAGTTTAACTTAATGGCACTAACATATAAGTCTACAGGGGTGACACATGCAGAAGGAATAGAAGGGAAAATAATAGACTTAGCATGGCAATCAAGTAAGACTCGATTGGCAGACAACCAATCCATGCCTAAAATAATGCCTAGACCAGACATGGGCAAGCAAATGAGATCAAAGATAAGATGAATGACCTATCATCTATATGAAACCTATATTTCATGCAAACTAAGCATGTCCTAATGGGTGCAGCAGAAGGGGTAGATACTAATAGATCAAAGGGTAGCTCTGACATATGCAATCCTAGGGTCCTAGCATGATCATGTGAAATGAATGAATGCGTGGCACCAGAATCATATAGTACAACTAAGGATTGTCCCAAAATAACACACTTACCCCTAATGAGATCGTCAGACCACCCCGCGCCCTCTGTTGTGACTGTGAACACGCGCCCCTGGTGCTGTGGCCTAGAGGAGGAAGAGGGTTGTGGACCCACACCTCCGCAGTCTCTGGAATAATGTCCTGGCTGGCCGCATCGGTAGCAGACGTTCTGGCCTTGAAGACAAACCCCAGAGTGAGGCTTGCCGCAATTGGCACAGGATGAAATGGCGGGTAGAGTCCGCGGTGCTGCCACTGATGGGGTGGTCGAGGCTGAGGCTGTGGACGAGCATATGGCTGAAAACGAGTAGGGGCTGGGCGTTTTACTTGAGCATGTTGCGGTGCCGAACCCCTCCTCAAAGCCTCAGTCCTCGGGGGAGGATCTGCACGACTGGTCTCCTCAACCATCCTGCAGGTGTCGACCATCTCGAAGTATTCCTTGATCTTCATGTGTTTCATCATCCTCTTGATGTCTTGCCTTAGACCGGAGCAGTACTTCATGCACTTTCGGGATTCCTTGGGATTCTCCTGGTAGATCTCAGAGAACCGAATCAGCTCCTCGAGTTTTGCCGTGTACTCTGGCACCGTCATGCTCCCCTGCTGAAGGCTGAGGAATTCAAGCTCCTTCTCCTGGCGAACCGACTCAGGGAAGTACTTCTCATAGAACATGCTCTTAAACATGTCCCATGAGATAGGGACACCCGCTGCATCATGAGCGCGACGAGCATTGGTTCACCAGGCACGAGCCTCCATTTGAAGCATGAAGGCCGCAAACCGAGTCTTCTGGACCTCGGAACACCGAACCACAGAGAAGATGTCTTCTATACCCCTCAGCCAAACCTCGGCCTCAGAAGGGTTAGTAGTTCCGAGAAATGGGGAAGGGTTTGCCCTCTTGAACTCAGAAAAGCGGGCATTCTCTGCATCCATACCCGTGGGCTGCACTGTCTGCTGATGAGGATTGTGCTGCTGCATCATATGGTCCACCATGCGGTGCATGGCCCTGGCCATTTCCATGAAAGCTTCAAGAGTCACACCATTCTCCGGCCCTGCCTCCTCGTGGTCGTCAGCGTCTTCCCTATTACGTCTGCTAGGTGCCATGTCCCTGTGCACACGAAACAATAAACATCGAGTTGATCAGACTCCATATCATGGTTAAATATGCACAGTTACTATGACAATCAAGCAACACGATCACACACCTCAACACTAAACTAACATACAGACGAGGTTTCATGCGTGACATAACTACCGTACATGCAATAATAGCATAACAGGTCCATTACCCCAAGCCCTGTAGGATAGACCTGCTCTGATACCAAAATGTAACCCCTACTAGATAGCCCTTAACGCTTAAGTCATTTTAGGTTATTTCGTAATGGTTACCTTCTGTTATCATGTTTTATTCTTTGACTTTAAAATATATATACGCGGAAAATAGGCGGGAGTAAAATTTTCGAAATTTATTTACGATATAAAAATAAGGGCTTTGCGGAATACATAATCGATAAATAAAAAGCCATGCCAACATATAAGCTGAATAGTCTCATCACATAAATAACTCCCAACAATCAATGAACATAAATGGAGTAAATACTAGGCTTTATCCCATAAGCCAAAGACAATGACTTATGAGACTCCACCATAAATACATGTCAAATAAATAGTTGCCGGCTAACATAGGTCCGGACTTAAAATAAACAAAACAAACAACTTAAATGAATCCATAACTGAAACGTAAATCAATGTATATAGGTCTATAAGCGGAAAACTGAATATAAACTAAGGCTGGGCCTGTTCCTCGCTAGCTCCATGGTCCTGCTCTGTCTGCTCCTCTATAATATGGGGGAAAAACATAGGGTGAGCACTGGGAAGTGACTCAGTAGAGGAAGCCGCCCCGGGTTTAATTAAGAAATAGGTGAAACATGAATGCATTCAATTTCAGGTATTAGTTTAAAAAGAAGTCTTTTCCCGGAACGTCTTACCTAAGTGTGTCTTGTCCATTTTAATTATACAGTTAATATGGCATAAAGAAATAACGGCTTGGTGTAGTGTACTGGTGCCCCTAAACATAATGGATAAATTATAAGATAACATAATACATTTAGTCAAACAATTTTATCTTGGCATTGCCCGCCCTCCTGTACTCCTCCACATCACGGCCCCTAGGCATGAGCTCATCCTATACTATGGGGAGAGGGGGTACCGTCTTCTTTTACCAATGAAGCTGATCACCAAAGTTGTCATCCCTTGGTTTCCATCCTCACCAGTAGCTGAAGACGGGAGTGTTTTATCATAACTGTAACTTTGTCTTTGCATCCCTTTTGACGTCTTTGCCGTTATTAATGTCCTACAGGATATATATATACATATATAGCATCAATACATCACATAACAACATGTAAACATACATAACAAATCATGCCAACATATATAAATCATGCATAAATCGTATATAACGCTTATGTGAGTCGTAGAACACATTAGGGTACACAAAAGGGTCAAAACAGTTAATTTTCGTAAAATCTACAGTGTCGTAATCGATTACATCGAGAATGTAATCGATTACCAGAAGGCCATGTTTGCTCGCGATTGGAAATTCTCAGCTCGTAATCGATTACGAACGCGAGAAATCAGATTTTAGGGTTTCAAAAACACAATTTTCATAAGCCAATGGCTAAAACTCAGATCTAGAATCACCCCAATCGATAGAAAGCACAGACACAAGAGAATCAATGGGTGGAATAAGTTTTAAAACACTTTTACATCCATAAAACACTTTCTTTTTTAAATTCAATCGGTAAAAGTAACCATTTTATGAACCATAATGGGAAAAACGAACAACAACAATAATTTCAACAAACACACATCATTATGGATGAAAATACAGTGAACATAGAATGGCTAGAACCCCTACCTCACGTAGACCTCCTATGCTATGCGTAGAGACACCCCTTTCCTTCTCATTTTCTCTCTAGCCCCACGAACGGTACAAGAATGACTTCTTTCAAAAATGGAAATGGTAGAAGTGTTCTATTTGGTGAGAGGATTAAGAATATATGATTTGTTTTGTGATTGAATGAGAGTTAATATGGATTTGGGGTTGTAGAAGGGCTATGGTTTTTGGGTTTGAGAGAGAGAGTGGACAAGGATTGATGGAGGCTGCCAAGAGTGTTTTGGGAAGATGAAAATTAGGTTTTCTGAGTGGAGGCTAGGGTAGGTACTATATAGAGGTGTTGTGGGGCCCACACTTGACCTAAAAAACGCACTAAAAACTCTAACTGTGCAGTCTGTAATCGATTACAGTCTGTAAAAATGCACAGATTCGGAAATCTGTGCAGTGTAATCGATTATCAGCCTGTGGTAATCGATTACTGGGCCGTAAAATTGCCCCAAAACACTTCTAAAACGTCCCAACTCCTGCCATACTTATACATGCGTCATTCCTACCCTCATGCATCATTAAAACATTAAATATAACATATAGATACATACAATTCAAACACATACAACACATAAAGGTTTATCAAGGAGAAACTTATCCACTCCAACTTAATTAAATTCCTAACTAAGGTCACTCACTCTTAATTTTCACTTAATTAGAACTTAATAAAAGTTGGGGTGTTACAGGCGGAGCGGATGGAGGCGGCGGCACAAGGTGGGTGGCTTAGGGTTCTGGTTCTTCATTATGAAGAAACCTCAGGAAGAAGAAGGTGTAGTGATTCTAAGCTTGGGTCTCACCACACTAGGTTTGGGCTTATTCTAAGCTTGGGCCTCACCAAAAATTTTGGAGTATAAATTAAATAGGAATATTTTGCATCAACTACTGCAAGCAACAAAGTATATTGGGACATAGTTGATGGATTTTATTTTAAACAATGGGATCCTAGTGGTAATTTTAATTTCTAGGCAGTAGAATAAAAATAAAATAGAAATACTAATTTTAGGAGTAATTGTTATTTTCTTAATTGTAATTAGGAATTGTATATCTTTTTTTTCTCACAACCTTGGGCAAGGTTGGTTTGAAGGGGGGAGTATTGATACAATAAGCATAGCATAGAAGGTAGTTAGTTTGTTAGGAGTATAAATAGGGATAGTAGCTATTGTATTAGGCATGCATGATGAGTATTATGAAGTCTATCTCTATGATTTCTCTGAATTCTCTCTATTCTCTTTATCTCTTGATATTAATTCGTATCAAACTCACATTTAAATGTGTAAAATAAATATTTGATTCTAATATTTTTAAATTATTTATGTGAGGAAAAAACTTTTTATTGATTAATTTTTTATTAGAAATAAATATTTTTTATTTTTCTTGTTATTCTAATTAGTTAATTTTATAAAATTAAATAATTTAAAAATACTAAAATTAAATATTTGTTTTATTTATTGAGATATGTGTCTCATTTTTTATGTTTAAAAAATTAAAAAGTAAAAAAATAATTATGTTAGATTTTAAGTTATTAAAGATGAATCATACGACACAAGTCATTACATATGGACACATGACATTACTTGGTTGACTGAACCATAATTCTATCTGGAGGTCCATGACCACCCAAGAATTTCTCTTTCATGAGAGCATAACATAAACATTAAACTAAATGAAGTTATTAAATTTATAAAACAAGAAAAACGTAAAAATTAAATATATTAAATAATAATTATCACATAATTGTTACATTTTTTAGCCATATGGAAGTGAAAAAATGATACTATTAAGAAAGAGAAAAGTTTAACTCATTTTGAATTTGTACGTTGTTATTCATTCTGTTGTGTTAATTTATTCATTTCTTTTAAACAATACACGTGTTTGGTCTTTGACACCATGTTTATGAGTTTGTTTTAAGATAAAGTTATATGGACTTGTTGATAAAAAAAGTTAATGTAAATTATATTATGTAAATATTCACTGTACTTTATGTTCGGACATGAACTTGTTGATAAAAAATAAATTTTCCTAAAATCATTGTGTTCGTACTCGTGAAGATGGCCCAATTCGGAAGTTCAATTCGACGGTCCAAAAGAATGATCCAATACAAGATGTTATTATCCAATACTAAGGCCCAAGGTCGGAATTCGGTGTGCTCGTCTCAAGGGAACCGATTCTGACCAAGGCCTGATATGCAACAAATGGGTTATAAGGAGAATGGGCCAAAAGTTGGACTCGGGTACAGGTCATAAGACCCGACCCGAGGTTGACGAGTTCGACCCCCCGCTTAGGGCGGGCACTTCGTTAGCAGTGGATGACCACACTAGCTGTAAATCTTGGAGCCACAACGGGTAGTGCGAGGACCATTCGTGCACGCCGCGAAAGGCGGAACGACGTTATCCCAAGATGCCCGGAGGTGGTTACCTCGGATCCACTTGCTTCCCACTGTATAAATAGGATGTCATACACTGACTTAAGATTCGGAGTCCTTTCAGGGAAACACCCCCCACGCCTTAAAAAGGAGCGACGCGTGGAGATCAGAGACCAACGGCGATAGTTCTATCTAGGTGAAAGGTACAAAACATTAGCGTCGTTGCTGGGGAATCATCGCAACTTCGTTCAAGGATGGTTTACGTCTTAAGAGACTGAAGTTTCAAGCGACACTGGCTAGAACCAAGACCACCACTCGCATCGTCCACCCGGGTGACCCAGGCTACAAAATGGAAGGTACCTCGGAAGGACACTGTGAGATGATCAATGAGACGAATGAATAACAATAGCAGCAACCATCGTCGAGGCCAGACCAGATGGCAATGGTTGATACTAGGGGAGCCGAGCTAGGTCCGCAACCAAAGTCGGTTGTAGGTGCAACGAAAGTTGGGACCAGCATGGCTCCTGACGACTTGTAGACCGTTCAACTGATCCGGGATCAACAAGAGTGGTTGGGCCCTTGAGCAGGAAATGGTGAGACGAGTGTAAGGCCCCAAATTTTAATTACGTCTTAATTAAGGGTAATTAGCGATAATTAGCCTTGGTTAGGACTTAATTGATTTGTATATGTATTGTAAGCCTAAGTGTGTTTGGTATGTTGTTGCTATGTGCATTGTATGTGTTATGTATGTATGTGTAACACTCCAATTTTTACTAAGTTCTAATTAAGTAAAATTACAGGTAATTGACCTTTGTTAGAATTTAATTAATTTTTTGTGGATAAGTTTCCCCTAGATAAACCATTTTTATGTTATGTGTTTTTATTTGTATTTTAATAATGCATAAGGTTAGGTATGAGATATGTAAGGCTATTGCAGGAGTTGAGACGTTTTTAAGGTGTTTAGGGGCTTTTACGCAGCCCAGTAATCAATTACACGACATTAATTTGGTAATAAATTAAAGTCTTAAAATTAAAATTTAGAATTAGAAATTTTTATTATAATATGTAATTACTATGGAAAAAATGTATTCTATTTACTAAAAATATTAAAAACCAATTTGTTTAATTTAATTAAGTAAATTTTAAATTAATTAAATGCATGAATACTTTTAAACTTGTTATTTATTTTTAAAAAATGAAGCAAATAATTACTATTTTATTTTTTTTTCAGCCTGCTCGTGTCCTAGACACGAGACGTTTCTTTTCTGTACCACCTCAACACCAGTTGATGGAGTCATACCTCGACATAGCGGGGTTTCGTCATGTATGGCAGATGCCCACGTGGACTTTAGATCGGGCGTTGATCAGTGCATTGGTGGAGCGATGGAGGCCCGAGACCAGCACATTCCACCTACCTTATGGTGAGGCCACGATCACCCTACAGGACGTGTCATTCCATCTTAGCATTCGTGTAGATGGGGAGCCGGTGAGTGGTTGTGCCGGTCACTGGGAGACACACTACCAGCGCATCATTTATGTTATTTGTGAGGTGTTGCTCGGTGTTGTCCCCCCCCCCTCCTAGATGAGCGTAAGGGGGGTTTGTGACGTTGAAGTGGTTGATGAGTCTTGTTATTGCAATCGACGAGGACCGCCATCCTACCGACATCAAGGTGCAGAGAGCGACCAAGGCTTGGATTATGGTCCTCTTTGGTGGGTACTTGTTCCCGGATAAATCCGGGAACATAGTACATTTGAGGTGGCTCTCACTGCTCGGTGACTGGGAGCATATTGGTAGACGTAGCTGGGGATCAGAAATGTTGGCCACATTATACAGGGAGTTGATACGAGCTGCTAAGTCTGACGTCACTGATATAGGAGGTTGTGATATCCTGTTGCAGTCATGGGCATGATCGCGTTTGCCTACATTCTTCCCAGGGGCAGTTCGACATGATGCATTTCCTTTTGTTTTGAGGTGATTTTTTTTTTGAACAAAATTATAATTTTTTATCTTATAGTTGTTTATCTAACCATGGTTATTGATTATAAATTGTAACAGGTGGCAGAACGTTCGACATGCCAATAGGAGGTTGGAGGAGCGACTTGTCAGATGCAGGAGTACGCTAGATACATGGGATTGCACGGGTAAGCAAAAATAATGCTCATGATATTTAAAAAATTTGTTTATAACGTTTATAATGAAATTAATATATTTTTGTTCGTTATAATTTGTCACAGTTTACCTGGAGGCCTTACGATGATGATCGTGTTGGAGCAGTGACGCCTGATTGGGTTTTTGCTGAGAGAGTGTTGCGCCAGTTCGGTGGAGCACAACACATACCGTATGTGTCGATCAATATCGACCGGCTATAGATTGTCGATGTACGCACCAAGAGGGAAGCTTGGTGGCCCTTGGAGCACCAAAGGTGGCCTTTAGTCTGGGATGCACGACGACAGAGGAGCATCCGGTTTGAGTTGTTCTACGATCATCGGCCATCACGCCAGTACTTTGACTGGTACAGTGTGTCTCCGCACCGATTTCTGAGTCTGGATGGCCCTCCGCGGGACTCGGCATTTGTGTATGTGTTGGAGGACGACGTGCCACTCCATGATCCACCTGCTCCCTTATTGATGCAGAGGCCATCATGAGACGCAGATATGCGCAACATAAATAGCAGACGACGTGCGGGTACTCACATGAGTGCACGTCAGCTTAGAGCTTCTGATGATGTGCCCGCAGTGCGTCGGGGGGGAGGACGACGTCGTAGGGGTCGCGGACGGGGACGCAGTGCACAGGTCGAGCCAGAGCCCGAGCCACAGCAAGGGCCACAGGCCGAGCCACAACAGCAGGAGGAGGAGGTTACAGGCCCTTGGGACCATGTTGTGTCTCAGCAACACATGACACCATCATATCCATCATCCCATTACACGTGGGCTCAATCACAGTACTATGTACCCTAGCCTCGGGCTCCAAACCCTGCATTTATGTATTCATATAAGAGCCCGCAGGCACAGTTCAGGACTGGCCTCGCCGACGAGCAGACAACTACTCCACAGTCGATTAGCACACCAGAGTTGATGGCGATGCTAGACATGGATGACTTGGGATCGCCGAATTGGACGCCCCGATCCATTGATTTGCTTCGTGATATTATGGTCGGTCCCGGTATTGACATCTTCATCACTACGAATGCGATATTTAGTGTAAAGGGGCCCGGTGGGACCCATACTCATCGGCATTCTATACAACTATTTCTTAATCTGCTTGCCAGCCTCATCAAGCTTTTCAAGAATTATGCTTTGCAATTGAAGAAGATTTATGCCTTCTGGTACTACAATACAAGGGGGTCTTCTGTAGTGAACGCAATTCCATTTGTTGTTGTTATTATATTACAAATGTGATACAAAAAATATAATAACATCCAGCCATTTTTTCAGTAAGAATTTTAGTAGAAGAGAGAAGTTTGTAATGATTTTTTTATGTATGAAAACTGAATTGAGCGTGCTCATTTATAGATATATTTTTACATAAAACGATCTAGATTGACTATACTATGCAAATTTTCAAATTTTTTTAGTGTACAATACACTAAAAAAATTTGAAAATTTGCATTGTATAATTTGAAAATTTGCTTAGTATAGTCGATCTAGATCGACTTTTATTCGGTAAAATGCACTACCTATTTACGTAACTAGTTCTACAATTACCTATATACATATTTAATTATTTTTAAGTACCTATTTAGGTAAAAAAAAACTGTTTTTAAAGCAACATAATATAAAATATATTTTTTCCATTTTAGAGAACCTTAGAAAGGTGATATAGTGACAAAGATTGTGAAAAATGAATAAATGAATGCACATAATATAATATAAACAGGTAACAAATATAAAGTATAATTTTATTATTTTATAAAGTTGTCATATTCTAACAAGTAATATTATACTTATAAATTAAATAAATATTTTTATACAATGATATCATATCTTCAATATAGGGCAACAAATATGTCATTATAAAATTCATATTGTACATGAAAAATTCACCATTTAATTACTTAAAATATTTTTCAGTTATATTAATTCTTAATAAGTGATGTTCGACATATACATTTCATAATTATTTTATACAATGAGTTTATATCTTCAAAAATGACATTGCATAACCCATCTTACATGTTATATATTTTTAACAAAATGTTTAATAAATATTTAAATTTTTTCTCATTAAATAAAAAATGTATGAGAGGATAATGACAAAGATTATTAAAATATGCTTGAGTGAATACCCATATTGTATTATAAATATATTTACAAGTATGCAATAAATTTTTATTTTTTATATAACAATGTTATATCTCAATAAATGACAATTCATCATTTACTTAAAAACTCTTAGAACATTGTTTTATTATAAGTGTCTTTATTGAGGTCAAATTATTCATGTATTTTGATTTTTAATTTTGACCATACGGCTCAATATTTTTAGAGGCCTAAAGCCAACTCTAAACGGAGACCTTTTACATCAAATAATAAAATTATACTGAATTTATTATATTTTTATTTAAAGTTTATCTTTTGTATTATTTTTAGGATTAAAATTATTTATTAAACTATATTGTAATCAATTTCATTAAATTATTATTTTTCAATTGATAATATAAGTATTTCATTCAATTTTTATTGAAACATTGTGGATTTTATATAAGATTTTATTAATTTTTTGTTTTGAAAAACTTCTTTCCATGATATTTTAGAACAAAATAAGTTAGAACGAGAGAAAAAAATATAAATAAAACTTATTACTTATCATATTAATATAAGAGAAAGTTTCATATCACTTACTATTATATAAGGCTAGAAAATAATCTGCACAATTTGAGTTTAGCACAAAAATGAGGGAGGAGAGCTAAAGAGGACTATTGATAATAGAGGAAAATAACTCAATAAGTAAGAAAAAATGATACATAGAACTGATCGAAACTATAAGGAACATATATGAATGATGATTTATGGTTCATGGGAAAGAAAAGAGAAATAAATAAATAATTAAGTAAAGTGAAAAAAATGTATATGTAGAGATTAGTGCATAACACATAAATTAGACCTGAGTGTTGATCAACTCATGAGTCATGCATGATGATGAATGTTGTCTTTATGACCTTTGAATTTATTAAAATATTTTAAAAAAATTTAGAGGCCTAAAACCCTAGCTTCCCCAGTTTCACCCTTGAGCAGGCTCTGCCATATTGTATGTAGTGATATTTGTTGTTATGTATTTCTAAGTTTTAGATTTGGAGTGTTTTTCCTTTTTGTTAGAATTTGTAAATTTTTTACTAAATTTCCTTTAGAATACTATGTAGTTGGAATATATTTCATTAGAATAATGTGAATGATTTGGAAAAATAATTATTTATATTATAGCATATGTTAGCTATTCAGTATTTTTAATTTTAAGATTCATATACATGATTATTTATATTTATTTTTTTAATTTTACAAATGACATGAGATGATGATACCAACAAATATACATGATAGTCATTTTAAACCATGTAACTTATCATCTTCTCCAATTTATTATTAAAAACTATGTGACTATATTATGTGATGAATAGTTCTTAAGTTCTCCATTAAAATTTTTTCAATATTATTATCATTCACTATTAATTTTATAATAATAATATATTTTTACTTAATTTATTTTTTATAAAATATTTCTATTAATTTTTTTAAATATTTTTAAAATGTGTAATTTCGTGTATTCCCATGACATTCCTTATTATGTTCTAAACTATTATGAGATAATATTGTGAATATCTATATCTTTAACAGATTTAGATAAGATTGGATAATATTTGATTTAATCTTATCTCTTTCTTATTAAGATTTGTTTTGATCTTATCTCTTCCTTAGTTTGGCTATAAATCGCCCTATGAATCCTAATGGAAGAACACTCTTTGGAGACTATCAATAATATTGTTTTCTCTTCTCCCCTATCTTCTCTCTGTTATTGTTATTAGTTTTAGGTTTAATTACTCCGGAAGTCCCTATAATTTTATCGATTTTTCAAATGGGTCCCTATACTTAAAGATTTTGTAATTGAGTCCCAACATTTTAAAATAAATTTTAATTACGTCCCTAACACTATTTTTTGTCATTTAGCCACATTTTTGAAGTGTGGTTAAAGATAAAAGAAAAAAATATTAAACCATTTTAATTATATTGTATTTATAATCAAAAGAAAAAATAATAGTGTTATTAAATTTTATTTATATTTTATTTTTGTATTTTTTATAATTTTTTTATTTCATATTATATTTTATTTAATTATTATTTAATTAATTTATTTTTATTTTGAATAAATTTATATTTATATATTATGACAATTAAATTAAAATAAATAAAGAATATAAAATAATTTAAATAAAATTAAATATAACATAAATATTTTAAATTATCTTTCTTAAATTCTTATTAACTTTTTTTATTTATAATTTTTTACTTTAAGACATTTTTAATTTTAGATTTATTTTCTTTTTACTTTAATTTTATGTTATATTTAATTTCAATTAAATTTTATTTTTAATTTTATAATAAATAAAAATAAATTTATTCAAAATAAAATAAATATAAAAATTAATTAATTAAATAAAAAATAAATAAAATATAATATGAAGCAAAATAAAATTACAAAAAATAAAAGATAAATAAAATTTAATAATACTATTATTTTTTCTTTTCATTATAAATACCATATAATTAAAATGTTGTAATATTTTTTCTTTTATCTTTAGCCACACTTCTAAAATGTGGCTAAGTGACAAAATTAGTGTTAGGGACCTAATTAAAATTTATTTTAAAATGTAGGGACCCATTTGAAAAATCGATGAAACTATAGGGACCTCCGGAATAATTAAACCTTAGTTTTACAACACGTTATCAGCACAAAAAGCTCTCAAGGTAACATTTTTTTCAATTATGTCAATATTTCAATTATGTCAAATATCTCTTCTCTTGAATTTGTTGCCCTTGAAATTTCAGGAAAGAACTACATGACTTGGGTTCTCGATGCTAGAATCCATCTGAAATCATTGGGTCTTGAAAACACCATTGTCCAAGGAAATGCTGCATCCCAGAAGGATTGCGCTAAAGCATTAATTTTCCTTTGCCGTCATCTCCATGAGGCTTTAAAATATGAATACATACCTTACTCTGGAAGATCCTGCAGATCTCTGGAATAGTCTGAAAGAAAAAATATGATCATCAAAAGTTGGTGATTCTTCCAAAGGCTCATTAATTTGATTGAAGACTCTGGAAGAGCTATAATTTTGTTACCAGGAGGAACAAAATTCATCATTAATGATGCATTACTGTCTACTAAATCACAAAGAAACTTATTGAGTTTCAAAGATATTCACCGAAATGGTTATCATATTGAGACAGTAAATGAGGGAAATAATGAGTACCTTCATAGCACAAGTTGTGATTCCAACAAGAAAGTTGTACTAGAAAAATTACCTCGTTTTCATCTGGTCTTTATTAGTGTAATTGAATCACATGCTATTGTAAACCAGAAGTTTACTGATTCAAATGACTTTATCATTTGACATGATCGATTGGGACATCCAGGAGAAATAATGATGCGAAGGATCATTGAAAACTCGTATGGACATTCATTGAAGAACCATAAGTTTTTTCAATGTAATGATTTTTCTTTTGATACATGTTCTCAATTAAATATATATTTATATATTATATGACCTTCACCAACAAATATTGGATTTAAACCTCTTGTATTCCCAAAAGGAATTCAATGTGATATATGTGGATTAATTAATCCAATATATGGACCTTTCAAATACTTATGATAGATGCATCTATGAAATGGTCACATATGTGCTCATTATTATCTCGCGACCTGAAGTTCGTGATATACTTGCGCAAGTTGTTAAGAGCACTAATTTTGATAAACAATCAAAATGGTGATATGATGAATTTATTTCTCAAGCTTTTGATACTTGTAGGCCAATAATGTTGTATAGATTGAACATCCATTTATGCATGTTCATAGAAAGAAATGACTAGCATAATAAACTAATGCAAGACCTCCAGTTGATTGCTAGATCACTTATTTATGAGAACAATTCTCCACATTCTAGTTTGGAGCAAATTATTTTACAAATGCTTATTTGTAAAATACAAATTGTCATTATTTTTCTCTCCCATTAATTGTTTTGGTCTACAGCCAAACAACTCTTATTTAATATGTTGGAAGTGACTCTCCTTTTACATGCAAGTATTTTAGAATACAAATAGGAGATTTCTTTAAGGCTCAATTTGTTGATTGCCAGTTTTATGAAGAAATGTTCCAAACATTAGGGGGAACATGACAGCTGGAATAAAGTGCAATTCATCACTCTTACTCTATTCAAATCCTCATAAAAAGGCAATATGAACCATAAGTTCATAATTTTATTGCAAAGAGTAGTAAATGCATTGTGAGATGCATGTTTATGATGAAATAGAATGACTAAAATATATATACCAGCTGAATGAGATACCCTTATTCGAAATTGATACCCATTGTTAGGCAATTGGCTAGTGAATAGATTACACGCCAGAAGCGTGATATGTCAGTCAGTTCCAAAATGAAAATTTTCGAAATAAGGGGCAAATAGACAAAAACATTGTTATGGAGGCAAATGATATTCTTCCTGTTGAAGACGATAGAGACATGCTAAGGACACATATTGTGGTCCAAATTTTAACATGATTGAAACGTTAAAAGACGTTAAGGTACCTGGAAATTGTCAAGATATTGAAAATGATAAGATCTCAATAAACCATGTCTACATAAGAAACTATGGAACCGACAAGTAATTGTTGTCGCGACAATATATTTGCAAATAGTGTAACGCTACACTTATGCAAGAAAATGAGGATTTTGAGTCAAGAATCAATAACAAATATATTAATATATAAATGATTGGCCAAATTAGAAATAAGCCCTGTATGCTAAACTTGACTCATTTGTTGATTAGAGTTGTAATCCAAACACTTGGAAGGTGTGAAACCCATGGGATACATATGGGTATGTTTGCGAAAGCAAAAATGAGAAAAATGAATTTATACATATAAGGCTCAATTTGAAGCACAAGATTTTTTCACAAAAGACCTGATATAGATAATGGTGAAACATATCCCCTGTAATTGATGCAATAATGTTACGATATTTGATTAGCTTATATACATATAATAAGCTAAATATGCATCTAATTGATGTTGTCAAAGCATATCTATATGGTTCATTAGACAATGATGTTTATATGAAAGTCCATGAAGGATTAAAGATATCAATATTGTCTAACGAACATTTTTGTGAAATTTATTCAATCAAACTGTGAAAATCTATTTATGGTCTAATGCAATCTAGGCACATACGGTACAACCGTTTTAGTGAGTATTTGATTGAGAATGAATTTCAGGATGATGCTATTTGCCCATGTGTAAATGGATTCATCATATTTGTGTATGTTGATGATTTAAATATCATTGGAACTCCTGAAGAGATTCCTATAGTCATAATAGTCATAAAAGATTTAAAAGATGAATTTGAGATGAAAGATCTTTGAAAGACTAAATTTTGTCTCGGTCTACAATTCGAGTATTTGACTAATGAAATTCCAGTTCGTCAATAAATTGACATTGAGAAAATCTTGAAGAGATTTTATATGGATAAACCACATCCATTAACTACCCCAATGGTGGTAAGGTCGTTGAATGTAAAAAAGAGATCCATCCCTTCCTCAAGAAAATGGGGAAGAAGTTAAGTCTACTTGGTCGTGAAGTACTACATCTTATTGTCATTGGAGCACTCATATACCTTACTAACTAGTGTACAAACCCGTGCTATGCACGAATGAAAAATGGTATTTATGTATGTAATATATATTATTTATTTAGTAATTTTATATATTTTAGTTTCATGTTGATCATGACTCTAAAAATCATAATAAGTTTGGTGGAATGATTAATTTATTCGAGAATCTATCATGTTTTCATTATCTATTTTTCAATTTTTTCTTTAATTTTATTAAATTTATAACCCCTTTTATGCATAGTAATTATTATAATTATTAGCACCACTACTCATATTGTCATGAATAACGTTATCACATTTATCATCAACTTATTAGTTTTTCTACTTACTATGTAACAAAAAAAATAGTAATGAATTCATCAATTATTTAAGATCTATTCATCTAAATGTTGCTACTTATTTGTGAGTGTTTGAAAACATAGTGATAGAAATTTTTTTAAAAAAAATATGGAAAAATTGATGACATTCGTTAATTATATTTAATTCTATTTTCTATTCTTAAAATTGTTACTATAGTTTTATTACTAATCAGTATATAAGATTTTTTTTCTTATCGATATTTAGTAAAATTGTTAATATTATTTTACTATTGTCATGATATATATTGCTAACCTATATATTAGTTCTCCTCCTAATTGTGATAAATTCAATTAAATTATCTTCCAAAGTGTATAGTTGTCCTTTTACATATTAAAATTATTTTATTTATTTGTGCATAACTCAATGCTTCATATGATAGGTCAAAAGTTATTAGAATGTTTTAATAACTATATATTGTATGTTTCATATTTGATAGTAATTATAATATTAAAGCAATTAGAATTAAAAATTTAAAAATAATGAATTTTAGTGTGATACATCATCAAACTCATTAATCAACAAATTCAATAGTAAAACCATTACATTTGGATCAAAAGAAGTCTATCTAAAAAAATATAAGACTAATTAAAATTTAGCATCAAATAATGGAATTTGTCTAAATGTTGCTACATATTTGTGAGTGTTTGAAAAAATAATGATAAAAGTTTTTAAAAATTAAAGTATGGAAAAACATTGGTAATATTCGTTGATTATATTTATTTCTATTTTATATTCTTAAAATTATTGATATAATTTTATTACTAATAAATATATAATTTTTTTTCATCAATATTTAGTAAAATTGTTAATATTATTTTACTCCTAGATTCATTCTTACATTATGTTTGATGAAGTGTAACATCTAGGTTCATTCTCTATTTTTTAATTCTTCCTTTATTTTTATGAAATTCATAACTCTCTTTTATGCATTGTAATTATTATAATAATCAGTACCACTACTCTTATTCTCATGAATAATGTTATCACATTTATTATCAACCTATTAGTTTTTCTACTTACTATGTAATCGAAAATAGTAATGAGTTCATCAATTATTTAAGGTCTATTCTTCTAAATGTTTATACTTATTTGTGAGTGTTTGAACACATAGTGATAAAAATTAAGAAACAACATATGAAAAAAGATTGATAACATTCATTAATTATATTTAATTCTATTTTCTATTCTTAAACTTGTTACTATAATTCTATTACTAATCAGTATATAAGATTTTTTTTTTATTTCTTACCGATATTTAGTAAAATTGTTAATACTATTTTACTATTGTCATGATATTGCTAGCCTATGTATTAGTTCTCCTCCTAAATTGTGGTAAATTCAATTAAATTATCTTCTAAAGTTTATACCTATCCTTTTAAGCATTAAAATTATTTTATTTATTTGTGCATAACTCAATGCATCATATGAAAGGTCAAGAGTTATTAGAATATTTTAATAACTATTGCACGTTTCATATTTGATAGTAATTATATAACATTAAAGCAATTAGAATTAACAAATTAAAAATGAATTTGAGTGTGACACATTATCAAATTTATTAATCAATAAATTCAACAATAAAACCATTACATTTGGATCAAAAGAAGTCTATCTAAAAAAATAGAGGAAATAGACTAATATATCTTATGAAGACTTAATTTTCTAAATTAACAAATTTTATGATCTAAATAAAAGAGAAGAAAAAAAGTGGCACAAATCTTGAAAGCAAGGACCACAAATATATGTTCAACCTTCTACAAAGTCACAAAAAAAAAAAAAAAACATAAAAGAACAATCGTAAATCATTTCATCTTTATCTATCATCATCTCTCATGCCATATACAACAAATCAAAAAATTCAAAATAAAAAATTAAATTAAATTGTCATGATATTGCTAGCCTATGTATTAGTTCTCCTCCTAATTTATGGTAAATTCAATTAAATTGTCTTCTAAAGTTTATACATATCCTTTTAAGCATTAAAATCATTTTATTTATTTGTGCATAACTCAATGCATCATATGAAAGGTCAAAAGTTATTAGAATGTTTTAATAACTATTGCACGTTTCATATTTGATAGTAATTATATAACATTAAATCAATTAGAATTAACAAATTAAAAATTAAAAATGAATTTGAGTGTGACACATCATCAAATTTATTAATCAATAAATTCAACAATAAAACCATTACATCTGGATCGAAAGAAGTCTATCTAAACAAAGAGGGGAAATAGACTAATATATCTTATAAAGACTTAATTTTCCGAATGAACAGATTTTATGATCTAAATAAAAGAGAAAAAAAAAGTGGCACAAATCTTGAAAGCAAAGACCACAAATATATGTTCAACCTTCTACAAAGTCACAAAAAAAAAAAACATAAAAGAACAATCGTAAATTATTTCATTGTTATCTATCATCATCTCTCATGCCATATACAACAAATAAAAATATTCCAAATAAAAAATCACTCCCACAAAATCATATGCACATATTTTAACACTAAGTTTGGATTGTCTGTGTCCATCAACACCACTTTCACCATCTTCATTCATTATCATCAAGATTACTTTCACCACCAATCTAAAAAAAATGAATTCAAACTAAAAAAATATAAAATAAACAAAAATAAAATTAGAGAAGAACATAGAGATGACTCACCATCACCATTAAACATAACAAAAAATAATAGAGCATAGATTCAAAAGTATCACCTTTTTTTTAACCACATTCATTCATCATCATCAACACCATAATCAAAACAAAAACCATAATCAAAACAAAACAAAAATAGAGAAGAACATAACTCGTCATCACCATTGAACATAATAAATGAAAAAAGAGTCGAGAAGCAAGAGTATCACCCTCATCAAAACCTCATTCATTCATCATCATCAACACTACTTTCACCACCAATTTACAAAAAATAATCAGAATTAGAACAAAAAAAGAATTGAACAAAAATAAAAACATAGAAGAACAGAGAGAGAACTCACCATCACCTAAACAGAAAAAAGGGATAGAAACAAAGAAGCAAGAGTATCACCTTCATACTCAACCTCCTTCATTCATTATCATCAACACCACTTTCACCACCAACCTATAAAAAAATAAGAATAAGAACATAAAAATAAATAAATAAACAAAAATAAGAATAGAGAAGAACAAAGAGATGGTTTACCATCACCATTAAAAAAAAGTGTAGAGAAGCAAAAACATCACCCTTATCTTCAACCTCAGTCATTCATCATCACCAACACCACTTTCACCACCAACCTACAAAAAAATCATAATCGAAAAAAAAGAAGAATAAAGAGAACGTAATATATATCTAAAACTAAAGAGAGAATATGAGTGATGTCAACTTGGTAGAATATTATATTCTTCAAAAAAATAAACAAACTTGGAGAGATGTTCAAGTGATGATGGGTAATGATACAATAGTTAGAATTTCTAGAATTTTTTTAATGACTAATCAATTACTATTAATAAAAATAAAATGTAACTTATTAATAAATTTCATCAACCTAATATTTAATGAAATTGAATTGACATGTAATATAAAGTTATGACATGTGAAAAGTTGTATTACATACACATGGTTTTAAATGATTAGAAATATAAAACATAAAATCAATTTTTAAAGTCATATTGGTAGAGTATTATATTCTTTTAAAAAATAAACAAACTTGGAGAGATGTTCAAGTGATGATTGGTAATGATCCAATAGTTAGAATTTATAGTAAAAATTTCAAGAATTTTTTTAATCAATAATCAATTACTATTAATAAAAATAAAATGTAGCTGAAATCTAATAACTTATTAATAAATTTCATCAACCTAATACTTATGATTGGTAATGATCCAATAGATAGAATTTATGGTAAAATTTCAAGAATTTTTTTAATGACTAATCAATTACTATTTCATCAACCTAATACTTAATGAATGAATAAATAAGTGTGTTATCTCATATGTGCATAACTCAATGCATATGAAAGGTCAAAAGTTTGAATACTTTAATAAATATTAAGGTCAATAAATAATAGTGATTACAATATTAAAGTAATTAGAATAAAAAATAAAAAATTATATATAAAATGAATTTTATAAGAAAAAATCTAAGCTTGCCACATCATCAAAGTTAGCATGAGAATCAAGTTGGGTGTGCCACCTCATAGGTGCATAACCCAACTTTAGTATTATATATATGATTATACACAATTAGATATAACATTTGCTGTAAATGTATTAGCAAGACATAATTTCTCACCAATTTATTTGATATTCTTCTACCGACACATCTCAATCTTATGTACTAATTTCTTAAAGGTATAAGTATATCAAGTGATATCTTTAAGAGGGAGAGAAAATATCATACTCTTTTTTTTCCTTGATTAAGGTTTTTATCCCACTAGATTTTTCCTTGACAAGGTTTTTAACGAGACAATCAAAAGTCTTACATTATGAAGATATTGTACTCTTTTTTTCTTCACTAAGATTTTTTCCCAATGGATTTTCTATTAGTAAAGTTTTAATGAGACATATTCCAGCAACAGACATTCAAGGGGAGTTTTATGAGATGATATTGCGAATATCTGTATCTTTAACGAATTTAGATAAGATTGAATAAGATATGATTTAATCTTATTTCTTCCTTATTACGATTTGAACTTATCTCTTCTTTATTTTGGCTATAAATAATCTTGTGAATCCTAATGAGAATACATTTTTGGAAACTATCAATAATATTATTTTCTCTTCTCTCCTATTGTCTCTTTATGGTATTGTTATTAGTTTCACAAAATAGACTACCCTTCCTTACTAAAACTCCTTCGAAAGCTCCGACCCAAATTTTCACTCGCCGGCCCTCACATTTCTCCAAAGGCTTCAACCCTAATTTTCACTCACCACCCAGTGGTCACTCCTCCGTCGTCTCTAAGATCGCGTGGGCGTCCTCTCTCACTGTCTCAGCCTCGCGCGCCGTCGTCTCAGAGTCGCGAGCATCCTCTCTCAGCTTCTCCGTCCTCCATCTCCGTCGCGTGCAGTCCTGATTGTCTCCGTCGCCGTAGACATCCTCTCAGTCACGTTTCTGCTCCGCCTCTGTCCGTCGCCGTCGCTGCTCCGCCGTCACTGCTGCATCCTTCCTTCCTGTGGTCCATTATCCAGCAACAATTTAGCAATTGACGAGGTAAGGTTTTATCAATTTGTTAGCTAAATAAGTTAATTTGTGTCTCTATTTTGTACTGAGAAGTGTTGGATTGTTAGTGTATTATTAGTTAGTATATTATTTTTGGTAAATGAAAGAATTAAACACTACACAATGAGACCCCTTTCTGCATCCAATAGTTGCTTGCTGCAAGCCCACCCCTGACTGATATATTTTTGTTAGAATAATGTGACTGCTTTTTTTCCCTTTAATTTGTTCTAATCATGTGTATACTGAGAAAAATTATTAGGCATATTAATGTACTATTATGGTGTTAAAACAATTACAGTAGGAAAATAAAACCGAAATAACTGATGGATCCAAACCACATTAGATTCGGTTCGGTTGGAAGTACATCAAGAGAACCATTTGATTGGGTTTGTATGTGAACTGGTAGGTTTGGTTGGTTTTTCGTACAAAACTGAACCAAATTGCCCTATGAACACCACTGTTAATCAAGAGATTTTCTTTTAGTTGTAATTGGTTTGAAACTTTCTGAGATACATTCTGATGTTATAATGGTTACTGTTTTTGGCAATTTGTTTTGCTAAAATTATTGGGTTATGGAACTAATAGATTACTGAGATACATACTGTTATGTTGTAATTTTTTGACTTTAAACTGATTGACTTGTTATTTTGCTACCAAATCAGGTATTATCTTCTGGATTTGTTCACGTGTGAGAAACCCGATGCTCATGTGTCTTCCTCTAATTTTGCTCGTCAGTTACTTTCCCTGCTTATATTCAGATATGATGCAGACCCCATCTTTATGTGGCCTCCATCAATCACAAGACTCAAGGTGTTAGGTCCACACTGCGCCTGCTTTTTTAACCGCCACCATCTCCATAGTTGCAACTATAAATTCTTCCACGGATACCAAATCCACGTTACTCTGCTCTCCCCACTTCATTCTCTTTCAGTCTAATCTTTGTCCCTCCTCATCACCCACTCACAAAACCCAAGCACAAAACCAATTGCACTTCCAAAGCTTAAAAACAAAAACAACACCCAATTCTATAGAAAAAAATTGAAAATTTTGGAACACATTCAATTGTGTCACTGAAACAACAGCTTCTGCATCCTCATTAGTATTGACTGTAAAATTACTTCCATTCCTATGAAACGAGGATACCAGGAATCTCCTTCAACCTCTTTTGGTCCACCTCAATCTAAAGCTAGATATGATCCTGAAGGTGACTTTTATTTATGCTTTTTGCACTATACCATTAGTGTCCTTGTTTCAATTTCATCGTTTTAAAGCTTCATTTTGTTGGGTTGTGGATCTGGGTTTTCCTTGGTTTAGACAATTTAGGCTTTGTTTGGTTGCTCATAAACCAAAGAAAAGGTAGAATTCAAGTGGTGGAATGGTTTTAAAAAAGGGCAAAATGTATTGTGCTTTTGTATTGGAGGCCTGTAATACTGAATTCAATTAATGAGTAGTGTGAAATTGAAAGTCTACCCCGACTTTTGTGAGGCTGGGTTTTGGTTGGGAAGTAAAAGAGCAAGACATTTTATACTTCTTGTGATTGTCAAAGGAATAATCTAAGTTGCTAGCATTTGTGTATTTCTTTCCTGTTTTCAGGTAGAAAGTTCATGGGGTTGTGTAAAGCTCATGTTTCTTTTGCTTATGTCATCATTTTGATTGAATGCTTTGTGTTTAGGTGAGGAGCAATTTCTGGAAGATGACAGCACAAAGATTTTTGCTCGGAAAGTAGCTGATCATTACAGTGCAAGATCCAACCAGACTTTGGAAGAACGGGAGGCTAGTCCTATAATTCATTTGAAGAAACTCAACAATTGGGTATGTCTTGTAATTTGTGATAAATATTAATGTTGCCCATAAGAATATTATATGTTTAATGGCCAGGTCAATTCTTTTGTTTAACAGATTAAGAGTGTCTTAATTCAGCTTTATGCTCGTCGAGGAGATGCAGTCCTTGACCTCGCCTGTGGCAAGGTATTATGGTTTTCAGCTGTTAATTATTATCGTAAAAGTTACTCCCAGTTATTTTGTTGGTTGAGCATTTCTTTTGTTGATTTCATACATGCTTACCAGGGTGGTGATCTTATCAAATGGGACAAGGCCAAAATTGGATATTATGTTGGTATTGACATTGCTGAAGGCTCAGTAAGTGTTAAAATTTTACTGCAATTCATTGCACTGGTTTGCCTTATCTGATTAACACTTACATAGAATTATACTGAAATGCAGTTAAAAAGTTTTTATCACTATCATAATATCATTAAAAGAATCTCTAGATGACTGTTATGTCATACATGTACAGCTCTCACAAGTAACTTTATTTTCTCAAAATATGTACAAAATATTGTTTTGATTGTATCTCTGAGTTGATTTCAACTTTTACATAAGTGAAAATAAAAAAGTCTTGCAATCGGCTGTTATGTGCTTATGTCGTATTAAACCTTGACAGCAACTTTTCTCAGAGCAACAAGTCACCTTTTTTCCCCGTTAGTGCAACTTAAGCTTCGCTATTTGAATTGTAGCTATAAACTGATAAATATGATGATGTCTTTGGTGGTGGTTGTAAAATTGTCATTGCAACTTTATATTTCATTTAGGGTGATGAGCTTATGTTTTATAGCTCAGGTCCTTAATGTAACATGGTTGTACATTGTATAACTCATTGTGTCAAACTATTTGTGACCGTCATGTGTTTGTAGTCATCAATGTCAGCTCATTGAATTCAACAATTTGTCCAGATTAAAGACTGTCGTACACGTTACAATGGCGATGCTGACCATCATCAGCGGCGTAAAAAGTTTACATTTCCCGCTCGCCTCATATGTGGAGATTGTTATGAGGTGATTAATTTTTCTGTCTTCAAAAGGCTTTGCTTTGTGCTTGATAACTTCGATACATCCCCCAAACATGATTTTAAGCAACAAATGTTTTTAGATGCACGTAGCATTTAAACTATATTTATCATTACAGGCATCAATGGTTTATTTTGGAAAAAACATGAAGGGAATGAATGAATTATCGAAAAAAAAGATGAGGGGAATGAGGGGAAGCATGAAATTGAAAAGATAGAATGAAAATATACAGAATATTAGATTCACAACCTTTTCTTTCTCTCCGGTAATTAATTCCCACTCAATATCCCCAGGATATTAGAGGTCTTTGCATTTCAGATATGTTAAGGGATTGGAAGTCTATGTTTCACAGATAGTTTTATTTTGTACTTCAGAGGACCACTTATCCTCTACCTAACTGTATTTCTCCATCTTATTTATTAATGAAACTCTTCTATTATATATATAAAAAAAAATCCCACTCAATACCCAGTCAAAAACTGACCACTTAGAAATTTCAAGCAGAAGATGTTGACGCCCAAGTAAGCAAATGTCTCCATATCAATAACTTCTATGCACTCTCTTTATGTTGTTGTTGTTCTGTTTGCATTCGTGCTGCTGGCATACTGTACTTTGACACCTCTTGGTATGATGAATCCTAAATATAAAGTTTAGTACAACTTCTAGTTTAAGGGTTTTTTATTCTTTTAATTTGGAATATTGGTATTTGTACATACTTTTTTATTTTTCTTACTTAACTTTACATATAGTCATATACACTATTATCTTTGAATTTTGATGCGACCCACTTTAACATACAAACTTTCATTGTACATATCTTTTTATAAGTACAAATATCACTTTTCATTAATTTGTGTAATCAGATTTTCATAGTATAAACAGTGTGTTGTTCCTGGTATCACTTGATTAGAGTGTTTTACTGAATTTCATAGGTTAATAAGAACCTCACATAATATTTCTTTGTCATGTAAATTGAAGTCTTGAAGTTAAATATGTTTTACAGAAACTCAGAAAGTGATCTTGTAGTCTTTGGTCTTGATGTCAAGTTTGGTATTTTCTTTAAGATGTTGAATACTTGAATTAGGTTTCATTGTTCATACTATTAACAATTTCAGGTTCGCTTGGACAATGTTTTAGCTGATGATGCTCCCTTTGATATTTGTAGTTGCCAGGTGACTGATACCCTCTTGTTTATAAGTCATTCATGTATTTATGTAGATAAATTAACGAATGTGTACTGTTAAGAAAATTTTTTGAAGTGGCCTCTCAGTAACTAGCTAGTATTTTGCATTCCATATGTTCTTGTTAAATTTGGTATGTTCTTTTTCTTTATTTATTTTATTCCACTTACATTTTGATTTATTTTGCTGCTAAATTTGTTCTGACAAAGTCCTTGTCCTGCTATTGTTGCCCTAATATAAAATTAGGCAAACTGAATTTAGTGATATGTCTAAAAGATTAACATATACTCTGCTTTATTTTGGCCATTCTGTTCTTCAATAAACAAAACTGCCATTCTGTATACGTTACATCTCTTGCACAAATTTTGGACTTCTTTCCATCTTGAAATTGTAAGTTGGCTTTTAATCCAATAAATGTTCCAAATGCTGCAGTTTGCACTGCATTACTCCTGGTCCACAGAGGCTCGTGCTCGGCAAGCGTTGGCTAATGTGTCAGCTTTACTTCGCCCGGGAGGCATTTTCATTGGAACTATGCCAGATGCCAATGTGATCATCAAAAAGTTTAGAGAAGGTTTCTGATGCACCTACAGTTTCTTATTATCATTGTTTTCAAATTAATTTAGTTGTTCATAAAGTCCTGTGACATTGATTGACCCATGCAGCCAACCTATAATTGAGATAAGATATGGTAGTGGTTATGTTTTCTGCTAGAATTAAAGAAAACCTTTTGTGATTTTCTCTATTGTATCTTGAATATCATACAATGTCTCACATCTTAAATTGTAAATGATCTCTTAGAATTGGTTTACATATCTACTTTTATTTCTTTATTTATTTCCTTATATATTCAGGATTTGGACTGTAGCATAATTATAAGTAGTGTTTGTGTATTATATTTTATATAATGCCACATCACATCATAATATATAATATCAATTCTCTCGTTTCTTCCTTTAACTTAGAATCTCAGTCTTGAGTAAATATGATGGAAATTGGTAACATTTGTTTCAAGCTTCACTTCAGAGAAGACTTGCATTTATGTTTTTGGAAATAATTTTAATCAGAACAAGAGTATATGTAGGGATCTTGTCTTTTTTTGTGAATTGTCCAAAGGCAAATAGGAGAACAAGATTTTTATAAGCTATTCTGCATATTGTTCCATGTATAGTGGAACACTATTCTATCCTGGTGTTGTCTAAAGAACATAAAAGATCTACCAAAACAAATAACATTTGACTGTTTTCATTTTGGTCTTAAATCACTTGCTTACTTTTAATATATCACCTTAGGCTTAGCTTTGGAATTGTCATGATTTTCCAAATTCAGTTGATGTGTGAAATATTTTTCAGAAACATGCTTCATATTAAACTAAGGCTTTTGTAGTTCTGTTGTGTCGTTTACAATGTCATAACTATTGTTCAATACAAGCTTGAAAAACAAATGCTATACTGTGTATTATTATATTTTTCCCCTTTTTGGGTAAAGCGATAAAATGATGCATGTGCTGCATATAAGTTTGGGTTTTGTTTGGGCATGGCAGACCTTTTTTGTCATTCTTGATTGGAGATGCTATTTTCACTGTGAATATGCAGCTGAAGGGCTGGCTTTTGGTAACAGTGTCTACTGGGTGCGTTTCGATGAAGAATTTTCTGATAAGGTTAAGTTTGTTCTCTGGATTATAGCTTCATCATGTTTTTAAAATGGTTTTCTGAGTCGTACCTCTAACCTGATGCTCCTATGTTATTCAGAAATTTAAATCTTCCAGCCCTTTTGGAATAAAATACACATTCCACTTAGAGGTATCATTTCTTCTAAATCTTATTATTTTTCTTAGTATAAAACCTGTTTTCCCGTAACTCATGCCTGATTGAGTTTGTGTCAAATTAATGTATACATTTCTTTGAATATACACATAAATGTAGAGAACCTTTGCATAATAAGCATATTCTGATAATTAGGGCTCTTGTCAACTCTGCGATATTGTTCCTTCTTGCAGGATGCTGTTGACTGTCCTGAATGGATTGTCCCCTTTCACGTATTCAAGTCATTAGCTGAAGAGGTATGTATCGGTGCAGAAATCCAAATAAAAAGTACCATATTGCTGCCCCCAACTATTAAAATGATTATTTCTAGCTTTTTAGAGTAAGCATGGTGTAGAGGCTTGTTCTGTGACTATTTACTCTTTTCAGTATGATTTTGAGCTCGTCTTAGCAAAGAATTCACATGAGTTTGTGCATGAGTATATGAAAAAACCGGAATTTGTGGAGCTCATGCGAAGACTTGGTGCATTGGGGGATGGCAACCGTGATCAGAGTAAGCCCTTTGTGGCCGTGTTGTTCTCTTTTGAAATTCATTAAACCTGCAATTGTCCCTCTTTGTGGGTGTATCTCTGTTTTTCCCCCTCTATGCTGGTTAACAGAAGTTCTGACGATAAAGCACATGTTCCCATATTAGGTACGCTATCAGCTGATGAATGGGAAGCAGCATATTTATACATGGCATTTGTGCTGAGAAAGGTGAGTAGCAAAATATTTATGTGATATGTTGATAAAGCCTTCATTTCCAACTGGTTGCGGAAATTGTTACAACATAGTTTAAGTGAGTTTGGCTGAGTCATTAACTGATTTCAATAGTTACTTATTTGTATAATCGTTTTTAAATAGTCACTTGAGAATCAATTTATGTTTGGGTACTTCAACTGAAAAGTGTTTTTAAGTTATTCTCTCTTCTTTGGATTGTCAAAATATAATTGTCTTTTTACTTTTATTTTTTAAGTTACTAAAATGAACATGACATAATTAAATTAGTGTGTTAATACCATTAGTTCAGGTAGGTTGGTAATATCACTTTTGCTTCTTTGAGAACACAATTCTTTTGGAAGAATAATGCTCAAATTACATGTTGCTAGACATCCAAGCATGATTATATTTTATAAACATTTTCTAAAATCTCTTTAAGGTTCTTTCCAAACATGAATTGAATGAGTTTTTTCTTGTCGCTTACAGCGAGGTCAACCGGACAAAACCCAAGCGACTGGCCGAAGAGACCGAGGATTGATGCATATTTCAGAGCAAGACATAATGTATATTACCAGCGATTAACTCGAATAAAATTAACCAGTGGCTGTATTTTCAAGATTGGCAATCAGATAACATAGGGCATGGAGGGGAAAAAATGTTGGCAATCGCAGTTACCAACAGCACTGATCATCTTCACAATTCGTAAAAGAAAAAAAGTAAAATGCTAGGAAGTGTAAAGATATGGACAACATCAATATGATAATTTTGTCAATTGATGGATAATCTATGAAACACATGGAGGTCAAATAGGGATAGCACTGGATACTGTGGTATGAACCTACAACTGATCTTGATGAAGACGGATGCTGTAGCATGTGCTATGGACTTATATTCTATTGTCACACTTTTAATATATATTTTTTTATTTATAGATTTTGAGAATAATAAGCTAATATATATATTATCCTCTTTGTTTAGCTTGCAGTTTTGACTTTCCCCTTGCTTGTGCTGAAACATGTTGAATTTCCCTCTAACTGATATTTGTGAATCACATGTTGAAACTCCCTACAATTTGACAAGTTTACTGAACTTTGTATATTTTTTGTACTTGAATGCATTTTTCATTTAATATTGAAGAATATTTGGAAAGGTAAACTTCCTAAAAGCCATTGGTGATTTAACAACACTTGAGGGAATATTTGGTGATGAGAACATTGTTTAGACATATTCAAAGGGAAGTGCAACACATAGAAATGATATAACTAACTTCAAAATTTTTGTACTATGTTTGATGATGTAATGTTAGACTCCAAAATTAATTAACTTAATTAGGCTTAATAGGCATTGTTTTAAAAATCAGACTGGATTGGTTGGTTGAATGGGGAATCGCACCCGTATCTAGTTTGGGTGAGGGATAGAGGGATAAAGGTCAGCTTTTAAAAGTTAAAAGAGTTAATACTTAATTTAGTCTTCCACTTTCCACACGCGACTCAATTTGGTTCTCCACTTTGATTTTTGCTCAAAATAATCCTCCACTTTGCATTCCGTAACTCAAGTTAGTCCTTCCGTCCATACTCCATCTTAACTCCGTTACATGGTTGCTGAGGTGTCCGTTAAGTGCCACAGTGGCATATGATGTGTACTCAGCAAAATCAATAGCTCAATTTGGTCCTCCACTTTACAATTATTGAATCAATTTGGTCCTCTTAACTTTTCTAAAACCATGACAACCAAAATTTTTTCTTCATCCATTTTATTCTTCTTATTCTACTTTTTTATATATAAATATAAAAAAATTGTGAAACAAATTGATTATCTCAACATTAATAATATTTTTAAATTGAAATAGTTTTTTATTTGAAATAATTTTTTAACCATAATAATAGATTTATATTTTTTTGAATAATCTAAAAATATAATGAAAAATAAAAAATAAGTTTAATAATAAAATGTAAATGAAATAAAAATATCAATAATGATTTTAAATTATAGTTGATATTGAATATCAACATTAAAAAAATTAATATTATATAATATTTTTTATATTTTTTTTAATATTTTATTAATATCTTATATACAATTAAAGCACCTTAAGCTTTATAAAAATATTCCATTAATTAAAATATTTTCATATAATTAAAAAAAATGTATAACCTAATATTATAAATTGTATAACACACTTGTACAAAAAATAAATAAATTACATAACCTATATATATAGTTAAAATATATAATTCTGTTAGTACATCTAAATATTGATTACAATATATAAATATATTTTGTATTTAGGTTTAAAAATATATTCATTTATTTATTTTGTTTAAAAAAATGTTTAATTTTTAAAAAATATAATTATGAATAATATAATAAAATAATAAAAATAACTAGCAACTTGACAATTAATAGAATAACATTGGATTAGTTACAAACAATTGCTTGATAATTAAGATGAAGGTAATCTTATGTTGCTCTTCGTGATTCAATGAATCGAGAAGAATGAGAGACATGTGAAATTAGTTTATTTTCTTTTGAAAAAATGACTTGGTTAATAAGTGAAAAAGTGGTTATTTTTTATAATGTATGAGAAATTTTAAGAAAAAAAATTACTTTAAAATTAAATAGTTTTTTTTATTTAGAATTTTAGAGACCAAAGCATAACCGATTTTTTTAATTTTCTTTATAGTATTGTAGAGATAAAAAATAAAAAAACATTATTATATTTTAAAAATGATTTGAAATAAAAAAGTTTTCAATTTTAAAATTTTAGTAATATTGACAAAATCAATTTGTTTCACAATTTTAATATACTTAATTACATACAAAAGAAGAAGAAAAAATGATGGTTGTCATAATTTTAGTAAAGTGAAGAGGACCAAATTGATTCAACAATACTAAAGTGGAGGACCAAAATGAGTTATTAACTTTGCTGAGTACACGTCATGTGCCACCATGGCACTTAACGGACACCTCAGCAGCCATGTAACGAAATTAAGATGTAATATGGGCGGAAGGACTAACTTGAGTTACGGAATGCAAAGTGGAGGACTATTTTGAGCAAAAATTAAAGTGGAGGACCAAATTGATTCGCGTGTGCAAAGTGGAGGACCAAATTGAATATTAACTCAAAGTTAAAACACTGGTAAAAAAATCAGAAAAATTGATAAAAATCGGTGAATTGGTAAAAAATTATTTGAATTGGTCAATTAATTAATTTTATAAAATTTAATAATTATTTTATAATAAAATAAAATATATTTTAATTGATAAAATTGAGAATTATTAAATCTCTAAATTTATTAAATGCTCTATATTTTAACTTTCTATTAATAAATTTAATGCACTTTAATTTTTGAGTTTACCCCACTGTAGACCCTCACATTGCACTTTTGTTTCACTTTAGTCCTCCACTTTACTTTTTGTTCGATTTAGTCCCTCACATTGCATTCCGTAAGTCAGCAAATGACGTGTACAAACAAATTGAGGAGTTCGATTTAGTCTTCCACATTACACCAGTTGTATCAAATTAGTCCTTCATCTCATCATCCAATTTTACAATTTCCTCCTCCGTTCTTTCTTCTTCTTCTTCTTCTTCTTTTTTTTTTTTGCATGACTCAGTTTTTATTCCTCTAAAGTTCAAATTTTCAGGAATAAAATTTAAAATCAAAAGTAATAATGACAAATAAGAAGTAAGAAATTTATCCCATAATATAAATTTTCAGGATTAAGTTGTGTGTTGAATTTTCTAATCACTGCCTTTAACCCATAGCCACCGAGAACAATTTCTCCACCCCTAAATCTTGTGTGATTGTGACTCTTTGTATTGCTCCAATATGACCTTGATGAGAATGAGGAGCTAGAAACCCTATGACCACCACTCATCATGAAAAATTTGAATTTTAGAGGAATAAAAACAGAACTATGCAAAAAAGAAGAAGAAGAAGAAGAGGAATGAAGAGAAGGAAGAAAGGAGGAGGAAATAAAAGGGTTGCAAAATTGAATGGTGGGATGAATGACTAATTTGATACAATTGATGTAATGTGGAGGACTAAATCGAACTCCTCAATTTGTTTGTACACGTCATCTGCCAACTTGGCACATAACGGTACATGTCAGCACAGAATAACAGAGTTAATGACAGAACGTTAACGGATGACCAATGTGACTCATGGAATGCAATGTGAGGGACTAAATCGAACAAAAAGTACAATGTAGGACTAACGTTAAACAAAAGTGCAATTTGAAGGACTAAAGTGGTGGTTAACTCTTAATTTTTTTATAGCATATATTTCATCATATGTATATATATTGTTAGATAAGTGTATGTTTTATTATATACGGTTGATCCTCGATTGAACCTCTGATCCCTTATCCATTTTGGCCTCTCATTTGTCTTCTTAAATCTTAAGCTTTTGGAGTAAGCTCAAATTCCACACCTTTGGCCTACACGAATTTGGAGGTGAAAAAAGGAGCTTTTGGGAGCAAAGATTCAAGATTTCTTAAGGTAGTGAATTTAGATTTTCATGTCTCTTCTTAGTCTTTCATGGTTTAGGATTAGGGCATTATGATTGTAGACATAAAAATTTATAAGTGATGAAAATGTGTTTTTGATGTTGAATATGTTGTAGATGATGGTTTGTATGTACAAGTTGTTTGTGATCATTTTCTAATTCCAATTGTTCTAATGATTCTTTCGATTTGGTTTTGGGTTTGTTAGTGTGAAAAAAAACCATCTCGGCTACGACTGAGTTTATGCAGTCGAGATACAGACTAACACAATGATCCCTTGAATCAAACAATTACCACCAAAGAGGAGACTCTACCTTTCTTTTATGGATTCTCAACTCGCTTCAAGGATAAAGAAACTACGGGCATAGAAGAAAATAAATGGAAACGGTAAAGTGAGAGATTTTATAATTTTATTCAACAAACGACTGTAATACAATTTGAAATTTGAATAATGGTTAAAACTAACTAAAAACTACTCCTAAAGACATGAAAATAAAGATAAATGATTTCGAACATTGTTCGGATCCCTTCTCTCAACTAAGTGTTGATTTTTAGAGCCTTCTTAAACTACCTTGGTCCCTTAGAAACCACTCCCACGATATTTTCTTAATCACACTCGATCAAATCGGAAACAACACCCCCACTATCAACACCTACATTTTCCAAATTCACACTATCATTCTTCACTTCCTTTCCATCCGAAACTGCTTTAGCCGAATATCTCGGGCTCAACCCACACTTTTCGCAACTGCCAAGTTGATTTCGTTCCTACACGGAACTAACTCGGCTACGACTAGCATAAATATCGACTAAGAATCTTCAGCTGTTCACGCAATCTTGACTAATCCTTAAATTCTCCTCTCTCGGCTAATACTTTCTTGATTGTGCTAAATTCGGGTGCTAACAAAATGTCCCCTTGTATTAACTAGTTGAGATTTCTCAACTGATTAATATAATCAACATCCGAATTTTTTTCTTTTTCAAAATTTAAAATAAAATAGATTTTCCATTTATAGTGACCGTTATATCAGCTACTGACTGTTCTGAAAATCTCTCATTAAACCCTCTGACAACTTTATTAATCTTCTCTTTCCTTCTTATCAAGACACCTTTTTTACTAGCTTTCTCCAACCTTTGATTTCTCTAAGCTTCTCCTAACTCTAAGCTTCTCTCAACCTTTCAATTTACTTAATCTTCCCCAAATCTTCTAATCTCTTTCATTCATCTTGAATGGAATCCACCTTCACCACTTTTAACCAGACAAAAATATATATATATTTGGCCCCCACTTTTCTTCTTCTAAGGACAACCGAAATGATCTGAGGACATTCCTCTTTCCTCATGAAATTGACTTGCCCCTGGTTTCACCTACCTCCACACTATCATTGTGTCCGGCCACTCTCCGATGTACCTCTCTCTAGTGGACCTAGGTATTGTTTTTGATAAACACCAGTCCTCTACTCCTCTTATTCAAGCTTCATCACAGCCAAAACATATCTCAGAACCAAAAAGAAACCAACCCCAGAAGAACACCATACTTTCCTTCTATATTGGGTATGTAAATATTTTGTTTGCACTAATTCAACTGCCATTGTTCTCGACTACTCTTTTCTAGTTGAAGCCCTTCTTTCGAGCCAATGCTATTGCATTGCTTCTTACTTTTTGTCCACCTTATACAAAAGTATGAATGAAATTTTCTACTATTTAGAAATTAAAATCACACTCCTTTCACTACTGTCTCCGGTCCTCTTTAGTTTCTCAATTTGTGGGTCACACAATATCTCACAAAACTCCTTCCTTCTGATATCTATAAGAATGATCAATTTAGAATTTATGGTCGCATGTATCAGGTTCCACCCACTTTTTCAAAAACTCCCTTTGATTATGTAAATACACTCCTCTCCATCTCAGCCGGAGATTCTTCTTCCTTTTTCCCTTATGCTAGCCGTGAAAGTGGGCCCGATTGAGTCTGTGTTACTCCTTTTTAAGCAAACACTTCCCAAGTCCTTCTTCTTGAGGAATACAGTCCCTCGGTGTTTCTAGTCAGGGATCTCCATAATGGTGTAAGGCCCACTTCCAGGAATAACAAAATGTCAATTGACTCCTACTGCCCCCATAGGTTCTCCAAGCAATTTGGTTGACACAGGGCATGCCAGGATTTGTACTCTCCCTGTCTTCACCAGATAAGAAACCAGTTCTTACCTTAGTTGACCTGTCTCAGCTAGCCGATTCACTACAATAGTTGAAGGATTGCTTCAATATCTGTCTTTTCAATCCAACCTCAACTACCACACTAGAATACAAAGATTGGTGGATGGATCTTTATTCTTTCATCTACCACCAATCTTTTGATTCTTTGGTGACAAAATTTGTCTCGGACTCAACTGATCCTCCTCCACAACCAAAATGCAAGGCTGCCGACACTCCCAGTTCTTAGCAGAAAAAGAAGAAAACTCAATTAGGTATACCTTGCTAAGTAATCTTCATCATTATTCTTTTATATACTCGAACTATCTTTTAACACTTATCTTTTTATAGCACCTCCTCTATCAACCAAGATTGATGACGAGGAGAACTAAGAGGAAGAAGACAACCAAGTCCCTCCACTCAAGTAGAGAAAAAGTAGCCGTCTTCACTCTATGGTCAAGCTACATTTCCTTATTCTTTTCTTCTCTTTTCTTATTCTTGTTCTAAACATCTCTTCGGCTAACTGAACCTTTTAATTCTCATCCTGTTAATCTCGTGTCAAACAAGGATGACCTTATTGATATCCCAACCGAGGATGATGACCAGTCCAGTTCCCCCTCAAACAACAAACCAATTCCCAGCTTTTTCCCAAAAGCAACTCCAACTCCAGAACCAGAGCCAATTTCATCACCACCTTGTTTAGGGACTCCTCATATTACAAACCATTGTCCCTTTAGCTGAGAAGCGTCTGATAGGGTATCGGCAAGTGCACCGAATCGTTTAAGTAATAAAAACCACGGTGAGTGGGTATCGTTCCCACGAGGATTAAAGAACCGAGCAAAAATTTCTTAAAGTAGATTTCTAATTAGACGAATCCAATAAAAGGTAATGGATGAACATATAATGTAAATTCAAAAAGCTATTGAATGTTAAAAGGCAGTAAAAGTTTAATAAAAATTCAATTGATGCGAGGTTAGGGAATCAGGTTCACGTATTTTCTGAAATTAATAAAACGTTTGCTTGCCTTTAAATTTTAAAACCTCAATTCAATGAACGAATTTTAAGTTGTCAATTCCAATTCCTTGGTAATTTAACACTTTTTCTATGAACAATTAGTCAATCCCTTGATAAAATCATTTCAAAGAAAAGATAAAATAGTTTTACTGATTCAAAGTTCACACAAATCTTAATTCTATTCCTAGATATTAATCTTTCTGGCAATTTCCCTTAAGCTAATTCACAAATTTATTTTCCCAAATAAATACATGAATCCAAGATAAGTTGAAAAGTGAATTTCCAATCCTCAGAACAACACAATACAAATAAGGTAATTGCTTGAATTGAATGAATAAAACTCAAAGGTTCACAAATAGAAAATTAATTCATAATAATACGATCCCCCTTTCCCTAATAAAGAAATTAGTTGCTCATAATAAAAGAAAACAAAGCATAAAAATTGAAAGACATTTTGAAGAACGAATAACTGATTTTATTAAAAACAGAGTACTTAAGCAAAAGATAGAACAAAAGATAAAAACTAAGATAATTCTGAGCTTCCATTCTAGTCCTATTTATAACCAGATAGTCCTAGAATTCAAATTGTACCTATCCCTAAAACAAAAGGATTTTTGTTTAAAGATAACTCAGAACTAAACAAAACAGATTTGCATTTGAATTTGATCCTAAATTATAGCACAATTTTGGGAATTAGTTACGGTGCGGTAGTTCCAGTTTCTCCGGGCGCGAGGCTCAGTCCACACGCGGCGCGGCAAAATGGAAAATTCCCAGGGGCGCAAGCCCCACAGCAGACGCGAGGCGCCTGGCGCCTGGCGTGGGATTCCTTCTCGAGCGCAAGGCGCCTGGGGGACGCGGCGCATTGGACGGGGTGGCTCCTTCAGGCGCGGGGCGCTATGATCCTAGCACTTTTTCTCCATTTGCTTCTGAGTTTGAGGCGCTGCACGTGAGTGAGGCGCAAAGCGCCTCAAATTGGCCTCCTTCGGGACGCGATGTGCATCTCCAGGTGCTATTTATGCATCAATTACTTCCACATTTCCTGAAATTAACACCACAATAATACCAAAACATAATATAACCCAGGAAAATCCAATTTATTCTAAAAACACTTAATTTACTCTAAGAACACCCTGAAACTAAATAAAACTGACATAATTTCTTAGAAATTAAACTACAAAATTAAATAAAGATGCCAAGGCATCAGCGTCTGCCGAACACATGGAGCAATACTTTTCTAATCCCCTTCAACGAGTCTAGCCGACATATTCTCCCTCGGCCAGCCTTCTGGAGACAACTCAAAGGATTCTCTCTAATGAGAAATGTAATCCTCCATGATATAGTCATTTCAGACTAACCATTCGAGTGTCACTTCTTGGACATCATAACATATGTTATTTTTCTAGAATAGATATTGTGAAAATACCTGAGAATTAATTTCGTAAATATCATACTTCAAAAATAGGGGCAACGTCATACATATAACCGTTATGATACTTCGAGCATCAGTATTACATAATAATATACATACAGTTCTCTACTTCATCAAATATACAGATAGTCTCCCACATCATATATCAGCAACAGGACTAGTAATAATAATAAGGGAAAAAAATATTTTACCTCCCTGGATGTTTGGGTCGTTGCAATTTAGCCCCTGAACATTCAAAACGGGCAATACGGTACCCTGTATGTTTTAAAATGTGCAATTTACCCCATCCGTCACATCTCCATCAATTTCTCCGTTAAATGGTCATGTGCAGTGAACGTGTCATTTCTCCGTCAAATTATACAGGGTACCATATTGCCCATTTTTTAAAGTTCAGGGGCTAAATTGCAACGACCCAAACATTCAGGAGGGTAAAGTGCTTTTTTCCACGTAAAAAAAAAAAGTATTTTAGTAATTTAATAAATGACATGTGCACTGCACATGACCATTTAACAGAGAAATGGATGGAGATGTGACGAATGAGGTAAATTGCACGTTTTAAAACATACAGGGTACCGTATTGCCCGTTTTGAAAGTTCATTGGCTAAATTGCAACGACCCAAACATCCAGGGAGGTAAAATGTTTTTTCCCTAATAATAATACAACTATATAATATCTCTGACCATCATAGGTCCGGTCTCAACACAGAGTACATAAACTAAAAATAAAGCTAATAAGGGCGGAACCTAAAAGCATCCGTCTTCAAGTCCACCTGGTGTCTCCGTATCCAAGTATTCTTGGTTACCAAAAAATTTATCCACGATAGGGTGAGCAACTAAAAGTTACTCAGTAGAGGCGACCATTTGGGTTTATTATAAAAAGGTGAAGCATGCCAAGTTCAATTCAGTAATTAGTTCGTAAACTCTGTACTCCGAGATAATCTCAGTCTAAGTGCGTCTTGCTCATTTTATTAATACATACATACATAATTAAATATATATAAGCCCATATAAATGTGTAGTGACCTATGTGCATCTAATATCCAAAACACATATTTAATAATACCAGGCATACGAAAATACAAGTTAAAAGTATAATAACATAATTCCTTTAGGTGTCATGTGTCATGATCTCTTTACTTTAAATGACACCAACCTCTTTTCTTTCTATCCTCTGTCCTGCCTGGCCCCAGGTCATAAGCTCATACCTCTCTAGTTTTTACTAGGAACTTGTGGGGAAGAGGGGTTTATTCACTTTCACTCAAAAAATTAGTATTGAGTACCGAGGGGGTGCCAACCCTCCCTTGCCAATCCAATTTGTGGAGAATGCTACTTATAAATATCATTTTCTCATTTCACATGACATCTCAATAAAATCTTTATACATTCAGCATGCATATCACATCACACATATTCATCATATTGCATGTATCTTAAAAATCATCACGAATATACATTTACATATAAATGTAATCACATATCATCCTTCTCATAAATCATTGATTTTCATTTGTAAATACGTGTTTCTGTTATATATATATGTACATAATAAATATACTTTAATAGTTAGATTTCACATGTACGGTAAAATCAGTAAAATACCAAAATACAAGAAAATACAAAATTTCTGCAAGTTGGTCGCTAGCGTGCTCCTTGTGGCCTCTAGCGACCGAGGCAGTTGATACGTCCGCTAGCGCCTATAACTTGGGCGCTAGCGCGCATGTACGCGCTGGCGACTATGATTTGGCCGCTAGCGCGTCTATCAACTCTGCATCTCAAACCAGTTTCATATTAACAATTATTTCATGCATGTATGGAATACTTATCCAACCTTATGCAAGAATGCACACATATAATCATTTCAGAAATCAGTTCTAAGAATCAAAATCATAAATTTTTGAAAAATGCATTTCTGTAACTTTTCAGAAAAGCATGGCTGCTAGCGCCTGGACCATGGGCGCTAGCGTGTGCCTGCTCGCTAGTGACTGCCCTATTGGTCGCTAGCGAGCAGCCCGACTCTGCACTTAAGAACAGCAATACAGAACACAATCAAAAGCAGTCTGTAAACACCATATTTTATCCGAATTTTTATAGAAAAAAAAATAAACAAAATAAAAAATAAAAAAATAAATTTCAATAATAATCTCATTAAATCTAACATGATCTCATCACATCAAACACAATCTCAACTAATCACACAAAATCAATTAAAATCAATTAACATCAAACATAATCAATCTCACATCAATTGCACTAATTTCATATATTCTCTAGTCATTCATTTATATAGAATAACACATCACAGTGAAAAAGGGGGAGAGCAACATCATCATCATGGTGGCTCAGCCACTCACAACAGCTCCCATGGCAGCAGCACACGCAACGGCAGGAGCCTCCGGAACCAAGCAGCTTCGCGCGGCAGCCAGGCGGCCTCCACTCCTTTTCCTCGTGCTCACCACCCTCGAGTCCACCACCACCATCATCAACGGCAGAAGTCGCAGAGCCCACCAACGACGCCTCCTCCATCCAAGCTCGCGCAGTGAGCCCGCACACACAACAGCAACACAGAACACATGCAGGCGCAGTACCCTGGTCGACTTCGACCTCCTCCTCGCGGTCCGCTCATCGCAGCAACGACGATGCCTCCTTCCTCGCCTCTCCGTCTCGCTTTCTAGCTCATGCTGCCGGTCGCGTCCCCAACCGCGATGCCCGCGCCCTGCCGTCGTGCTCTCACTCTCACTCTTCCTCCTCTCGCGGCCACTGGCGGCTGCAGCTCTTCTCCTCTCCGCCCAGGTCGCCACACCCTGATCTTCCCTTCTTTCCCTATACAAGAATTAGGGATTTGAATGGGGGGTTTTGTTTTATTTATTTTTATTATTATTATTATTTTATTTTTCTTTAAAATAGTACTAATATTTTGTTTTACAATTTATTATATCGTTATATGAGTTGATCATCATCGAATTGTAAACTGTAGCGTACTTGTGCGAATCGCATTGTCCTTGATCCAAAAAAATACTTTTTTTTTCTTAAAATAACAATTATTTCCCTTTTAAATCAAAAACTTTTTTCTCTTTCAAATTAAAACAAAATACACAAATCCTTTTTTACAATTTATAATATTGTTGTATGATTTAATCATCCTCGATATTTTAAAGTGTGGGGTACTTGTGCGAATCAAATCGCCCTGTATCCTAAAATTATCATTCTTTTTTTATATAAACAAATTCCCTTTTTATAAAATTGTATTTATTCTCTCTCAATTAAAATTAAATCAAAATTTACAAATTTTTTTTTTTATTATTCCGTTGTATGAGACAATCATCCTCGAAATTTCAAATTGTGTACTTGTGCGAATCCCATCGCCATGTACCTAACATTTTCTAAAAAACACACAACACACAAGAATTTTCTACAAGAACGACGTGAGTTTGAATTCTTCATTGCACCAGAGGATACGTTGGCGCAGGCTACAACCTGCCAACCCAAATTAATTTTTAAAATATTTTGTTCCTTTTTTATATTTTTTTTATGTGTATATCTTAATATTTTAAAGGGGAAATTAAACATTATTAAACCGATTTGCATAATTAGCTCTAGGGTAACCGTATTTATACGGATGTATTACGGGTGCAGTGGGATTAAGTTCTCACCATTCCCTAGCTAATCATAATTCGACTCTCGAACCCTAATCTCTAAAAGACCTGTTTTCCACAAAATAAAGGTTTTCCAAATTTTCCATACTTAAAATTGGTGGCGACTCCCATTTTCTTTTATTTTTAGTCACGGCACCCCTCAGGGACATTGTGACGGTTTGGCGACTCCACTGGGGATAGATAGAGAGTCAAGCCTATTAGAGTAAATTATGAATATATTTTTAATTTATAATATTTAATTTCCCCTTTTCACTAACCTTTTATTTATTTGTTTATTCATTTATTTTATTTATTCTTGTTCATGTGCTTTATTTATCACGTGGGGAAGTGTCGTTTGGGTACGAAGTGCAAAAGTTCCTCACACACTGAGCACCATCACAAACACGACTCTATACCCGAGCCTTAGAAACCCGTATGACTAGAAGGTGTTTCATCGTTGACCTTGTGAGGCTTATGCTTCCTTGACAGTCGATGACTCACCGCTCAAGTTGTTACCGGAACTATGGATTGCTATCTTGTGACATTACATGTCCCTGTGGTCAATTCCTTGGAACGGGACTTTATCTAATCGATAAGGGCAACTTGGGGACCATGATTAGGTGTATAGATCCAACCCATCACTAGTGTAACCCTAGCATACCGCCAAAGTTAGGACGACGTTTAATCATACCCAACCATAGACTCTACACCGTGTAGGACACAAAGGAGCATATTTCTTTTTCTTACATCTAGTCTTACCATATAACATTCATCTCTCTATCTCACTATTAGTATTATTCTCTTTAAAAGATATACTAATGGTGTAGATAGAAAAGACAACTCTTGGTCTCTGTTTAACATTGTGTTGTCTCATACATGCATCATGCATAAAAAAAAATCATCATGCACTATCATAATCATATACTCGTCATTCATGATCATGCAAATATATATATAATGCATCTTCATAATCATATATATTTCATTCATAATCATGCATCACTAACAAAAATAAAAAACATGTCGCATACATTTCATTCATAATCATGCATCATGCAAAAATAAATTAAAATTAAAAATTCATGCATCCTCATAGTGAACGCATGCATCCTCATAATCATACTTCATGACAAAAAAAAGGGAGGATCCTTTTGGCATACATTTTCATAATCAAACATCCACGTGCAATTTCTCATGCCCTATTCTTATAGATGTATAAATCTTATGATATGGGCAAAATACATCATTCTATACTTGATTTACATTCATGATAAATATATCCACGACGTGCATTTTCATGCCATATTCCCCCCCACAATAGACATATCATTCATCCATCCATAGCATACACTTTCATGACATATTCCCCTCACAATGGACATATCATTCATGCATACGTGCATCCATAGCATACACTTTCATGACTTATTTTCTCACAATAGACATATCATTGACTCATGCATTTCCCCCCCCCCAAAAAAAAAGCAATATGCATCCACAATCGGCATTTTCATCATCCATATGCATGCACTTCTAAAAAAAACAAAAACTTTCATGCATGCATGCCCCACTCCGGTCTTGAATCGACGTTCTTAAAAAAAATTGATCCAAGCAACGACATGAGACAGAAATAAAAGAAAGAGCCCAAAAGGACCAAACAGATTATAAAGCAAGTGAGTGACACTACAAAAAGGTCTCTAAATTCATGTACACCATTCATAGTCTCGATGCTCAACAATGATCGGTTCAACGGAGTCTCGAAGGCAAAGAAAATATTTTGTGGCAATAAGCAAGCATAAAAAAAAAAAAAAAAAGATTTGAATTTGACTTCAATCAAACCATTCAAATAAACATGCATGCTCTTCTCACCTCATCACCTTCCACCCCCTCTCCATATCATCTTTTTTACCATTCTTAAAACCACCCCTTCTTTATCCTTTCACAGAAACACACCCCATGCAGATGATTTTGAGAATCCAGGTAGCGATCCTTGTACTATGATGATATTGAAAAAGCATGGTCTTGATGGAAATCCAAAGATATGCAACTCACCTGCCCATGGGTTCAACATAGCGACAGATGAGCAAGCAACTAATCACCAAGAAAAAAATTCAAGCAGCCCGACTTAATCTTTGATGAGGGCAATTTATAAACTTTTTGTGAAATAGTTGCGACACCCAAAAGAAAAGCAAGACGAACCTCGATTTGACAATAACCATTTGACCTCAGAATGTTTTGGCATCGACTAATAAAAAATAAAAAATAAAAAGCTCACTAGACCAAAAACTCAAGAAACGGTCTAGGCAAAAATAAAAAAGGGCTCGCTAGATGAAAAGTTATGATTAACAGTCTATGCCAAAGTTAGAGCCATAAAAAGCAAGCTGGATTCAAAACCCAGAAGGCCGATCTAGCAGAAGAGTTCAAACGATGCCAAACTGGGGCAAATTGAGGTTCGACGACAGAAGAAAATTCATCATCACAGAAGACCGAGAATCAACAATCCATTGGTAGGGCATAGCATAAGAAGTATATTCTAATCATCATAGTCAAGAGATTGATAAATGGGTACTCAAATAAAATCTGCATCACAAATAACAAATCCTAACTCTCATTCTTCTTCTCTCATACATTTCTAAATCAAAACCCTTCATTCTACCATTTGTTTCACACCTCCCAGTATCTTCTATCACAAACCCTATCATAACAAAACCTAATTCTTATCGTCCTACATTCTTCTTCTCTCATCCATTTCTAAATCCAAACCCTTCATTCCACCATTTGTTTCACAGCTCCCAGTATCTTCCATCACAAACCCCTCATAACAAAACCTAATTCTTATCCTCCTACATTCTTCTTCTCTCATCCATTTCTAAATCCAAACCCTTCATTCCACCATTTGTTTCACATCTCTCTATATCTTCTATCACAAACTCCTCATAACAAAACCTAATTCTTATCCTCCTACATTCTTCTCCTCTCATCCATTTCTAAATCCAAACCCTTCATTCCACTATTTGTTTCACATCTCCAAGTATCTTCCATCACAAACCCCTCATAAGAAAACCTAATTCTTATCCTCCTACATTCTTCTTCTCTCATCCATTTCTAAATTCAAGCCTTTCATTCTACCATTTATTTCACACCTCCCAGTATCTTCCACCACTAAACAACTCATCATTCTTAAGCATGCATAATCATCAACTAAATCAAGTCAAAATCAGATCCAGAAGCTCGCTAGATCAAAAATCCAAAAGGGCGGTCTAGACAAAAATTAGAGCAAAAAAAAAAAAAACATAGAAGTTCGCTAGTTCGAAAACTCGAAAGGGCGGTTTAGGCAAAAATTAGAGCACAAAAAAAAAAAAAAAACAAAAGCTCGCTAGATCGAAAACCTGAAAAGGAGGTCTAGACAAAAATTAGAGCGAAAAAATTAATAACAAGTGCTTGCTTATCACAGACCATAAATGTCTATCTCAGAGTGACAAAAGATTCTGAGGAAAGTCAAGACTACGAAAAGGAGACAAAAACAGAGACATATCAAATGAAAGAAGACCACTTGCTAGAAGAATCAAAGGAATCGAGCTCTCAACACAAAATGTCTTGGATCAATCAAGAAAAAAAATCCTAAAAGAACAACGATTAAAGACCATAAGGTGGGGCATTTTTCTTTAGAATTATAGCATATCATTCATCATCAGCGCATCTAATATTCATGCATCCATCATTCATTAAACGGAGGCAAAATTTGTCTTGTCTCTAAGGCATATTACCACATACATCATTCATATATACTAGGGCAAAATTTTTCGTGTCTCTAATATCAATGCACATTACATCTACATTACACACGTCATGCATCAAAGAATTCATTATGTTGAGACAAAATTTGTTCTGTCTCCAGCATCAATGCACATTACACTCATCATGCATAAATACATTCATCAAAACTAGGGCAATTTGAGATATCTTTCCTGCCTCGACGTTATCTTTCCTGCCTCGACATTATTTTTCTTGCCTTAACGTTATCTTTCATGCCTCGACGTTACTTTTTCCTGCCTGAACGTTATTTTTTCTGCCTCGACGTTACTTTTCCTGCCTCGAAGTTATTTTTCCTGCCTCGACGTTATTTTTTCCTGCCTCGACGTTACTTTTCCTGCCTCGACGTTACTTTTCCTGGCTTGACGTTATCTTTTCCTGCCTCGACGTTATTTTTCCTACCTCGACGTTACTTTTCGTGCCTCGACGTTATCTTTTCCGGCCTTAACGTTACTTTTTCCTGTCTTGACGTTACCTTTTCCTGTCTCGACGTTATTTTTTCCTGCCTCAACGTTATTTTTTTTTGCCTCGACGTTATTTTTCCTGCCTCGACGTTACTTTTTTCCCTTATTTTTCTTGCCTCAACGTTATTTTTTCTGCCTCGACGTTATTTTTTCCTGCCTCGACGTTATCTTTTCCTGCCTCGATGTTACTTTTCCTGCCTCGACGTTTTGTTTCCTGCCTTGACGTTATTTTTTTCCCTGCTTCGATATTTTTTTTCTCTTACCTCGATTTATTTTATGCATCAACCACAAGTTTTCACACACACACACACATACATGTATGAGCAAAACAATAATTTCTTTCTTTCAGCAACAAACATTTCTTTCAACAAGTATTTCCTTCCACAACAAACATTTCTTTTATTTTCAACAATAAAAAACAAACATTTCTTTCAACAACAAGCATTTCTTTATAAAAAAATAAGCACTTCTTTCAAAAACAAGCATTTCTTTCAGCAACATGTTTTTCTTTCAGCAAACTGCATTTATTTCCTCTAGCATCCATCATCATATTCGGAAAAAATACGTGTTTATATCTTTACTTGTCCCTTACTAATTCAAAAGCTACAACTTTTCAAATTAGTAACGAACAAGTAAAAAAAGACAACTGTAAACACCGTATTTAGTCCGAATTTTTAAAGAAAAAATAGAAAAAAAAACAAAAAATAAAATAAAAAAATAAATTTCAATCATAATCTCATTAAATCTAACATGATCTCATCACATCAAACACAATCTCAACTAATCACACAAAATCAAATAAAATCAATTAACATCAAACATAATCAATCTCACATCAATTACATTTATTTCATATATTCTCTAGTCATTGATTTATATAGAATAACACATCACAGTGAAAAAGGGGGAGAGCGGCATCATCATCATGGTGCCTCAGCCACTCATAGCAGCTCCCATGGCAGCAGAACACGCAATGGCAGGAGCCTCCGGGAGCAAGCAGCTTCGCGCAGCAGCCAGGGGGCCTCCACTCCTTCTTCCTCGTGCTCACCACCCTCGAGTCCACCACCACCATCATCAACGGCAGAAGTCGCAGAGCCCAGCAACGACGCCTCCTTCCTCGCCTTCTCCGTCCAAGCTCGCGCAGTAAGCCCGCACACACAGCAGCAACACAGAACAAACGCAGGCGCAGTACCCTGGTCGGCTCCGACCTCCTCTTCGCGGTCCGCTCCTCGCAGCAACGGCGGCGCCTCCTTCCTCGTTTCTCCGTCTCGCTTTCCCGCTCCTGCTGCCGGTCGCATCCCCAACTGTGATGCCAACGCCCTGCCGCCGTGCTCTCACTCTCACTCTCCCTCCTCTCGCGTCCGCCGCACTACGTCACGCCGCCGGCGACCTCAGGTCTCCTCCTCTCCGCCTAAGTTGATGCACCAACACCCCTAATCTTCCCTTCTTTCCCTATACGGGAATTAGGGATTTGAATGGGGGGTTTTGTTTGGTTTATTATTATTATTATTATTTACTTTTTCTTAAAATCAAAATAGTACCATTTTTTTTACAATTTATTATGTCGTTGTATGAGTTGATCATCCTCGAAATTGTAAATTATAAGGTACTTGTACGAATCGCATCGTCCTAGATCCAAAAAAAATACTTTTTATCTTAAAATAACAACTATTTCCCTTTTAAATCAAAAACTTTTTTTCTCTTTCAAATTTAAACAAAATACACAAATCCTTTTTTACAATTTATAATATCGTTGTATGATTTAATCATCCTCGATATTTTAAAGTGTGGGGTACTTGTGTAAATCATATCGCCCTGTATCCTTAAATTATCCTTCTTTTTTTATATAAACAAATCCCTTTCTATAAAATTTCATTTATTCTCTCTCAATTAAAATTAAATCAAAATTCACAAAATCTTTTTTATTATTTCGTTGTTTGAGACAATCATAATCGAAATTTCAAATTGTGTACTTGTGCGAATCACATCGCCCTGTACCTAAAATTTTCTAAAAAACATACAACACACAAGCATTTTCTACAAGAACGACGTGAGTTTAACTTCCTCATTGCACCAGAGAATACGTCGGCGCAGGCTACAACCTGTCAACCCAAAATTAATTTTTAAAATATTTTGTTCCTTTATTATATTGTTCTTTTATGTGTATATCTTAATATTTTAAAGGGGAAATTAAACATTATTAAATTATAAATATAGATCTTCATAATTTGCTCTAGGGTAACTGTATTTATACGGATGTATTAGGGGTGCAGTGAGATTAAGTTCTCACCCTTCCCTAATCATAATTCGACTCTCGAACCCTAATCTCTAAAAGACCAGTTTTTTACAAAATAAAGGATTTCCAATTTTTCCATAATTAAAATTGGTGACGAATCTCATTTTCTTTTATTTTTAGTCACGGCACCCCTTGGGGACGTTGTGACACAGTCCAAAATCCAGTTTTCGCTCGATTAATTTCCAGAACTCAAACATATATTTAAGCATAACATTAATACTAAACCCCTACCTCTTGTAGACCTTCAAATCAAGCTCTAATCCTTTCTTTGCTCTAAGTTCCTTGATGAACACTCCTCCAAGACTCCTATAATGATGGTGATGATGATTCTGAGGTTTCCTAAGGATTCTAATCGGTTAGAAAGGTAGAGAATCTAGTGAGGAAGAAGAATATATGATTAAATCTCGATTTAGTTGAGGTTTGATGATGGAAGTTGAAGTTGTTAGAAAATTTAATTTTCTTTATTCTAATTTATGGGCTATAAATTATATTAATAATCATTATAGCTATTTAGTTGTGACATTTGTAACGGTCACATTATTGGTTATAAATAATATTAAGTCACACTTAATTATTTGTCAGTTTGGAGAAATTATGAGTAAAAAACGTTACTCTATCTTGGTCTTTATGGCGTTTAATGGGAACCAATGGACCAAGCATAAATAGAGACAAAAGGGTTTGGTCCCCAACACATCAAAATCATATTTTGCAAATTCTTATCACATCTGAGAATTGCTCTCAAGCCTGAAAAAGGACTCTAGAGATTTTGGTTGAGGAAGGTCAGGAACCACCTTCACACAAGCAGCTCGAGAACCTTTGGAGTTATCAATTACTCACTATGGATCCAGGTTAGCTTTCGCTTTTGGTCATTTCTTCTCGATGAATCACTATGAACAACACTAAAGTATTTATAGTTTTTATTAAAAATTCTAACAAGTGGTATCAGAACCATTCATATTTGAATAATAATTGAGAAATTATTGATGTTTAGAATATTTTATTGTTTTGATTCAAATAATTTCTTTGGACTATATGATGTGATGCTCCTATTCTGTTCGGGATTATTTTACTTCTGTAATCCAATATATATCTACATATGTATACATGTCTCATATGAATTTTTTTTTAATTGTATATATATGAACGTGTATAATCATATCCTCGCTCTTTTTCATATATATTTGATTTATTAATCAATATTTATTATTTATGCGAATAATAAACGACCCAAAGGAAGTTTATTATTTGGCCTAATAATAAGCATTGAATTTTAAGATTATTTTATTTTTTATTAATTATGCAAATATTAGTCGGTCCAAAGGAAGATTAATATTTGGCCAATTAATAGAAAATATATGCAATAATAAATAGGTTGCAAAATTGTAATGTTTCCATGTGAATATTTAGTCGGTCCAAAGAAAGGCTAAATATTTGACAGGAATTTTTTTTTTTGACATTATTTGATTATTGCGATGAGAGTATCACTTACAGTTATTTTTACTATCCAAAGATCGAAAATTAATGTTGTTCTAGATATCTCAATATTTTTCCCATTATTTATTTTAATAATATTTTATTATTATTTTTTGTTCTCAATATAGTTGCTATAGCTTCAGTTACTAATATTTATGCTCAAGTTAACAATATCCCTATGCTGAATGATACAAAATTTAAAGAATGGAAAGATACCGTGGAAATTTTCCTTGGTTGTATGGATTTGGATATGGCTCTTCAAGAGGATAAACCCACTTCTACTGCAGAAAATACAAATGAGGTTAAGATAGAGAAGTGAGAAAAGTCCAAACGAATGAGCATCATGATCATGAAACGCTCCATTCCTGAAGCGTTTAGGGGCTCTATTACCGAGGATAAAGTTGCCAAAAAGTTCCTAAATGATGTTGAACAATTTTTTGCTAAAAATGAAACGGTTGAGGCAAGTAATCTTTTGAGCAAACTTGTCTCTATGAGGTATAAAGGAAAAAGGGAACATAAGAGAGTACATTATGGAAATGTCTCATAATGCGTCAAAATTGAAAGCACTAAAGTTAGAGTTGTCAGAAGACTTACTTGTGCATTTCATTTTAATCTCCCTTCCGGCACACTTTGGGCAAATCAAAGTGAATTATAACACTCTGAAGGACACTTGGTCCTTAAACGAGTTAATTTCTCACTGTGTGCAAGAGGAAGAGAGGCTACAGTGAGACAGGACTGAAAGTACTCATTTGGTATCATCTTCTCAGCATAAAAGAAAGCGTAATGCTACTGCGGTTACAACGTCTCAGCAGAAGAAGGAAAAGAAACAGGATGTGGTCTCCAACTGTTTTTTCTGCAAGAAGTTGGGACACATGAAGAAAGATTGTGCCACATATGTCGCTTGGCGAATAAAAAAGGGTATGATAATTGTTATTTCTGAGGTTAATTTAAGTTTTGCACCTGTTGATAGTTGGTGGGTAAATTCTGGTGCAACTACTCACGTAAGTATTACTATGCAGGATTGTCTGTGGAGTCGGCCGCCAAATAATTACGAAAGATTCCTCTATGTGGCGAATGGCGATAAAGTTGCAGTAGAAGCTGTGGGAACTTTTAGATTATATTCTATGACTGAATTATATTTGAATTTGTTTGAAACTTTTTATGCACCGTCATTTAAACGAAATTTAGTTTCTGTTTCTCGTTTGGACAGATCAGGTTATTATTGTTCTTTTGGAGATAATAAGGATATTATATCTCAATATTCAAATAGGTTCTGGTCATTTAATTGATAATTTACATATGCTAAATTTAAAATCCCACAATGAAATATTGCAAATAGTTTCTACAAATACAAAACGAATATTAAACGAGAATTCTGCCTCATTATGGAATAAGCGTTTGGGTCATATCTCTAAAGAGAGAATTCAAAGGCTTGTGAGTAATGGAATTCTTCAACCCCTAGATTTAACGAACTTTGAGATTTGTATAGAGTGTATCAAGGGGAAAAGAACAAATGAAAGGAAATTAGGTGCCGAGAGAGCTAAAGATGTCTTAGAACTAATACATACTGATATATGTGGTCCGTTTCCTACAACTTCTTGGAATGGACAACAATACTTTATTACGTTCATAGATTATTACTCTTGTTATGGGTACTTATATTTGATTCATGAAAAGTCTCAATCATTGGACGTTTTTAAGTCTTTTAAAGCTAAAGTTGAGCTTCAACTTGGCAAGAAGATTAAAGTTGTTAAATATGACCGTGGTTATGAATACTACGGAAGGTATGATGGATTAGGAGAACAACGTCTAGGACCTTATGCGCTTTTCCTAAATGAGTGAGGTATTGTTCCGCAATACACCATGCCAGGAAAACCTAGCATGAATGGTGTTGCAGAGCGAAGGAACCGAACTCTTAAGGATATGGTGAGAATTAAGTATGATTAGTCATTCTTCCTTACCTCAATCACTATGGGGAGAAGCGTTAAAAACTGCAGTGTACATTCTTAACAGAGTGCCAAGTAAAGCAGTTAATAAAACCCTTATGTACTTTGGACTGGAAAAAGACCAAGTATAAAACACTTACACATTTGAGGGTGTCCAGCTGAGGCACGGCCTTACAGGCCACATGAAAGTAAATTGGACTCTAGGACAATTAGCTGTTATTTTGTTGGTGATGTTGAATGCTTACAGAGTTACAAATTTTACAATCCCACATCAAGATCAATTTTTGAAACAGGAAATGCAAGATTTCTTGAGGATGTTGAGTTTGAGAGGGAAGGAATTAAAAATGTTGTCTTTGATGAGGATACTATATGTAATACCTCGGGTATTCTGAGTTAGTTTGAGTAAGAGATCACAGTGCACTGGGGAGATAGAGCCAAGTGGGCCCCACCTCCCCACCCCTTTTTCTTTCCTTTTCCCCTTTTTTTTCCTCCATTCCCGCATCTCTCTTTCCCTCTTCTCCATTTTCTTCTCATTTCATCTCCCTCTCTCAAATCCCTCACCCAAACTTCATTAAACTTCAAGATTCAAGTTAGCATTGCTCATCTAGTATATTGTGGGTAAGTGTAGAGTATTTCTTTTTCTCCATTGATGTTTATTCTCTTCAATTTTCGGATTTGGGGTTTTTGGTTTTGGTATGGATCTGAAGATTTTGATGTGTTCTCTAGGGTGTCAACCAACTAGGGAAGCTCCGGGTAGCTCATCCTAGCTCCGGGTGGTGTCTTGGAGCTCATTGGAGTAATTTGTGAGTAATGGGTTATTTGTGGTTTATGTATGATTTTGATTGAATCTGTGAATTTCTTGTTATGATAGTTGATAGGGACTGAGATTGATTGATATATGATTGATATTGCATGTTGGTTGTGGTTGATTTGGATGAGTTGTGGTGAAAATTTGGATTTGGAGATGATTTTCGCGAAGTTTTCTGCAGAATTTCGTCTCTGACCCAGGCTGTAATCGATTACAGCGATTTAGTAATCGATTACTGTAATCGATTACCAAGACTCTATAATCGATTACCACGGGTTGTAATCGATTACAGACTGCCTATTTTCGCAAATATTTTCTTTAGAACGAAATTTGAAGCTGGTAATCGATTATAGAGGCCTGTAATCGATTACATCAGTACAAAAACTCTATTTTCAAGACTTTAACTCAAAATTTTCATATTTTAAAGTTAGTTACTCAAATCCATTCGTTCACCACTACCCCAAACTTATTACTTGGATGTTTATGATGTCATTGTATTTATGATATGATGCTGATGATGTGATGATGAAACGATGATGCATGAGTGCTATGTAAATGTTGTGAAGATGATGATGAATTACTTATGTTGTGATTATGAATGATATGTGCCACTAACAGCGCTAAATAAGATAAAAATTGAAGGAATTAAGAGATGGTAAAACGACCTGAGGAGGGGCATAGCTCGCGGGGTCGTAAATGGGAAACCTGATGAGGGGCATAGCTCGCGGGGTTTCTCAGTATGGTGTCTGATGAGGGGCATAGCTCGCGGGGTTTCTCAGTATGGTGTCTGATGAGGGGCATAGCTCGCGGGACATCCATACTTCCTATGAACATGAGTCGGGGCCGAGCTCCAGGTGTTCATAGGTTAAAAGCTACCAAGATAAAGAGACTGTATAAGAACGATGGAATCAATACATATATGTTATTGGTTTATGTGTTGTATGTGATCATGATATTGTTGCATAAATTGTTTTTAATCTATTATTCACAGAGTGTATGACTCACCCATTCATACAAACCATTTTCAGATTCATGTGAAGATCAGGAGGCGAGCCCTTCCGTTCCTCCAAACTCTTAGCTTTGGTGAGCCTCAATATGTAGAGGTGTTATCTTATGTATGTTATGTCAGTAGTATGCTCCATAGGTTTACAAACAGGATTGTCTAAGTTATGTATGGGTTGTAAGTCTAATTAAGACTTATTGAATTTATGTTGGGTTATGTTGGCTTATGGATTTATGGGTGATACCTTGAGAACCCTATTATATGTATGGATTTTATGAATATATGCATGTTAAGGTAGTCGTGACTGTTGTTGTTTAGTTGGATTGTTGTGTGGATTACAGGTTAAGGCTGACATGGGACTCGGTGTCCCATGTGTAACACCCCGACTTTTATTAGGTTCTAATTAAGTGAAATTAAGAGTAAATGACCTTAGTTAGAAATTTAATTAAGTTGGAGTGGATAAGTTTCTCCTTAATTAACCTTTATGTGTTGTATGTGTTTGAATTGTATGTATTTATATGTTATATTTAATGTTTTAATGATGCATGAGGGTAGAAATGATGTATGTATGAGTATCGCACGAGTTGGGACGTTTTAGAAGTGTTTTGGGGCAATTTTACAGCCCAGTAATCGATTACCACGGGCTGATAATCGATTACAGATCCGTGTAATCGATTACAGACTGCGCAGTTAGAGTTTTTAGTGCATTTTTAGGTCAAGTGTGGGCCCCACAACACCTCTATATAATACCTACCCTAGCCTCCACTCAGCAAACCTAATTTTCATATTCCAAAACACTCTTGGCAGCCTCCATCAATCCTTGTGCCTCCATTATACTCTCTCTCTCTCAAACTCAAAAACCATAACCCTTCCACAACCCCAAATCCATATCAACTCTCATCCAACCACAAAACAAACCATATATTCTTAATCCTCTCTCCAAATAGAACACTTCTACCGTTTCCATTTTTGAAGGAAGCCATTCTTGTACCGTTCGTGGGGCTAGAGAGAAAGTGAGAAGGAAAAGGGTGTCTCTACGCATAGCATAGGAGGTCTACGAGAGGTAGGGGTTCTAGACATTCAATATTCACTGTATTTTCATGCATAATTATGTGTGTTTGTTGATATTATTGTTGATGTTCGTTTTTCCCATTATGGCTCATAAAAGGGTTACTTTTACCGATTGAATTTCAAAAAGAAAGTGTTTTATGGATGTAAAAGTGTTTTCAAACTTATTCCACCGATCGATTCCTTTGTGTCTATGTTTTCTGCCGATTGGGGTGATTCTAGATCTGAGTTTTAGCCATTGGCTTATAAAAATTGTGTTTTTGAAACCCTAGAATCTGATTTCTCGCGTTCGTAATCGATTACACGGGTTCGTATCGATTACGAGCTGAGAATTTCCAATCGCGAGCAAACAGGGCACTCTGGTAATCGATTACAGGGTCTCTGTAATCGATTACAGTAATCGATTACATTCCCAATGTAATCGATTACAACGCTGCAGATTTTATGAAAATTAACTGTTTTGACCCTTTTGTGAATCCTAATGTGTTCTATGACTCATATGAGTGTTATATACGATTTGTGCATGATTTATATATGTTGGCATGATTTATTATGTATGTTTTCATGTTGTTATGTGATGTATTGATGCTATATATGTATATATACCCTGTAAGACATTAATAACGGCAAAGACGTCAAAAGGGATGCAAAGACAGAGTTACAGTTATAATAAAACACTCCCGTCTTTGGATATTGATGGGGTTGTAAATCAAGGGATGACAACCTTGGTGAATATCCTCATTGGTAAAAGAAGACGGTACCCCCTCTCCCATAGTATAGGATGAGCTCATGCCTAGGGGCCGGTGATGTGGAGGAGTACAGGAGGGCGGGCAGTGCCAAAGATTGATTAATGCAAGATAAAATTGTTTGGCTAAATGTATTATGTTATCTTATGAGTTACCAATTGTATATGTATAAGGGCACTAGTACACTACACCAAGACTTTATTTATTTATGCCATATTGACTGTTTAATTAAAATGAATAAGACGCACTTGGGTAAGACGTTCCGGGAAAAGACTTCTTTTAAACTAATACCTGAATTGAATACATTCATATTTCACCTATTTCTTAATTAAACCCGGGGCGGCTTCCTCTACTGAGTCACTTCCCAGTGCTCACCCTATGTTTTTCCCCCATATTATAGAGGAGCAGACAGAGCAGGACCATGGAGCTAGCGAGGAGCAGGCCCAGCCTTAGTTTATTTTCAGTCTTCCGCTTTATAGACCTATATACATTGATTTTCATTTCAGTTATGGATTCATTTCAGTTGTTTGTGTTATTTATCTTAAGTCCAGACCTATGTCAGCCGGCAGCTATTTATTTGACATCTATTTATGGTGGAGTCTCATAAGTCATTTTCTTTGGCTTATGGGATAAAGCCTAATATTTATTCCTTGTGTGTTCATTGATTGTTGGGAGTTATTTATTTGATCGACTATTCAGTTTATATCTTGGCATGGCTTATGATTTATCGATTATGTATTTCGCAAAGCCCTAATTTTTATATCGTAAACGAATTGCGAAAATTTTACTACCGCCTATTTTCCGCGTATATATTTTAAAGTAAAGAATAAAACATGATAACAGAAGGTGACCCTTATGAAATAGCCTAAAATGACTTAAGCATTAAGGGCTATCTAGTAGGGGGTTACACCATGTGCCGGTCACGATCCGAGTTGGGTCGTGACACTATAACTGAAAATAATCAGGTATTAATACCTATTATTGTTCTAGATACATTTATAGCACAAGACAATAATGAGAATCCTCCTCAAACACAAACTATGGAACAATCTCAACAACCTCAAGAAGTGCCATTAAGAAGATCCATCAGCGAGAGGAGATCTGCAATTCCAGATGACTGTGTTGTATATCTTCAAGAACATGAAGATGGCATTGGTCTGACAGAAGATGATCCGTTTTACTTTTGTCAAGCCATGCAAAGTTCTAATTCTCAAAAGTAGATTGATGTCATGAAGGATGAGATTAAGTCTATGAGAGATAATGACGTTTGGGATCTCATTGAATTACCTGAAGGTGTGAAACTCATTGGTTGTAAATGGATATTTAAAACCAAGAAGGATTCTGAGGGTGTCACGACCCAACTCGGATCGTGACCGGCACATGGGACACCGAGTCCCATGTCAGCCTTGACCTGTAATCCATACAACAATCCAGCTAAACAATAATAACCACAACTACTTTAACATGCATACATACATAAAATCCATACGCATAATGGGGTTCTCAAGGTATCACCCCTAAATCCATAACACATAATATATGGTCATACATCCTGCTTAATCCATAAACTAACATAATCCAACATAAAATCAACAAGTCTTAATTAGACTCACAACACATACATAACTTAGACATCCCTGTTTGTAAACCTATGGAGCATACTACTGACATAATAAATAATAACATACGCCTCTATACATCGAGGCTCACCAAAGCTAGGAGCTTAGAGGGACGGAAGGACTTGCTTCCTGATCTGCACCTGAATCTGAAAATGGTTGGTATGAATGGTGAGTCATACGCTCAGTGAATAATAGATTAAAAACAGTTTATGCAGCAATATCATAATCATATATACAGTCACAGCAATCCATCACATAATCATCATACCACATATTCCGCAATTCGTCTTATGTATTAATATTACAAGTGTATTCGTTATTAGAGATCCCGGGAGCCCATCCCCTCCTCAGATCTTTAGTCCCGGGAGCCCAGCCCCTCCTCAGACTTTATCAAACTCGACCCCAGGAGCTATGCCCCTCCTCAGGCCGAGCAAACCAACATTTAATTCATTCTTTAATAAATATCGTTTTGTATTCATACATCGCACCATGTTCGCATCATCGTCATAATAACATCATAAACAACCCATTATCAAGTTTGGGGTAGTGGTGAACATATGGATTTGAAAACATAACTTAAATGTATAAGGATTTTGAGTTAAAGTCTTAAAAATGGTGTTTTAGTGCAGTTTTAATCGATTACAGACATCTGTAATCGATTACCTGCTTCAAATTTCGTTCTGAAGAAAATTTTTGTAAAAATTGGCAGTTTGTAATCGATTACAATCCCGCAGTAATCGATTACAGTAATCGATTACAGGGTCTTGGTAACCGATTACAGTAATCGATTACCAATTCTCTGTAATCGATTACAGCCTGGGTCAGAAGCGAAATTCTGCAGAAAATCACGTGAAATTCTGCAGAAAATCACGCGAAATTCATCTCCAAATCCACATTTTCACCACAACCCATCCAAATCAAACACAACCAACATACAATATCAATTATATAACACTCAATCTCAGTCCCTATCAACTATCATAGCAAGTAATTCACAATATCATTCAAAATCAAACATAAACCATAAATAATCCATTACTCACAAACTACTCTAATGAGCTCCAAGACACCACCCAGAGCTAGGATGAGGTACTTTGAGCTTCTCTAGTTGGTTGAGACCCTAGAGAACACATCACAAACCTCAATCTCAACACAAAATAAAAAACCCCCAATAGTAAACCCTAACCCCCAAATCCGAAAATGTAAAGAAATAGACATCAACGGAGAAAAAGAAATACTCTACACTTACTCACAATACACTAGATGAGCAAGGCTAACTTAATTTTGAACATTAATGGGGTTGGGTGAGGATTTTGGGAGAGATATGAGAGAAAGGGGAAGAAGATGGAAAATAGATAATGAAGGGAAGAAAGATACGGGAAAGAGAAGAGAAGGGGGAGAAAAAGAAAAGGAAAAAGGGAAAAGGGGGTGGGGAGGTGGGACCCACGTGGTTCTGTCTCCCCGGTGTTCCGTGATCTCTTACTCAGACTAACTCAAAATACTCGAGGTATTACAATCTTCCCCCCTTAAAGAATTCGGACCCCGAATTCGAACATGGAAAAGAGATTACCTTAATCATGAAAGAGATGGGGATACTTTTCCCGCATGGCTTCCTCGGGCTCCCACGTAGCCTCTTGACGAGAGTGGTTTCGCCAAACCACCTTCACTGTAGCCACTTCCTTAGAACAGAGTTTCTTCACCTGCCGATCAACAATAGCCACCGGTTCCTCCTCATATGCCAAATTCTCATCCAACGGTAACACTTGATACTCGATCACATGAGACGGATCCGATAAGTACTTTCTCAGCATAGACACATGAAAGACGGGATGGATTGAGGACATCTCAGGTGGAAGTGCCAAATGATAGGCCACTGCCCTAATCCGATCCAAGATCTCAAATGGTCCAACGTACCGAGGACTCAGTTTTCTTTTCTTACCGAACCTCATAACTCCCTTCATCGGAGATATGCGGAGGAACACATGGTCTCCGACCGAAAACTCCAAATCTCGCCTCTGGTTGTTAGCATAGGCCTTCTGCCTACTCTGAGCCGCTTGGAGCCTCTCCGTGATCATCTTCACCTTGTCCATGGCATCCTGTACCAGATCGGGTCCCAACAGTGCAGCTTCACCACTCTCAAACCAACCTATGGGAGACCGACACTTCCTACCATAAAGAGCCTCAAACGGTGCCATACCAATGTTGGCCTGATAGCTATTATTATAAGAAAACTCCACCAACGGAAGGTACGGCTCCCAACCATCTCCAAAATCCATAACACAAGCTCGGAGCATATCCTCCAAAATCTGAATGGTCCTCTCTGACTGGCCATCGGTCTGAGGGTGAAAAGCTGTGCTGAAGTTAAGGCGAGTCCCCAAGGCTTCTTGAAAGGATCGCCAAAACCGGGAGGTGAACTGAGTCCCTCTGTCGGAGATAATGGAGGTCGGAACACCATGAAGTCGCACAATGACCTCGAGGAACAACTGAGCATATCGCAGCGCTCCGTATGAAGTCTTGACCGGAATGAAGTGGGCCGACTTGGTCAGCCGATCCACAATTACCCATATGGAGTCAAAGCCTCGAAAACTGCGAGGTAGCCCTGTCACAAAGTCCATGGTGATCCTCTCCCATTTCCATGTCAGTATCTCAATCGGTTGCAACAACCCTGCAGGTCTCTGATGTTCAGCCTTCACTTGCTGACACACCAAGCACCGAGAGACAAAGTCTGCCACATCCCGTTTCATACCTTCCCACCAAAACAACTGTTTCAGATCTTGATACATCTTCGTGCTACCTGGATGGATGGAATACTTGGAGTTGTGAGCTTCCTCTAGTATGAGCCTCCTCAGATCACCCACATCGGGTACACACAACCGCTGTCCGCACCGTAAAACACCCTCTGAGTCAAGAGATAGCTCCACGTTCTTCCCTTCACTGATCTCTGACACTAGCTTAGCAAGCCTTGGATCATTCCACTGAACAGACTTAATCTGGTCCACCAAAGAGGACTGAGCCCGCACGTGAGCTAAGAGTACTTCAGATCTCCCTAACTCGAAGTGCATGCCCTCTGACTCCAACCTATGGATCTCCTCAACCAACGGTCTCTTAACAACGGCAATATGGGCCAGACTACCCATAGACTTCCTACTCAGTGCATCAGCAATAACATTCGCTTTCCCTGGGTGATACAGAATCGTGCAATCATAGTCCTTGAGTAACTCCATCCATCTCCTCTGTCTCAGATTAAGATCCCTCTGCTGAAAGATATACTTCAAGCTCTTGTGGTCGGTGTAAATCTCACAGGTTTCCCCGTAGAGGTAGTGTCTCCAGATCTTAAGAGCAAAAACAACCGCGGCCATTTCCAAATCATGAGTCAGGTAGTTCTGCTCGTGAGTCTTCAGTTTCCTTGATGCATAAGCAATGACTCTCCCATGCTGCATCAAGACACAACCAAGCCCAATCCGAGAAGCATCACAGTATACTGAATACCCTCCGGAACCCGAAGGCAAAACCAAGACAGGAGCGGTGGTCAAGGACTCCTTCAACCTCTGGAAACTCTCCTCACAAGCCTCCGACCACTGGAACGGTACACTCTTCTGGGTTAACTGGGTGAGAGGGGCTGCTATCCTCGAGAAATCCTTAACAAACCTCCGATAGTAACCGGCAAGACCCAAGAAGCTACGGATCTCGGTCACTGTCGTAGGCCTTGGCCACTTCTGAACTGCCTCAACTTTCTTTGGATCTACCATGATCCCGTCCCTAGATACCACGTGTCCAAGAAAGGTCACTCGGTCGAGCCAAAACTCACACTTGGAGAACTTGGCATAAAGGCTATGATCCCTCAGTGTCTGCAACACAACTCTGAGATGGTGCTCATGCTCCGCCGCATTCTTGGAGTAAACCAAGATGTCGTCAATGAAGACAATGACGAATCGGTCCAAGAACGGCTTAAACACCCGATTCATAAGATCCATGAAAGCTGCCGGGGCATTGGTCAAACCGAAGGACATCACCAGAAACTCAAAATGCCCATACCGGGTACGGAAAGCCGTCTTCGGAACGTCTCCCTCCTTAATCCTCAACTGGTGGTAACCAGACCTCAAATCAATCTTCGAGAAGCAACAAGCACCTTGAAGCTGATCAAACAAATCATAGATTCTGGGAAGAGGGTACTTGTTGCGGACTGTCATCTTATTGAGCTGCCGGTAATCAACGCAAAGCCTCATCGACCCATCCTTCTTCTTAACAAAGAGAACCGGAGCACCCCAAGGTGAAGTGCTCGGACGGATAAATCCCTTGTCCAAAAGATCCCTCAACTGATCCTTCAGCTCATTCAACTCTTTCGGAGCCATACGGTAAGGGGGAATAGAAACAGGTTGAGCTTCGGGGTTTAAGTCAATCCCGAACTCTATCTCCCTATCCGGCGGCATCCCTGGTAAGTCCTCTGGGAAGACATCTGGAAACTCGCTCACAATCGGAACTTGATCCAAATCCGGCACTCTAGCCTCCACATCCACCACTGACGCAAGAAAACCTTGGTTCCCATGATCCATCAACTTCATGGCACTTAAGGCCGATATCAAAGAAGCGGGGGTCACACATCGATCCCCTTGGAACTCAAAGGTTGAGCCATCGAGGAGGACAAATCGGACCAACTTAGCGTAGCAATCTACGGAGGCATGACAGGAAGCTAACCAATCCATGCCTAGGATCACATCGAAATCCACCATCTCAAGAAGCACTAAGTCGGCCAAAGTGTCCATCCCGCTCACCGACACTACACACGACTTACAGACCAACCGAACCATGAGGGGTTCTCCCACCGGAGTACTAACCCAAAAAGGATCCTCCAACGCTGTGGGTTGCTCGCCAAAACGAGAAGCAAAGAACGGGGACACATATGAAGGTGTAGAGCCCGGATCAAACAATACATAAGCTTCAGAAGAGCCAACTTTCAGTATACCTGCCAAAACGGTGTTCGATGGCTGAGCATCCTGGCGAGTCAAAGCAAAGACCCTCGGCTGAGCTCTCCCTCATCCACCTTGACCTCTGCCTCTATTTCCTCTTGTTGCACCCCGACCTCCTTGCCCGGAAGAACTACCCGGAGACATGGCTGAATGAGATGGTGCAGGAAAGGCGGGTGCCTGGTGCCCAGCAGCTCCCCCAACAAGGCGAGGACAATCTCTAATGAAATGCCCTGCCTGTCCACATCCATAGCACACATTTTGATTTGGGCGACACGCCTCATGATGAAATCTCCCACACTGCTTGCAATGAGGACGCTGAGGACCTTGGGGTCCAGACCACTGTGCGTTCGAATGGGAAGCACTGCTAGCTTGGGGCCTCATCCCAGAGATGGCCCTAGGGGTGGATCCTGAGGAGTTGGAACCACTCCCAACGGCAAACCTCTGCTGCTGATAACCTTGGGACCCACCAGAACTGGATCCTCCGGAGAATTGTCCTGTAGTCTTCTTTTTCTTCTCGAACCCCCTATTTGGTTTATCTTCTTCCCTTGAGCTCTCAATACCCACAGCTGTATCCATGACCTGAGAGAAAGACTTCCTCCCTATCTCATTATGCAGAATGGAACGCATCGGTTCCCTGAGCCCCTTTACAAACCTTCCCACCTTCCTGTCCTCAGTGATGATCTCATGCGGCGCATATCGACATAACCGAGTAAATTGTGTAGCATACTCGACTACAGACATGCCCGGAGTCTGCTTCAGTTTCAGAAATTGCTCCACCAAGAGCTCCCTTCGGTTCTCAGAAAAGAATCTTACCCTGAAGGCTTCAGTCAACTCTTCCCATACTGGTGGCGGCCTCCTCATATGAGCCCTTTCCATCAACCAAGTCTCATACCAGTGAACAGCGGTCCCCTGAAGGGTATAGGTCACCAGATCCACGGCCCTCACATCATGGCATCGAAGGGCACGCAGAGCTCTAGTGGCCCTATCTAAGAAATCCTCCGAGTCTTCCTCCATGGATTCCCCCGAAAAGGTCGGTGGGTTCAACCTCAGGTAAGCCTCCAGCGTCACCTCATGAGTACCAAAAACCTGAGGTCCCGGCCTAGGTGGTTCGTAGTCCATGTGCGGAGGAGCCTCTTCCCTTCTCTGGTTCTGTTCCGGATTCAGATTCTGATTCTGGTTTAGCATCATCTGCATCAGAGTATTCAGGGTCTGACGAATATCCCGGATCTCCGCATCGCGGTCATAATCCGTATTGGCCCCTTGGGGTCCCACATCCTCTTGCTCAGGAGGAGGGTTCCTGTTGAGACGAGGTCTACCTCGGGTGCTTTTCATGGGAGGCATGGTCAGAACAAGATAGCTACACAAGTAAACAAGCAAACAAGCGTTCAGAACAACAGCAGAAGAGGTGACCCTGAACAATAAGGGATCACCACACAGAAACATCAAGACAAAACCATAAGACCTCCTATAAAAGCTTTCACTAGAATCACAATCTTGTGGAAATGGGCCGGCAACCATTTACACGATTGTCATCCTATTGAAAACAGTTTGCTCCATAAGTTACAAAACTCAACCTAGTCTCTGATACCAACTTTGTCACGACCCAACTCGGATCGTGACCGGCACATGGGACACCGAGTCCCATGTCAGCCTTGACCTGTAATCCATACAACAATCCAGCTAAACAATAATAACCACAACTACTTTAACATGCATACATACATAAAATCCATACGCATAATGGGGTTCTCAAGGTATCACCCCTAAATCCATAATAAATAATATATGGTCATACATCCTGCTTAATCCATAAACTAACATAATCCAACATAAAATCAACAAGTCTTAATTAGACTTACAACACATACATAACTTAGACATCCCTGTTTGTAAACCTATGGAGCATACTACTGACATAATAAATAATAACATACGCCTCTATACATCGAGGCTCACCAAAGCTAGGAGCTTGGAGGGACGGAAGGACTTGCTTCCTGATCTGCACCTGAATCTGAAAATGGTTGGTATGAATGGTGAGTCATACGCTCAGTGAATAATAGATTAAAAACAGTTTATGCAGCAATATCATAATCATATATACAGCCACAGCAATCCATCACATAATCATCATACCACATATTCCGCAATTCGTCTTATGTATTAATATTACAAGTGTATTCGTTATTAGAGATCCCGGGAGCCCAGCCCCTCCTCAGATCTTTAGTCCCGGGAGCCCAGCCCCTCCTCAGACTTTATCAAAGTCGACCCCGGGAGCTATGCCCCTCCTCAGGCCGAGCAAACCAGCATTTAATTCATTCTTTAATAAATATCGTTTTGTATTCATACATCGCACCATGTCCGCATCATCGTCATAATAACATCATAAACAGCCCATTATCAAGTTTGGGGTAGTAGTGAACATATGGATTTGAAAACATAACTTAAATGGATAAGGATTTTGAGTTAAAGTCTTAAAAATGGTGTTTTAGTGCAGTTGTAATCGATTACAGACATCTGTAATCAATTACTTGCTTCAAATTTCGTTCTGAAGAAAATTTTTGTAAAAATTGGCAGTCTGTAATCGATTACAATCCCGCAGTAATCGATTACAATCCCGCAGTAATCGATTACAGTAATCGATTACAGGGTCTTGGTAATCGATTACAGTAATCGATTACCAATTCGCTGTAATCGATTACAGCCTGGGTCAGAAGCGAAATTCTGCAGAAAGTCACGCGAAATTCATCTCCAAATCCACATTTTCACCACAACCCATCCAAATCAAACACAACCAACATACAATATCAATTATATAACACCCAATATCAGTCCCTATCAACTATCATAGCAAGTAATTCACAATATCATTCAAAATCAAACATAAACCATAAATAATCCATTACTCACAAACTACTCCAATGAGCTCCAAGACACCACCCGGAGCTAGGATGAGGTACCCTGAGCTTCTCTAGTTAGTTGAGACCCTAGAGAACACATCACAAACCTCAATCTCAACACAAAATAAAAAACCCCCAATAGTAAACCCTAACCCCCAAATCCGAAAATGTAGAGAAATAGACATCAACGGAGAAAAAGAAATACTCTACACTTACCCACAATACACTAGATGAGCAAGGCTAACTTGATCTTGAACATTAATGGGGTTGGGTGAGGATTTTGGGAGAGATATGAGAGAAAGGGGAAGAAGATGGAAAATGGAGAATGAAGGGAAGAGAGATACGGGAAAGAGAAGAGAAGGGGAAGAAAAAGAAAAGGAAAAAGGGAAAAAGGGGTGGGGAGGTGGGACCCACGTGGTTCTGTCTCCCCGGTGTTCCGTGATCTCTTACTCAGACTAACTCAAAATACTCGAGGTATTACAGAGGGTAATGTTGATAGATATAAGGCTCGTCTAGTCGCTAAAGGCTTTATTCAAAAGGAAGGCATCGATTATAAAGAGACTTTCTCTCCAATGTCTTCAAAAGACTCTTTTAGAACCATAATGGCGCTAGTGGCTCATTTTGATTTAGAGTTACATCAGACGGATGTTAAGACAACGTTTCTTAATGGAGACATTAAAGAGACGATATATATGGCGCAACCAGAAAACTGTGAGTCAAGTGATTCTAAGTCTATGGTTTGCAAACTAAAGAAATCCATTTATGGTCTCAAACAAGCTTCTCGTCAATGGTATCACAAGTTTCATCAAATAATTATCTCATATGGTTTTGAGGTTAATATTGTTGAGGATTGTGTATACTACAAGTTCAGTGTGAGTAAATATATATTTCTAGTCTTGTATGTCGATGATATATTACTCGCAAGTAATGATATGGGTTTATGGCATGAAACCAAGCAATTTCTATCCAGCAAATTTGAAATGAAAGATCTTGATAATGCATCTTTTGTATTAGGAATCCAAATATTAAGAGATCGTTCTCGAGGTATTCTTGGATTATCACAAAAGAACTCTATCGAAAAGATTTTGAGTAGATATGGAATGGAAGGCAGCAGACACACCTGTGTCTAAAGGAGACAAATTCAATCTTAATCAGTGCCCCAAAAGTGATCCTGAAAGAGTAGCAAAGCGTGATAAACCTTACGCATCAGCAGTAGGGAGCCTAATGTATGCTCAAATTTGTACCCGCCCTGATATAGCATTTATAGTGGGAGTTCTAGGTAGATACTTGAGTGATCCTGGTATGGATCATTGGGCAGCTGTTAAGCGTCTGATGCGTTATTTGAAGAGAACAAATGACTACATGCTTACTTATCGGAAATTAGAAAATTTAGAGATCATTAGGTATAGACTCTGATTTTATGGGATGCCAAGATAGTAGACACTCAACTTCAGGATATATCTTTATGTTTGCTGGAGGAGCTATATCATGGAAGTCTGCAAAACAGACTCTTTTAGCTTCGTCAACAATGGCAGCAGAGTTCGTCGCTTGTTTTGAGACATCTAACCATGCTATATGGTTGCGAAACTTTGTCACCAAACTTCGTGTAGTAGATGGCATTGAAAGACCATTGAAAATTCATTGTGACAATAGTTCAACAGTACTTTACTCCAACAACAACAAGAGTTCGACCAAGTCAAAACATATTGATATCAAATTTTTGGTTGTTAAGGAGAAAGTTCAACTGAAACAAATTTCCATAGAACATATAGGGACTCAGTCTATGCTAGCAGACTCATTAACCAAGGGATTGACCCCTAAAGTATATCATGAGCACATTGCTCGTATGGGAGTCAATATTTGTGATATCTTGGTTTAGTGGGAGTTATTTTTTTTTTCTATATGTTTTATGTAAGACATTGAGTTATGTATTTTCTGCAGAATAAAGTTGATGGATTATATTTTATTGTAATATTTATATTGTAATTTTGGATTGATCTCAATAAAATTTTTAAAGTTGGATCATTGGAAATAGACATGTGCAAGATCATTTTCATGTTATTTCCATATTACTCATCCAAACTTGATTTATGTCATTGATTATATCAATGTTGTGATCATCGTGGTTTAATTGCGAATCTAATGTGGGAAAAGTTGCGGTAGTTCCTTCATTGATATAAGAGATGAACCAGATTGTTAAAATAATTAAGATTAAATAGCATTCAGATGTGCACATAAAGTTTTTTTTAATATGATTATTTTTTTTCAGTATATATAATATTATAGCCCAAGTGGGAGATTGTTAGAAAATTTAATTTTCTTTATCCTAATTTATGGGCTATAAATTATATTAATAATCATGATAGCTATTTAGTTGTGACATTTGTAACGGTCTCATTATTGGTTATAAATAATATTAAGTCACACTTAATTATTTGTCGGTTTGGAGAAATTATGAGTAAAAACCGTTACTCTATCTTGGTCTTTATGGGGTTTAATGGGAACCAATGGACCAAGCATAAATAGAGACATAAGGGTTTGGTCCCCAACACATCAAAATCATATTTTGCAAATTCTTATCCCATCTGAGAATTGCTCTCAAGCCTGGAAAAGGACTCTAGAGATTTAGGTTGAGGAAGGCCAGGAGCCACCTTCACACAAGCAGCTCGAGAACCTTTGGAGTCATCAATCACTCACGATGTATCCAGGTTAGCTTCTGCTTTTGGTCATTACTTCTCGATGAATCAATATGAACGACACTAAAGTATTTATGGTTTTTATTAAAAATTCTAACAGAAGTTTGAGTGTTTATGGATTTGAGAGAGTTTGAGATGATGGAAGGATAAGGGGAATGGGTTTCTGAAGGTGGTGAGGGCATTTTCTGGAGTGAAAGGCGCCAAGGCGGTCTTAGGTCGGAAGGACCTATATATATGTTAGCTCCAGAACCTTTTTAAATGTGTTTTGAATGATAAAAAATCATTTCATATGATAAACATTTTGTTTGAAGCCTCTGAATTATATTCAATACATTCTAATATGTTCAGAAGCTAGATTAATCTTGGTAAACTAAGGTATAGGTCTAATAAAATGAATTTCATCATAACTGACCTAGTTAACTAAGATCAGAAGCTAGATAAAAGATTAAGAAGCTCACTTAAATAGTTCAGAAGAATAATTTAGGCAACTAGCGCTATAAGCTTAAGCTCAGAAGCTGTTCTACATGTTTATCTTTTAAGAAGAATGTATCAGAAGCTATATGATATATTTACAAACTAAGAAGCTAAGTCTGTACGAAATTTTTTCAGAAACTATTTTTGAAATCATAATATATTTTATATATGGTTAAGTGAATTTATTTTTTCAAAATCTTTATAAAATATATTTTATTTGAACTGTTCTACAAAAAGCCTTCGAAGAAGCAAAGAGAATATATTATATTCATAGTGGAGCACGTATCACAAAGTCGAGACATGGGACAGTGCGTTTAAGCACTAAGCACAATTTTTCTTAATATTCTAACATCCATTGGCTCGATTCTAGCTAAAGCATTGCAGGACACTGTAGCATGGGCATTATCTCGAACATATCCATGAAATGCAGGAATTAAAGCTTCGAGGTTGCAAATAACAAAAGACTCAATGTATTAAAAATACATTTCAAATCAAAAGCTTACAACGGATACTCAAACGGCTAGAAGAAACATCCCAGGCTATAAATATGAAGCATATACAACTGGAAGAAGCACAACACAAGCGAACAAATCAATTCTCAAGCTTCTTATTCTCTTGTAAATTAGGTTACAACTTCTTATACTTATTCTTTATTGTAAATCATTCATAAGTGTCTTAGCATTTTTTTGTAAATCTTTCTTTGGAAAGATAAACACTTCCCTGTAACAAAAAGAAAATATCCTTGCTCTAGCAAGTCATTTTTATAAGTGTCATTATTTGAGACTAAAGTTTAGTTTCATCTAAACTCTCAAATAATCAACCTGAGAGTCTCCTGGACTCAAATCATCAATTTGGTTAAGGTCAAAAGTCTTTCTCAGTTGAGGAAGCATGTGAGAAGTCCAACCTCTGAAGTGAGATTGACAAAAGTCCTTTTCAAGTGAAGAGAAGGCAGAAGTCTTGCCTCTGAGGGAGGTGAGCAAGAGAAGTCCAGTCTCTGGAGGAGATTGGCAGAAGTCTTTCCCTAGTAAAAGGGCGAGCAAGATGTTTGGATTGAAGAAAATATCAATCCTGGCTTATAACTTTGATTGAAAGTTAGTGAAACTCAAACTAGTTGGTTTGAGAACTGGAGTAGCTAACGGATTGGCCGAACCAGTATAAAAATACAAGTGTAAAATCTCTCTAAACCTTAAACTCTTTGAATTACATGTTATAAATTGTTATATTAACTTTTGAATTAATTCAATTGATCCTAAGGTGTTTAGAAGCTACCTCATAAGCTTCTTAAATCACTTTTCTAAGATTTAATGTAACCACAGCCTCTGAACCTATTTCAGAAGCTTGAGGAGGAAATGACTAAACTTCAAAAGGAACTGAATAAGTTTGTTATAATTAAAGGATTCTCCTAACAAAATTTTGGCAAAGTCTCCTCTTAAATTGTGATCATTCACAATGATTTTAAAAAACGTTAATAGAGTTAAAGTTTTGACCCTTGAAAAGGATTTTACACAAAGCATACAATAACAAAGTCAATTAAAATCATACAAAGTATACAATAATCCTACAATCATTCTAGTGCACATCCATAAACTGCACATCATGCAAATTAACCTTCAATCTCTACAAACACAAACAGTCTCCATAGGAAACAATAGCAAACAATGAGAATGAACTATAAGTCTTCCCTTAGTCATGCAATCTTTATTCCTACAACTCTCTCTATCCTAGAAATTTAAAGTCTCTAACCGAAAAGTAAAGATTTTAAGGGTAAAAGTAAACATACCATAAACCGTAAGCTCCAATAAATCATAAGCTCCAATTAACCGTTAGCTCCAATTAATCTCATTTAAAATCAATTACAAAATCAATTTATTAATTAAAATAATTTTTTTTATTTCTCTAAAAAAAATAGAATTTTCTAAGAATACAAATAAATTTTCTTTAAATTGAAACAATTTTTTATATAAAAAATATTTTTCTTTATAAAATTTGTAAAAATAAATAAAAACAAGAATTTTCTTAAACACTTAAAAAAATCATTAAACAGAGTTATAAAAATTACAAAATAATAAACACAATTTTCTTTATATACAGAATTTTCATAAAAATTTAAAAATTTTAAAAACAAAAAAAAATAAATTTTCATAAAATTAATAAAAAATAATATAAAAAGTTTGAAAAAATACATAATCTTACTACCAAATATTAAAAAAAAATTAATTTTTCAAAAATTAAAAAAATTGGAAAACATAAAAAAAGATTAATTAAAAATATAAAATTTAAAAAAATATATGACTTACTTAGAGTGGAAGTTGCACGACGGCGGAGGAAAATGGGGACGACATCTAAGGCGATAACTGAAATGCCTAAAGATAGAGGAGGAAAATTTATAAAATGGACCCTAAACAGAAAATTTAAACCGACTAAAAGAAACATGGGAGAGAGACAAACCAACTGGTGGTCTCAAGTGGCCAAACTTTAGGGTCAGGGAAACATATTTATTAACAAAAAAATTTATGTTTTGAAAGCCCAATATTGGTCTTTCACATTTAAAAAATGGGACAAATTTGTTCTTCCGTATATGTTCGTACAATGATTTCTTTGTTGTATGGACATGTACGGAATGACGAATTTGTCCTCCTTTTTGAAATGTGAAGGATCAATTTTGGACTTTAGAATTCTGAGGGACCAATTTATCCCGCGATAATATTTATGGAGGACTAAAATGGATAGTTAGTAAATGAGAAAATATTACGTACCTGGTTGAATTCAAAAGTAGACTTTAGATGTGATGAAAAAGGTAAAAAAATAATAATAATAAATAGAAGGAAGAATTACATGGGTATGGTAAATGATTTATGAAGATGTGTGTGACAAGTGTTGTTTGGTAGTGTTTGTTTTAGAGTTTATTTAATTTTATTTGTTTATTAGTTATTATTGAGTTATTTGGAAAAGAAATATTGAAAATACATGATTTGTGTGTCATGAGCTTTTTAATTTGTTTGTTGAGTGTTTTCAGGAAAAATGAGCTAAATAGGATAACAACTTTGGAGATTTTTGGGCATAAAAGGATTTGATAATTCAAATTCAAATATTCAAAATTCAAATTCAAACATTCAAAATTCAAATCATAAAAGGGATTCCATTCCAATCAGGCAGACATTATAAATCCATGTCAAAATCCATTATTCGAGGCGATCATTCCCACTATCAACACTTTTGGGAAGAGAGAAACCTTAGCAGAGCTCTGGGAGACCAAGAACAAGGATTCACCAAGAGATCAAAGCCAAGAGTGGAGAAATCTGGAGATTCCCCAATTCCTAAGTCTTTTATCTTTTCTATGTATTTCTCTCTCCTCTCCATCATGTTTTCTTTTCTAAATACCATGAACTAAACACCCTTTGATTGGGGTTTTGATGTAACAACTATTTTTATCTTTTAATTAAATTCTTTGTCATTCAATTTTATTTTACACAATTGTATGAGTTTAAATTTTGTTCTTAATGCTTTTGCTTGATTGGCCAACTTGTGATTGATTTTTAATCGCATATGATCTCTGAGAGGAGTATTGTGAGTATGTACATGGGATTTAAACCACAATCTAGCTATCACTAGAGATAGATGACTGCGGGTTGTGCAATCATGATGGGAATGCAAGAACTTAATCCCTAGGTAGTCTAGGTTAGTCTAAGAGATTAGTTAACCAGGCTAACGAAGGAGTTCAGGATGATCTTGAGAAAGACTCTTAACAAAATAGGGATCCCGATTGGCATACAAGTAAAATAAAGATTGAATAACATAGATGGTAATTGAAAGAGAGATATATATTGTGAAATCAGAACCCCAATCGTTTTTCTTCCATAAATTTCACTGATCTTAATTGTTTTTCATATTTTAGTTCTTATTTATCTTTTATTTTTAATTCTTAATTTCCAATCATTCTCAACATCTTCATTTTTATTCCAATTAGTTGCACAAATTTTATTGATAAGTTAATTGATTAGTCCTCGTGGGATCGACACAAGGTCTTAAATACTTGTTTTTAGAGTAAATACCCAAATCCGTCCCTGAACTTTTCTTCAGTGCCCACTTCCGTCCCTGATCAAATTTTATTAGGTCCGCAGTCCTTGAACTTAAATTCCGTGAGACATATCCGTCCCTCCGTCAACTCCCCCGTTAATGAGTGACGGAGTAGTCCTACGTGGACCGTTAACTTTGTCCTACGTGGACGTTAAGTGACACGTGTGCAATGGAGTTTCTAACAGGGGATAAATCGGTCCCCGAAATTTCTAATAGGGGACAAATCAGTCCCTACTCTTGAACCAAAACGATTTGCAAATCTTCTATTACCTTATTCTTTCTTTCCCATTTGAAACCCTAAACTCCCATTGCAGACCCCACAGCCGCTCCTCCATCCTCTTCTTTGTCATTGGTTCTTCTCCCTCAACATAAACACCTCTTTAAACCTTCATCATCGCACTAGCACCGCCACTTCCTCTCTTTTGTCCTCTATTTTCTTGTCTCCCCCTTGTAACCTCCATTGAAACACCTCTTTCAACCTCAAGATTCCATTGTTACACCATCATAGCAGCTACTCAACCTCAAGATTCCATTTTAAGGAGGTGTTTCAATAGAGGTTGAAAGAGAAGATCCAAGGAGGAAGAAGAGGAAGGAGGCACGACTGTAGGGGTCTGTAAGGGTTTCAAATGGGAAAGAAAGAAGAAGATAATTGAAGATTTGCAAAAGGATACTGTTTTGGTTCAAGGGTTAGGGACTAATTTGTCCCTATTAGAAACTCCGGGACTGATTTGTCCCCTATTAGAAACTCTGGGGACTGATTTGTCCCCTATTAGAACACGTGTCACTTAACGTCCACGTAGGACAAAGTACTAACGGTCCACGTAGGACTACTCCGTCACTCATTAACGGGGGAGTTAACGGAGGGACGAATATGTCTCACGGAATTCAAGTTCAGGGACTGCGAGACTAATAAAATTTGATCAGGGACGAAAGTGGGCACCGAAAAAAAATTCAGGGACGGATTTGGGTATTTACTCTTGTTTTTATTACTTGAACGACACGGTATACTTGCCGTGATTTTTCGCATCAAGTTTTTGGCGCCGTTGCCGGGGACTAATTTTTATTAATTTTCATTGAATTTGTTAAGACTAGTTTGAATTTTATTTTTATTTTGTTCTACCTTGATTATTTCACTTGATCTGCCTGGCCAATTTCAGGTTACTGCGCAAGGATAGACCGGAATTGCAATTCATTCCGGAAATTGAGAAAGCTGCAAAAAGGAATAGAAAGGCAATCAAAGAATCAAGAGCTCAATCACAACAGTCTAGCATGGCTGCAAATCCTCCTCCTCTAAGAAGGCAGTTGGGTGACTACTTTCAGACTAGACCAATTGGTGGCTCAGCCATTGTTTTTCCTGATGAAGATGGTGGTCATAATGAACTGAAGATTCAGACAATTACTTTCATTCAGAATAACTGTCAGTTCTTTGGGTTGGCTCATGAGGATGCACAGGAGCATTTGGCAATGTTCTTGACTGAGGTGGATAATGTGACGAATGGTGCAAACAGGTGTTTAATGGTATCTAGAGGAAAAGCAAAGAAGTGAAAAGAAAAGTTTAGTGAATAATTTTATGTATTGCTCACACCTTTCCATTACAGGGATAACACCTTAATATAGAAGATTAGGGGTGTGATTGGTTTACATGTTTTCTATTTTCATTTTCTAAAAATTTGAAAACATATTTTGAAAACATGATTGGTTATGTTTTGTAGAAAATGTTTTCAGAAAATATTTTCTAAATATAACCAATTTTAGAAAACAACATTTTCTTGTTTTCTTGTTTTCTCTAGAGATTGAGATAGAAAAAGGAAAATATTTTCTTTAAAAACACGGTGGCATACTTGTAAATAACTGGAACTTTGTTTTAAAAATTGATGAAAAAGTACTCTCTCTCTCTCTCTTAAGTTACCCACTCTCCCACTCCCATTCAACTTTTTCTCTCTCTTGCAATGACCACTCTCCTTCTCCCAAAGTGCTCTCTCTCTCTTAAGTTATCACTCTCCACTCTCTTTCTCTCATGTACTGAGCATTTTTCTATGTTTTCTTAATTTGAAAACAAAATTTATTTTCACAAACCAAACATATTTTCTAAAAGTTAAAAAATTGAAAATGAAAATTATTTTCAGAAAATGAAAACAGAAAATGAAAATAGAAAATGTTTTCACAAACCAATCAGCACCTAGGGTGTTTAGAAAAGGAAAACAAATAAATTACAATTATTATAATTGATTTTCCTAATTATTATTGATATCCCATTGATTTCTCTAACACTCCCCCTCAAGATGAGTAGTGGGACAACCAATGCTCAACTTGCTAAGAACACGGGAAAAAACCTTGCCGGTAACCGCTTTGGTAAGAATATCTGCCAACTAGTCCTCTGATCTTACAAAAGGAAGCTCAACAGTTCCATCCTCAATCTTTTCCTTGATAAAATGTCTATCTACCTCTACATGCTTAGTTCTGTCATGTTGCACAGGATTCTCTAAGATGCTAATTACTGCCTTATTGTCACACTTAAGTCGAACTGGTTGCTGTAGAGGAAATCCAATTTCAGCCATTAATTTTTTAATCCATAAGATCTCAGTCACTCCCTTAGCAATCCCTCTGAATTCTGCCTCTGCACTAGAAAGGGCCACAACCTTTTGTTTCTTGCTCCTCCATGTTACCAAATTGCCACCTACCATTGTGAAATAGCCAGATGTGGATTTTCTATCATTTGGATTACCGACCCAGTCTGCATCTGTGTATGCTTCTACATCCAAGTGCCCATTTCTTTTGAACATAATTCCATTGCCTGGAGTGCCTTTCAAGTATCGAACTATCCTCATAACGGCTTCCATATGATCTTCTTGTGGTTGGTGCATAAACTGACGCACTACTCCAACTGCATATGCAATATCTGGTCGAGTATATGATAAGTAAATCAGTTTTCCAACCAACCGTTGGTACCTTTCCTTGTCTGCCAGATTAGCGCCTTCTACTAGCTTTAAACCATGATTAACCTGCATAGGAGTATCTGCAGGTTTACAGTCAACTATACCTGTTTCTGCCAGAAGATCTAGAATGTACTTTCTTTGAGAGATCACGATCCCTTTGTTGGAGCGCAAAACCTCTATCCCCAAGAAATACTTCAAACCTCCTAAATCCTTCATTTCAAATTCTGTGAACAAATTCTTCCTTAATCTTGCAATTTCTTCAATATCACTTCCAGTGATGATCATATCATCAACATAGATTATTAAGCAGGTAATTAAGTTCTCCCTCATTTTTAGAAATAAGGTGTGATCAGAGTTGCTCTGCTTGTACCCATACCTCTTCATGGCTAATGTGAACCGCCCAAACCATGCACATGGTGACTGTTTAAGCCCATAGAGAGCCTTTTTTAGCCTGCACACTTCATCCTTCTGAAAGCCTTCAGAGAATCCTTAAAGAGCTTCCATGTACACTTCTTCTTTTAGATCTCCATGTAAAAAGGCATTCTTTACATCAAACTGGTGGAGTGGCCAGTTTTCATTTGCTGCTATTGAGAACAGCACTTTGATGGTGTCAATCTTTGCTACCGGTGAGAAGGTTTCTGAATAATCAATGCCATAAGTTTGTGTATAACCTTTGGCCACTAATCTTGCTTTGTATCGTTCCACAGTTCCATCTGCTTTATGTTTGATGGTAAAGACCCATTTGCACCCAACTGATTTCTTCCCTGCTGGTAACTTACATTTTTCCCAAGTCTTGTTCTTTTCTAGAGCCTCCATCTCTGTATTCATGGCTTCTCGCCATTCGACTTTCTCACTGGCTTCTTGAATTGTTCTTGGAATCTCTTCTGATAGTAGGATGGCGGAGAAAGCCTTTGCAACATCTGATACCCCTTCTCTGATCACTTTTACTGGATATCTAGAGTTGCGAGGAACATGTTCTGGTGAATATCTGTCAGGTGGCATTCCTCTATTCCTTCTTGGAGGAAGAGAAAAAGGCTCTGGTTGTGGCTCTGGTTCTTCTGTCTCCGGAGCTAAGTTGTCATGGTTAGTGATTCCATTCATAACAGGAGATAATTCACCAGAGTGAGATCTACTTACCTCTTGCTGGATATTCTCAGAAGAAGATTCATTGTTTGTGGAAGCTGAGTCTGATTCCTTGGTAACTGATTCATTGGTCCCTCCTATAAGAGAGGTAGACTCGGTGGTTCCATTTACCTGCTCTGTTTGAACAGTCTCTGGACAACTGAGATTATTCAGCCAACTTAGTGATTCACTTTCCCTCTCCCCCTGAACACTATGTGGATGAAAGAAAAACTCGGATTCTAAAAAATCACAATCCATGGTGACGTGGACACGACGTGTGACAGGGTTGTAGCACCTATATCCCTTTTGATGTGTGGCATATCCCACAAAAACACATTTTTCAGGGCAAGGATCAAGTTTATTTCTTTCGGCTTTAGGAATATGGATAAACACAGAACACCCAAAAATACGAGGTGGAAGAGTTAAGATAGAGGGAATCTCGACTTGAGTAGCTAGAACTTGTAAAGGTGTTTTATGGTTAAGAGTTTGAGAGGGAAGACGGTTTAGTAAATAGGCTGAGGTGGCAACAGCTTCGGGCCAAAAAGCTTTTAGGACATGAGATTCAAGTATCATGGCACGGGTCATTTCAAGTAATTGCCGATTTTTTCGTTCGGCGGCACCATTCTGTTGAGGGGTGTTAGGGCATGAGGTTTGATGAATTATGCCATGTCTTTGAAAGAAAGTTTTCATGGTTTGGTTTACAAACTCTCCTCCATTATCCGACCTGAGAATTTGTATCCTTTTGTGAAACTGAGTATGAATCATTTGGTAAAAGGCAAAAAAATTTTCAGGAACATCTGATTTTTGTTTTAAGAAATAGACCCAAGTCATGCGGGGAAAATCATCTACAAACAACACAAAATATTGAAATTGGTTGTTATGAGAGTTTGGAGCTGGACCCCACACATCAGAGTGTATTAATGAAAAAACAGAGTTGACTCTAGTGTTATTTGGATGAAAAGTGACTCTGTGATTTTTTGCACGAATACATGTTTCACATTTGAGAGGAATATCAGTACCTTTAAACAGACTAGGGAATAAATGTTTAAGATACCCAAATGAAGGATGTCCCAGACGTTTATGCCATAACCAGAGTTGTCTTGAAACCGTTCCGTGAGCAAGCATGGCATGACCCTTGTGAGCCACCTCATCAACGTAGTAGAGACCTTTTCGCTCAGTACCACGCCCAATAATCTCCTTCGTATGAATATCCTGCAAAAGACAAAAAACTTGGGTACATCAACACTACACAATTTAACTGCTTGGTCACCTGACTAATTGATAATAACTTTGATGAAAGTGCTGGGACATAGAGACAATTGTTCAATTGCATTTTTTCTGAAAAAATAATGGAGCCTCCTCCTCTGACTCCAATTAATTCCCCACTGGCTGTCTCAATATGGGTCTTAGTCGGTGCAGACAAATTGGTAAAATCATTGGGATCATGGGTCATGGTATCTGTGGCTCCACAATCAAAAATCCATTCATTTGATTTATTTGGGTTGCCCTTTTTTTCTTTCTCGGATTGGGTTAGGAGTGCCACAGATTGAGCACCAAAAATATTTAAATTTTGGTTATTAAGCCATTTAACCCATTGGGCCCTCCACTCTTCCACTGCGCTAGCCCATTAGGGCTATTTCCTTCTTCCTCCTTTGAAGAGGTCACATCCTTCCTCTCCCTTGCATGTGTAGCAACGTGATTCCCCTCCTCTCCTTTGGTGTTGCTGTCGCCGTTGCTGGTGATCTCCGGAATGCCCACGGTGGCAGCTTCCTTCTTCTGGTAAGGCTGGTTCGTTGACTCTTTCGAATTTTTTTGGGTTTCTCTTTCTGTTTTATTGATGTCGCTGTTGTTGTCGGTGACTTTTGGGTTGCCCACGGCGGCGACTCTTCTTCCTTGGGTGTCTCTTCTTCCTTCTCTGTCCTGATTTCATGATGATGCTTCTGAGCGATTTTCCTTTCTCTGTTCCGAATCGGGTCTCCCTGGTTGTTTGTTTGGCTGCTGCGCTCCAAAAAAGTGACGCAACAGGGCTGCTATTTGCTGTATTAACTCATCAAGGTTGTTGTTCTCATTATATGTGATGTTATTGTTGGTAGGGTTGCTTGGTTCCATGGTTTTGTTTGGGTTTTCTCTCTTCTCTTCCTCTCAGGGACGATGATGAGATTATTATGAGTTCCCAGAATCAAAAACACTGCTCTGATACCATGTTTAATGGTATCCAGAGGAAAAGCAAAGAAGTGAAAAGAAAAGTTTAGTGAATAATTTTCTGTATTGCTCACACCTTTCCATTACAGGGATAACACCTTAATATAGAAGATTAGGGTGTTTAGAAAAGGAAAACAAATAAATTACAATTATTATAATTGATTTTCCTAATTATTATTGATATCCCATTGATTTCTCTAACAACAGGGAGAACATGCGATTGCGTCTCTTTCCTTACATTTTGAATGGAGAGGCAAAAGTATGGTTAAATACTCAACCACCGGGCACATTACTCACCTGGGATGATGTTGCAACAAAGTTCTTACAACGGTTTGATGTAGAGGACCGGCTTAGTCAAGTACAATTTGTTATCTACACCTTCAAGATGGAAGAAGAGGAAGCTTTCACACCTTGTTGGAGGCGGTTTCAAGCTCTTCAAGCCAAACATCCAGCCCATGAGGTTCCTACTCACATGCTAGCTTAGATTTTCTACAAAGGGCTCACTGATGCCTACAAGATCATGGTTGATACAGCAGCAGGGGGTAGCCTGAGAGAGAATAAGACACCTGAGGAATGCATTGAGCTGTTTGAGATAATGGCTAGAAACAACTACACTTCTTCTAAGAGAGCCTTGAAGAAGAAGGGGATCCTTGAGGTAGATACAAGCACTGCTATTTTGGCTAAATTGGAAGCTTTGGTCAACAATCAACAACAACTTCTGAATCAGCAGGCAAAAGCTCATGTGGTAGAGGCAGTGATTTGTGATTTTTGCAGGGGGAATCATCCTAATGGGGCTTGCTCTATTCCTCCTGTAGAAGAACAAGTGAATTATGTGGGGCAACAACAGAGATTTAACCAGTACAGAAACACATACAATCCTAACCACAGAGATCATCCTGGTTTTTCTTGGAGCAACAACAGTCAAGTGCAGAGTCATCCTCAGACACAACCGCCACAAGAGAATAAGCCTGATTTAGAAGCAATGATGGCAAAGCTTATGGAGAGCCAAATGTCCTTTCAGGAAGAGACAATGAATAAATTCAAGGAACAAAAGGCAATCAATAGGAACCATGAAGCATCATTGAAGAATATTGAGCATCAATTGGGGCAAATTTCTCAACAGTTGACTTAGAGACCTCTTGGGGCACTACCTAGTACCACTGTTGCAAATCCTAATGTGAGTGGTAGAGAGCATGTGATGTCAATCACACTAGAGAGTACAAAGGGCCAAGAAGATGATTCTCATGACACTCCATATGTGGCACCACCTCCTTATGTACCTCGTATTCCTTATCCTCAAGCGTTTTGGCCAGGTTTGAGAGACCGACAAGACAAGAAATTTGCAGAGTTTCTTGCCGATCTCAAGAGGTATCAAATCAGCATACCTCTTGAAAAAGCCATCAGTCAAATGCCAAGTTATGCTGAACTCTTAAAGAAAATAAGGCCACAAGAGAAAGATACCAAGAAAGAAGAGATTGTGGTATTGAATGAGGAATGTAGTGCAATTCTTCAGAAGAAGCTACCTCCCAAACTAAAGGATCCAGGAAGTTTCACAATTCCTTGCACTATTGGTAACATCTCTTTCACTAATGCTCTTTGTGATTTGGGTGCGGGAGTCAACATAATGCCTCTTTCTATTTTCAAAAAGTTTGGGCTAGGAAAGGTTAACCCAACCAAGATCTCTATATTGCTTGCGGATCGGTCATTGAAGCAACCCGCAGGTACCATTGATAATGTTCTTGTCAAAGTGGGTAAGCTAATGTTTTTAGCAGATTTCATGGTACTTGATGTTGGGGAAGACCAGGATGCACCATTGATTTTGGGAAGACCATTTTTAGCAACTAGCAAGGCTATGGTTAATGTGCCCAATGGCAAAGTGGAGTTGTAGAGTAATGAAGGCAAAGAAATTTTTAAAGTCTTCGGGTCATCTGGACCAACATGTGAGATGAAGAGTTGTTTTGGTTAGAGGTTAATTCAAATATTGAAGAAATTACTGAACCTCCAGGAAAGCCTCGACCATCTCAATGCAAGAAGAGAAAGAAGGTGAATCAAACGAAGAAAAGAAGAAAAAGGGCAAAAAGCAAAAAAATTGAAGAAAAGTTTGTAGTCAGAGTTAGTTGTGGTTGCAATTTTGTTTCTATGGTACCAATATCTGGAGCAGTCAACTCAACTCATTCAACTTGCTCTCACACTGGAGATCTGAAAAGATCACCATGAGTGGTCTCATCAGTCCAACTTAGGGACGTTAAAGCAAAGTGCTTGTTGGGAGACAACCCAATATTTCTAAACTCTAATTTTATTTTATTTTACTGTGTTTTTTTTTAATTTGTGTTATTTTAGTGTTAATTTTTGTTATTTTGTGAGTAATTTAAATTTAGTATTGTTTTGTGTTAATTTTCCTATTTCAGGAGGCAGGATCACGCAAGCACAACAGAAACAGTGAGCTACTGGGTGTCATTTAGAGAATTCCAAGGAACAAATGGCGCGCAAGTGGCTCTTGCGATCTGGATTGAATTTGAAAAAAAAAATTTGAAATGAATTTTTGCACAATTTGATGCATCAAATAACAACAATTGATGATTCAATTGGGGAGATTCTCGACCCCCGCACGGTATGATTCTTTTCGGCATTGGGGACAATGCCATATTTTAAAGTTGGGGGTGGGATATTTAGTTATTTGTTTGCATTGTATTTATTTTATTTTTTTATTTCATTTTGTTTCATTTTTTTATCATCATTTTTTTTATTACTTAAAAAACAATTGTGCAAGTGTGTTTTATTTATTTTTGGTACTTTGTGACATCCTGATGATTGAATCTAATGCTTTAAATTTCAACTTTTGAGTGATTATAATTCTTTATTAGGGAATGTTGAATACTCTTATGTGTTTATATAATTAATTTAGGAGTTGTCAAAATTTATGCATAATGATTGGTACTCATTACTGAGAATTTGCTTGTATATGCTTTATTTAATTTGAGACATATCCTAGGTACTGAATGGATCCTAATGGAAATATGTTTGAGTAAATTTTGAATAGGGAAATGATTTAGGCCATGTTTGGAAACCCACAAAATAAGCTTTCGGCCCACCTTTTGAAATAATTATCCCTAGTCACCCCGTTGAGCCTAAGCCTAATTTTGTTGGAATGAGCAGTCAATAGCCAATGTGTCTTTTCTTGATTATCCTATTTGATCCTTATATGCCTTCAAGCCTGAACCCTTAGTTTATATGAAAATATGTATCATGTATCCCAGGAGAAATTTACACTTCTATGCTTCAACATCAAAAAGGTGGATACAGAAATTAAGTAAAAAAAAAAAATGCAAAGAACAGTGCAATGGAAAAATCCATTGTTTGAGTTGCAAATCACACAAACAACTCACAAAAAAAAAAAAAAGAGAAAAGTGCAAAGTAACAAAGATCCATCACTAAATTTCAAGGCGGAGCATGAGGTGTGCTAACAAACAAGTTGGGGGTACTATAAAGAGATTGATCTAAGGGGAAAGGTTCCTTAAGTTGAAGGTATCAAGATAAGCCTAAATGACTTTTCCATCTTACCTTTACCTAAGCATGTCATTACAAGCTGAAGAAAAATCCTTTTGATCTCTATTTGATTTTTACTTGAGCGGAGAGAAAGAGGGAAAAATATGGTCAATTGGAGTTGTGTCTTTTCTTAAATTTTGCATGACATGATCTGATTGGGTGATGTGGTACTATATGCACACACACACTTGATTAACTCCTTGATTAATTTGTTTACACATTTGAGTAGTCTTTATTCCATAATTTTTGAATTGGTGTCACTTTTGAGTTGAAAGGGTAAACATTGCTGAGGGATATGGAACTTAGTGCATTTGATAATTCACACTTGTCAAAGAAAAAAAAATATTTTCATTGTTTGTCGTTTTTGTGTTTGAGTCGGCTTAAGTGCCTCCCTGAGTTTCGTGGTTTTGTAAGGGGATGTTTATAGGGACACCACACCAAAAAGATTTCCTTTCAGTTAATATTTTATTTTATTTTTATTTTTTTCTTTGCTTAGGGACAAGCAAAGGTCTCAAGTTGGGGGTTGTTTGATAACTCATCAACATGAATTATCTTTGTTTGATTTTTAGAGTAGTTTTTATTTAATTTTATTTGTTTATTAGTTATTATTGAGTTATTTGGAAAAGAAATATTGAAAATACATGATTTGTGTGTCATGTGTTATGAGATAATATTGTGAATATCTGTATCTTTAACAGATTAAGATAGAATTAGATAAGATTTGATTTGATCTTATCTCTTCCTTATTAAGATTTGATTTGATCTTATCTCTTCCTTAGTTTGGCTATAAATAGCACTATGAATCCTAATGGAAGAGCACACTTTGGAGACTATCAATAATATTGTTTTCTCTTCTCCTCTATTTTATATCTGTTATTGTTATTAGTTTCACAACACGTTATCAGCACGAAAAGCTCTCAAGGTAACATTTTTTTGTTTCAATTATGTTAATATTTCAATTATGTCAAATCTCTTTCAGCATGAATTTGTTGCCCTTGAAATTTCGGGAAAGAACTACATGAATTGGGTTCTCGATGTTAGAATCCATAAGAAATCATTGGGTCTTGAGGACATCATTGTTCAAGGAAATGCTGCATACCAGAAGGATTGCACTAAAGCATTAATATTCTTTCACCGTCATCTCCATGAGGCTTTAAAATATGAATACCTTACTCTGGAAGATCCTGCAGATCTCTAGAATAGCCTGGAAGAAAGATATGATCACCAAAAGTCGGTGATTCTTCCAAAGGCTCGTTAATTTGATTGAAGGCTCTGGAAGAGCTATAGTTTTGTTGCCTGAAGGAACAAAATTCATCATTAATGATGCATTACTGTCTACTATATTGCAAAGAAACTTATTGAGTTTCTAAGATATTCGCCGAAATGGATATCATACTGAGACAGTAAATGAGGGGAATAATGAGTACCTTCATATCACAAGTTGTGATTCCAACAAGAAAGTTGTACTAGAAAAATTACCTTCGTTTTCATCTGGTCTTTGTAACACTAAAATTAGTGTAATTGAATCACATGCTATTGTAAACCAGAAGTTTACTAATTCAAATGACTTTATCATTTGGCATGATCGATTAGGACATCCAGAGAAATAATGATGCGAAGGATCATTGAAAACTCGTATGGACATTCATTGAAGAACCAGAAGTTTTTTCAATGTAATGAGTTTTCTTTTGTTACATGTTCTCAATTAAATATATATTTATATATTATATGGCATTCACCAACAAAGATTGGATTTGAACCTCTTGAATTCCCACAAGGAATTCAATGTGATATATGTGGATTAATTAATCCAATATATGGACCTTTCAAATAATTATGATAGATGCATCTTTGAAATGGTCACATATGTGCTCATTATGATCTCACGACCTGAAGTTCGTGATATGCTTGCGCAAGTTGTTAAGAGCACTAATTTCGATAAACAATTGAAATGATGATATGGTGAATTTATTTCTCAAGCTTTTGATGCTTGTAGGCTAATATTGTATAGATTGAACTTCCAATTATGCATGTTCATAGAAAGAATTGGCTAGCATAATAAACTTATGAAAGACCTCCAGTTGATTGCTAGATCACTTATTTATGAGAACAATTCTCCATATTCTAGTTTAGAGCAAATTATTTTACAAATGCTTATTTGTATAAGACAAATTGTCGTTATTTCTCTCTCTCAGTAATTGTTTTGGCCTGGAACCAAACAATTCTCATTTAAAATGTTGGAAGTGACCATCGCTTTACGGTCAAGTATTTTGATATACAAATAGGAGATGTCTTTAAGGCTCAATTTGTTGATTGCCAATTTAATGAAGTAATGTTCCCAATATTAGGGGGAGAATGATAGTTGGAATAAATTGTAATTCATCACTCTACTCTATTTAGATCCTCATAAAAAGGCAATATGAACCAGAAGTTCATAATTTTATTGCAAAGAGTAGTAAATGCATTGTCAGATGTATTTTTTTGATGAAATAGAATGACTAAAATATATATACCAACTGAATATACCCTTATTCGAAATTGATGCCCATTGTTAGGCAATTGGCTAGTGAATAGATTACACGCCAAAAGCATGATATGCCAGTCGGTTCCAAAATGAAAATTTTCGAAATAAGGGGCAAATAGACAAAAATATTGTTATGGAGGCAAATGATACTCTTCCTGTTGAAGAGGATAGAGACATGCTAAGGACACATATTGTGGTCCAAAATTGAAACGTTAGAAGACGTTCAGGTACCTGAAAATTGTCATGATATTGAAAATGATGAGATCTCAATAAAGCATGTCTACACAAGAAACTATGGAACCGACAAGTAATTGTTGTCGCGACAATATATTTGCAAATAGTGTAGCGCTACACTTATGCAAGAAAATGAGGATCTTGAGTCAAGAATCATCAACAAATATATCGATATATAAATGATTGGCCAAATTAGAAATAAGCCTTGTAGGCTTAACTTGACTCATTTGTTGATTGGAGTTGTAGTCCAAACACCTGGAAGGTGTGAAACCCATGGGATATAGATGGGTATGTTTGCAAAAGCAAAAATGAGAAAATGATTTTTTACACTATAAGGCTCAATTTGGAGCACAAGGTTTTTTCACAAAAGACCTTATATAGATAATGGTGAAACATATCTCCTGTAATTGATGCAATAATGTTACGATATTTGATTAGCTTATCTACATATAATAAGCTAAATATGCATCTAATTGATGTTGTCAAAGCATATCTATATGGTTCATATGTTTCTATGAAAGTCTCTGAAGAATTAAAGATATCAACATTTTCTAATGAACAATTTTGTGAAATTTATTCGATTAACCTGTGAAGATCTATTTATGGTCTAAAACAATCTGGGCACATACGGTACAATCGTTTTAATGAGTATTTGATTGAGAAGAGATTTCAGGATAATGTTATTTGTCTATGTGTAAATAGATTCATCATATTTGTGTATGTTTATGACTTGAATATCATTGGAACTCCCAAAGAGATTCCTATAGTCATAAAAGATTAAAAAGATGAATTTGAGATGAGAGATATTTGAAAGACTAAATTTTTCCTCGTTCTACAGATCGAGCATTTGACTAATGAAATTTCAGTTCATCAATCAACTTACATTGAGAAAATATTGAAGAGATTTTATATGGATAAACCACATCTATTAAGTACCCCCAACGGTGGTAAGGTCGTTGGATGTAAAGAGAGATCCATCCCTTCCTCAAGAAAATGGGGAAGAAGTCCACTTGATCCTGAAGTATCATATCTTAGTGTCATTGGAGCACTCATATATCTTGCTAATTATACACAACTAGATATAACATTTGTTGTAAATGTATTAGCAAGACATAGTTCCTCCCAATTTATTTGATATTCTTCAACCGACACATCTCAATCTTGTGTACTAATTTCTTGAAGGTAGAAGTATATGAAATAATGTCTTTAAGAGGGGGAGAAATATTGTACCTTTTTTTTCCTTGATTAAGGTTTTTATCCCACTGGGTTTTTCCTTAACAAGCTTTTTAACAAGAGAATCAAAAGTCTTACATTATGAGGATATTGTACTCTTTTTCCTTCACTAAGATTTTTTCCCAATGGGTTTTTCTTAGTAAGGTTTTAACGAGACATATTCCAGCAACAGATATTCAAGGGGGAGTGTTATGAGATAATATTTTGAATATCTGTATCTTTAACAGATTAAGATAGAATTGGATAAGATTTGATTTGATCTTATCTCTTCCTTATTAAGATTTGATTTGATCTTATCTCTTCCTTAGTTTGGCTATAAATAGCACTATGAATCCTAATGGAAGAGCACACTTTGGAGACTATCAATAATATTGTTTTCTCTTCTCCTCTATTTTATATTTGTTATTGTTATTAGTTTCACAACATCATGAGCTTTTTAATTTGTTTGTTGAGTGTTTTCAGGAAAAAGGAGCTAAATAGGATAACAACTTTGGAGATTTTTGGGCATAAAAGGATTTGATAATTCAAATTCAAATATTCAAAATTCAAATTCAAACATTCAAAATTCAAATCGTAAAAGGGATTCCATTCCAATCCAGCAGACATTATAAATTCATGTCAAAATCCATTATTCGAGGCGATCATTCCCACTATCAACACTTTTGGGAAGAGAGAAACCTTAGCAGAGCTCTGGGAGACCAAGAACAAGGATTCACCAAGAGATCAAAGCCAAGAGTGGAGAGATCTGGAGATTCCCCAATTCATAAGTCTTTTATCTTTTCTATGTATTTCTCTCTCCTCTCCATCATGTTTTCTTTTCTAAATACCATGAACTAAACACTCTTTGATTTGATTGGGGTTTTGATGTAACAACTATTTTTATCTTTTAATTCAATTCTTTGTCATTCAATTTTATTTTACACAATTGTATGAGTTTAAATTTTGTTCTTAATACTTTTGCTTGATTGGCCAACTTGTGATTGATTTTTAATCGCATATGATCTCTGAGAGGAGTATTGTGAGTATGTACATGGGATTTAAACCACAATCTAGCTATCACTAGAGATAGATGACTGCGGGTTGTGCAATCATGATGGGAATGCAAGAACTTAATCCCTAGGTAGTCTAGGTTAGTCTAAGAGATTAGTTAACCGGGCTAACGAAGGAGTTCATGATGATCTTGAGAAAGACTCTTAACAAAATAGGGATCTCGAATGGCATACAAGTAAAATAAAGATTGAATAACATAGATGGTAATTGAAAGAGAGATATATATTGTGAAATCAGAATCTCAATCGTTTTTCTTCCATAAATTTCACTTATCTTAATTGTTTTTCATATTTTAGTTCTTATTTATCTTTTATTTTTAATTCTTAATTTCCAATCATTCTCAACATCTTCATTTTTATTCCAATTAGTTGCACAAATTTTATTGATAAGTTAATTGATTAGTCCTCGTGGGATCGACACAAGGTCTTAAATACTTGTTTTTATTACTTGAACGACACGGTATACTTGCCGTGATATTTTGCATCATGTACGCAAAATGACACCTTAAAAATCATCAATTAATCAATTACAATTCTGCTATATGTATAACGATATCATCCATCAAATCTGTCATCAAATAATAAACTGTAGTTAAACTATAGTATTAATGCTATTATCAGGTAATAAAAGAAATTAAATACACACCTAATTAATGTGATGATATTACATATATATCCTTATACAACCAGTATCTTAATAAAATAAAACGAGAAATATAATGTGTGATTCTCACTTATAGAGTGTCCGATTATACAAATCTGAAAAGAAATACTATAAATAAAGTAAAACAAATATTACACATACCACGTAATGGTGATTACACATACCTCCTTAAGAATATTACACGATTCTATTTATAGTGCTTACACATACCCTTTTTTGAGGCTATTAAACATATAACAACACAATAAATACACACCACTTTATGTCTCTTTCACGTATAGATAAATTACACATACTCCTTTGAGGTCATTATTACACATATATCGTCACAACAATTACACATACATCTTAACAACGATTACACATACCACCTAAAAGGCTATTACACATATATTTATACATAGGATACACAATTATTAATTGATCTATTACACATATATTTATACATGGCACATACTAACAGAAGACTAATACATATACTTCTTTAAGGTTATTACACATATATCTATATAGAGGATATTTCACAAATATCTATATAAACAATACACATACTAACAGATGACTATTACACATACTTTTTATGGAAATTACACATATATCAACTGATCAATTACCTAAATATTAACAGATCAAATACACATGCAAAAAGAAAGATATTACATATACAATATTAAAAAATATTTTAATAGATGAATTTGTGATATAAGAAAGAATAACTAAACCTCGATATATGGAGTATTGAGGTCAAAATTATTATAAATATGTTGGTCATTAGAATCCTCCATTAGGTTGTATCTTTTGAAGAAGTCTCTTCTGAAAAAAGAAAAATATTGAATAACAAAACATGTATTAATGGGATAAAAAAGAGACATGTATATAGAATAAAAAATAAACAAATGTTGTAGTTGTTTTAGTTCGGTGGGCGTTCATCAATAAACACAAAAAGGAGTGAAAAAGCTGTTACCACAAGAAGAAAGGTGTGATGAATATCACTTGGCTGGGCTGCAAGAAAGAAACAGTACGATGAACAACACAGTTCAAGAAGAAAACAGTGCGATGAAAGCTATTGAGTAAATTTCATTTTGGTCGGTTGCGTATAATATTAAAAATTAGGGTGAAAATATTGCAATAATAAATTCTGATTGTATATGATATTTAGTATATTTATTTGCTTATTAATTATTATATCATTTTTTATATTTGCATAAGTATCTAGAGTTATTTTTGGAATGTAATTAGTTGCATTAAATCGTTAGCTGGTCGTTGGCTAATTGTTGACGTACGACCAGACTTTTTGAATCAATTATTCTTTCAAAAGGAAAAAACGCTCCATTTTTTCTGTTTGGGTAAGCTAATTAATGCTCCATTTGTTATAATGAAAAAGACAATAGTACAAGATAAAAATATAGAAATAACCAAAAAAAAATATAGAAATATAAAATTATTATATCATATTTAGATTAATATAAAAATAATAATTTTTGTTTCATTTTGTTAATTTTGTATCCCCTCTTATGTTACTTATCTCTTTAGAAATACAGAAAATAAATAATTTTTTTTGTCATGCTAGATAATTTCTTTGTTCTTCTCCATAATCAAAGACCTGATTTTTTATGTTTATATCTCTACATTTCTAATATATATATACCTTATCTCTCTTACTTACAATTATTTAAAATATGTGACTATTGCCTAGGTGTATCAAGAAGACAACACAGCATGAATATTTTAAGCTTGTTCTCATGACGAAACAAAAACTTAGAATGTGACATGAGAAACCGGACACAAACACGTAGCAGGTTGTAATTATTCATCATAGAAAAAGACCTTCTTAACTAGGATTTGGGGTTGTTTGTAATAGCACTGTTTTATTTTATCAATAATACTTGACGTACAACGAAAATACGTGTAACTAATATGTGCTATTCATGATATGGAATATGTGTTATACGTACGTGTGATATACATATAGCACACATTCCATATCATGAATAACACATGTTAGATACTAGTTGAACGTATTTCTGTTGTACGACTAGCATTATTGTTTATTTTAGTAATTTGGTGTATGTAACATTAAAAATTGAAAAGCGTGTTGTGTTAGGACATGCAACCACGTTCCGCTAAACAATTTTCATATTTCGATTTGATTAGATCATACATGACTACATAATAGCTTCTGGTTTTCCGCAGTGAGGCTCTTACATGATTTTTGTACGAAAATGCCCTTTATGATGAATCACACTGAAATAAAAGTAAATCCCTAAATTAATACTCCATGAAAATAAAGTTGGATTGATTAGTCTCTTAAAAATATACACTTTTTTAGCTTAAAAATGTTTGTTATACATACAGCAAAAAAAATTATCCAACATTCATCTCCATCATTGGATTTTGAGAGTTTGGATGTAAGAGTAGGTTCATATTAAGATCCAATAATCACTACAAGAAAACGGATTTTTTGTGACAACTTTAGTCGTCACAAAAATATTACTTTGTCGTCACAAAAACTTTTAGTGACGACTTTTTACACTTTTTGTGACGACTAAAAGTCGTAATGTAGAGTAAATTGATATTGGATAAGTGTTCAATAATTTTTTATTATATTTAGCATTACTCCTTATTTTAGCTAATCAAGATTATAAATGTGGGATAAATGAGTTCTTTTAAAATATTTTAAAAGACTAGTTTAATCTATTTATATTTTTATTGGGATCTTATTTTTAGAAGTTATGACAGATCAGTTTATCCTATTTTAATTACTAGGAACTATTTAGGACATTTATTTTTTTTTTAAAGTAAATAATATTTTTGAAGTTATTTTCATAAAGAAGGCATTTGAATATTTACTCTCTACAAATAAATTATAATACTACTATGTAAACAACACAATAGTAATCAACAAAGCTTATAGACCATGCATGTTCAGTCATTCATCTGAAGACCAAAAGAAAAGCTCCCTCCAAAGTTTACAAGAGTCGCTCGCCTCCACAAATTGAAAAATATATGAGCAAGTTTTAGAATTAATAATCACACATTTTACTTAAAAAAATTCTCTATCTTTGAGAATTTATTTAAGCCTTCTATCCAAGACTCAATTTACCAAAATTTCTTACTTTGTAAGAGTAGTGTGATAGGAGCTACTTGAGTACTCGATCATTGTATGTCTAAATAACCTTAATGATTTATTTTCTTAAGTGTTTAAACACAAACCTTTTTCAAACATGTTCTAAAACCCGACACAGTTGAGTTCTACATTGTTAGCTTGAAGAAGTTAGGCAAAAACTACTTGAAATCAGTGTAAGATAGTGAAATATTCACAATATATGTTTCTGGAATAAAGGCTAGTTAAGAATATCTAAGAGTTATAACTACTAAAATTTAGTGGAACTCAATATTTGAATTAAGAACTAGATGTTCGTCGTAAGTTTAACCAAATAAGTATAAACTCTTGTCCCTTACTTTTACTTATCTAAGTTTTTCAACTATAATTGGCTTTTAATATAATTTAGCTACTTAAGTTTCTATACTTATATATTTTAAAGTCATCAATTTTTTTATTGAATACTTCAAAAATATATTTTTGAATGATTCTAACTTATCCCTATGTACTTTCAAGCACTGTTTTGAAACTATGTACTTTCAAGCACTGTTCTGAAAATCGGACCGGACCGGTCGGTCCTACCGGTTGAACCGGAAACAGGACCCCTGTCCAGTCCGAGTAGGCCTTAAAAATCGAGATTCTGAAAACCAGTCAAAAACTGAAAAAATCGGTTAAAAACCGGTAAAACCGGTTGAACCGGTCAACTTATATAAAAATAAAAATTTTAATTTTTTAAAGTTTAATAACTATTTTATAATAAAATTTAATCTATATTACACTTTAATTATTAAAATTAAGAACTATTAAACCTCTAAATTTATCAAATGCTATAAATTTCCATTTTTATTAATATTTTTCATGCACTTTAATTTTTCTATAACATATAATTCATCATATATGTATATATTTATAGATAAATATATATTTTATACATATTTTATTATATCTGGTTGAACCTCCGGTCGAACCTGTCACGACCCAATCCGGATCGTGACCGGCACATGGAACACCGAGTCCCATGTCAGCCTTAACCTGTAATCTACACAATAATCCAGCTAAACAACAACAGCCACAACTACAACAGCATACATTCATACATAATATTCATACATATAATCTGGTCATACATATCCATAATTAAGTCTAACAACATCAGCACCACAATAGTAAGTCTTACATAGACTTATACATAACATCCACCTACTCTAGTACAAAGAAATCATGTCTGTAACATAAGGAGCATACACTAGAATTGAAATACATAATGCCTCTACACATGAGGCTCACCAAATCTAAGAACTCGGAGGAACGGATGAACTCGTCCCTTGATCTGCACCTTGATCTGAAACATATTGTATGAATGGGTGAGTCATACGCTCAGTGAATAAACAGGTTATAAGCAATGTATGCAGATAAATCATGAATCAACAAGCATAAAATAAATTAACACAGCAGATATATAATTCAAACGTTATTATACAGTCTCTTTATCTTGGTAGCTTTTAACCTATGAACACCTGGAGCTCGGCCCCGACTCGTGTTCATAGAAAGTATGGATGTCCCGCGAGCTATGCCCCTCATCAGACACCATACTAAGAAACCCCGCGAGCTATGCCCCTCATCAGGTTTCCCAATTACGACCCCGCGAGCTATGCCCCTCCTCAGGTCGTTTTACCATATCTTAACTCATTCAATTTTTATCTTATTTAACGCTGTTAGTGGCACACATCATTCATAATCACAGCATAATCAATCCATCATTTCATCATCACATCATCGACATCATAAACATCCAAGAAATGAGTTCGGGGTAGTGGTGAACGAGTGGATTGGAGTTACTAACTTTACAATACAAAAATGTTGAGTTAAAGTCTTGAAAATTGAGTTTTTATACTGATGTAATCGATTACAGACCTCTGTAATCGATTACCTACTTCGAATTTCGTTCTGAGGAAAAATTTTACGAAAATTGGCTGTCTGTAATCGATTACCAACCCGTGGTAATCGAGTTGGTAATCGATTACAGTATGGTAATCGATTACCAATTCGCTGTAATCGATTACAGCCTGGGTCAGAAATGAAAATCTGCAGAAAACTTCGCGAAAATCATCTCAAAATCCACATTTTCACCACAACCCATCCAAATCAAACACAACCAACAGGTAATATCAATTATATATCAACCAATCTCAATCCCTATCAACTATCATAGCAAGATATTCACAGATTCAATCAAAATCATACATAAACTACAAATAACCCATTACTCACAAATTACTCCCAAGAGCTCCAAGACTCCACCCGGAGCTAGGATGAGTTCCCCGGAGCTTCCCTAGATGATTGAGACCCTAGAGAACACATCACAAATCTCAATCTCACAACAAAATCAAAAATCCCAAATATAAACCCTAAACCCCCAAAACCGAGATTGGAGAGAAATAGACATCAATGGAGAAAAAGAAATATTCTACACTTACCCACAATATACTAGATGAGCAAAGGTAACTTGGATCTTGAAGATTGATGGAGTTTTGGTTAAGATTTGAGAGAAATATTTGAAAGGGAGGAAGAAGAAGAAAGGAAGAAGTGAGGGGGAGAGAGGGTGACGGGAGAAATGGGGAGGGAGGGGGAAAAAGGGAAAAAGGGGTGGGGAGGTGGGACCCACGCGGTTCTATCTCCCCGGTTACCGTGATTTCTTACTCAAACTAACTCAGACTATCCCAGGTATTACAATCTTCCCCCCTTAAAGAATTCGGACCCCGAATTCAAACACAGAAGGGAAAAAGAGGTTACCTGAAACATGGAAGAGGTGCAGATACTTGTCCCGCATGGCTTCCTCGGGCTCCCATGTAGCTTCCGGACCTGAGTGGTTCCGCCAAACCACTTTCACTGTAGCAACTTCCTTGGTTCAGAGTTTTCTCACCTGGTGGTCGACAATCGCCACGGGTTCCTCCTCAAAAGCTAAGTTCTCATCCAAAGGAAACACTTGATGCTCAAGCACATGAGAGGGGTCAGATAGGTACTTCCTCAACATAGACACATGAAAGACGGGGTGTATAGCAGATAACTCGGGAGGAAGTGTCAGATGATAGGCTACAGCTACAATCCGATCCAGGATCTCAAAAGGTCCGATATAACGGGGACTCAACTTGCCTTTCTTCCCGAACCTCATAACTCCCTTCATCGGAGCAATGCGAAGGAACACGTAATCACCAACCGAAAACTCCAAATCTCGTCTCCGGTTGTTGGCATACGCCTTCTGCCTACTCTGGGCCGCTTGCAGCCTCTCCCTGATCAACTTCACCTTCTCCATGGCATCTAGAACCAAGTCGGGTCCCAACAGAGCTGCTTCACCACTCTCAAACCACCCTATGGGGGAACGACATCTCCTACCATACAGAGCCTCAAACGGTGTCATTCCAATACTGGCCTGATAACTGTTATTATAAGAGAATTCGACCAATGGAAGGTACAGATCCCAACCATCGCCGAAATCCATCACACAAGCTCGGAGCATGTCCTCCAAAATCTGAATGGTCCTCTCTGACTGCCCATCGGTCTGTGGGTGAAATGCCGTAATGAAATTAAGACTAGTCCCTAAAGCTTCTTGAAATGATCGCCAAAACCGGGAGGTGAACTGAGTACCTCGGTCCGAGATGATGGAGACAGGAACACCATGGAGTCGCACAATCACCTCCAAGAACAACTGAGCATAGCGAGGCGCTTCGTAAGCCGTCTTAACCGGAATGAAGTGGGTCGACTTGGTCAATCGATCCACAATCACCCATATGGAGTCAAAGCCTCGGAAACTGCGGGGTAATCCCGTCACAAAATCCATGGTGATCATCTCCCACTTCCACGTGGGTATCTCCAACGGTTGCAACAGCCCTGCGGGTCTTTGATGCTCTGCTTTCACTTGCTGACACACCAAGCACCGGGAAACAAAGTCTGCCACATCCCGCTTCATACCTTCCCACCAAAACAACTATTTCAAATCCTGATACATCTTCGTGCTGCCTGGATGGATGGAATACTTGGAGTTGTGAGCTTCCTCTAGAATGAGCCTCCTCAGATTACCCACATCGGGTATGCACAACCGCTGTCCACACCGTAAAACACCCTCTGAGTCTAGAGATAGCTCCACATTATTCCCTTCACTGACCTCTGACACAAGCTTAGCAAGCCTTAGATCATCACGCTAAACGGATTTAATCTGGTCCACCAAAGAGGACTGAGCCCGCACACGAGCTAAGAGTACTCCAGATCTCCCTAACTCGAAGTGCATGCCCTCCGACTCCAACCTATGGATCTCCTCAACCAACGGTCTTTTCACCACAGCAATGTGGGCCAGACTACCCATAGACTTCCTGCTTAGAGCATCCGCGACTACATTGGCCTTCCCAGGGTGATACAAGATGGTACAATCATAGTCCTTCAGTAACTCCATCCACCGCCTCTGTCTCAGCTTGAGGTCTTTCTGCTGAAAGATGTACTTCAAGCTCTTGTGGTCGGTGTAGATCTCACACGTCTCTCCGTAGAGGTAGTGTCTCCAGATCTTGAGAGCAAACACCACCGCCGCCATCTCCAAATCATGAGTGGGGTAGTTCTGCTCGTGATTCTTCAACTTCCTTGAGGCATAAGCTATCACCCTCCCATTCTGCATCAAAACACAACCAAGCCCAATCCGGGAAGCATCACAATACACTGAGTAGCCTCCTGAACCGGTAGGCAAGGCCAAAACGGGAGCGGTAGTCAGAGCCTCTTTCAGCCTTTGAAAACTTGACTCACAAGCCTCCGACCACAGAAAAGGTGCATGCTTCTGAGTTAACTGGGTGAGGGGTGCTGCTACCCGAGAGAAATCCTTGACAAATCTCCTGTAGTAGCCCGCAAGACCCAAGAAACTACGGATCTCCGTCACTGTTGTAGGTCTAGGCCACTTCTGAACTGCTTTTACCTTCTTTGGATCCACCATGATATCGTCTTTAGACACTATATGCCCCAGAAAGGTTACTTGATCCATCCAAAACTCGCACTTAGAGAACTTGGCATAAAGATTGTGGTCCCTCAGAGTCTGCATCACAACTCTGAGATGATGCTCATGCTCCTCAGCACACTTAGAGTATACCAGGATGTCATCAATGAAGACTATGACGAAGCGATCCAAGAATGGTTTGAACACCCGGTTCATGAGGTCCATAAAAGCTGCAGGGGCATTGGTCAACCCAAAAGACATCACAAGAAACTCGAAATGCCCATAACGAGTACGGAAAGCCGTCTTCGGAATATCTCCTTCCTTGATCCTCAACTGATGGTAACCCGATCTCAGATCAATCTTAGAAAAACAACAAGCACCCTGAAGCTGATCAAACAGATCATCAATCCTCGAAAGAGGGTACTTGTTTCGGACCGTCAACTTGTTGAGCTGCCTGTAGTCCACACAAAGCCTCATGGATCCATCCTTCTTCTTGACAAAAAGAACCGGAGCACCCCAAGGTGAAGTGCTCGGTCGGATGAACCCTTTGTCCAAAAGATCCTTCAGCTGATCCTTCAACTCGTTTAACTCTTTCCGAGCCATACGGTACGGAGGAATGGAAACTGGTTGAGCATCAGGAGCTAGGTCAATCCCGAACTCTATCTCCCGATCAGGTGGCATACCCGGCAACTCCTCCGGAAACACATCCGGATACTCACATACCACTGGAACTTGACCAACACCCACAATACTAGCCTCCATGTTCATAACTGACGCTAGAAAACCTTGACACCCGTGGTCCATCAACTTCATGGCACTCATAGCCGAGATCAAAGAAGCAGGGGTCATACAATGATCCCCTTGGAACTCGAAGGTTGAACCATCGGGAAGGACAAACTTCACCAACTTGGCATAGCAATCCACCGAGGCATGACAGGAAGCCAACCAATCCATGCCCAAGATGACATCAAAGTCCACCATGTCCAGAATCACCAAGTCGGCCAAAGTGTCCATCCCGCCCACGGAAACCACACACGACTTGCACACAAGATGAACCATACGAGGTTCTCCGACCGGAGTACTAACCCAAAAAGGATCCTCCAACGACACAGGTTGCTCGCCAAGACGGGAAGCAAAGAACGGGGACACATAAGAATGTGTGGAGCCCGGATCAAACAGCACATAAGCTTCAGAAGAACAAACTTTTGTATATATATATATATATACATTGAAGCAATATTGCTGCACAAGTTATAGTATGTGTCAAAAATCATTTGATATATTTATGCACATTGGTTCAAAGTGCAATATATTTGATATATCTATGCACATTGGTGAAAGTGTATGTGTGCACGAGAAGGGGGGGTTGAATCGTGCAAGTTTTAAAAATTACTTCTTAAAACTTTTACTTCGAAAGTTGTTTTTACTCAGAAGGTAGAATTAAGAGTTTGCAGCGGAAATTGCTTTCTGAGAAGATTAAGTTTCTGAGAACTTAGTCTTTCTGAGAAAGTTCCTTTCTGAGCAATTTTAAGAAAATGACTTTACGCTAGAATTTCTTAAACGCTTTCTGATTTTAATCAATAAAGTTTTCACGAGACTTCTTAATTAAAATCGTGGCAAAGTTTTCCTCAAAGATTTATGCAAGTAAAGAGTAAGGGAGAAAAGCTTAACACAAAGAATTTTATACTGGTTCGGTTATAACCAACCTACTCCAGTCCTCAACCTTCAGTTTAGAGTTCTTGGATATTCTTCTTAAAGTGCCTTCCCAGACAACACTGCCTTTACCAAGTAAAGGATTTCCACCACTTCACAACCCGAAGTGGATTTCCTTGCCTCACACTAGAGGACTTCCTTGCCTCCAACACTAGAGGACTTCTTTGCCTTAAACACTTAAGGACTTCCTTGCCTCACACCGAGGACTTTCTTGCCTTAATCACTTAAGGACTTTTAACTTTGCCTCAAAACACTTCGAGGACTTAAACTGCCTTCAAACAGCGAAGGACTTAGCGTTTTTCGGAAAGTTGTTTTTGCTTTGAAAACCAACTACTAAGATTAAGTTACAAACTTAATTTGACCCTTAGTAGACTTCTAGATTTAACTTACAATTGTAAGAATTTACACCATTACAGAACTAGAAGATTTTCGCAAAGTTGAAAGAACAATTCCGTAAAATTGTCTTTCTGAGAAAGTTCTAAGTTTTCGCATGTGATTTTCAATTCAGCAGAGTTTTTGCACGTTTAATCAAGAGTTTTTAGCGCAAGAGTTTCGTCACATTGCTCTGGAATTGAACTCATATATATAGGCATCAAAGAGCCGCGAAATTAGAAGCTTTCACTTTGCTTATGTGGCTGTGTCCTTTTCAGAACGGCTCCCTGCTACAGTCAGCGCGAAATGAGGAACTTTTCAGAACTGCACAGTGCGCGTGTTCCCACTTCCTTAGCTAGTTGTAGCGAGCTTTCTGAGACTGCTTGCGATCCCTTGAGTCCAGACACTTGGTTGCTTCTGAGTCCAACTTTCTGAGGATTGTACGGACTTCTGAGGCGAACCTTCTGAGGGAAGACCCTTCTGAGAACTACTGGTCGCAAGGTCTTCTGAGACCCTTCTGAGGCGACAGTGTTCTTTCCTCAGAAACATGTTTTCACCTTCTGCGCTTCTGAGACATCCTTTCTGATATCTTTGGCGCTATGATTTTATCAATTGATCTCGAGGCTACTTGATGTTTTGTCTTGGTCTTTGCTCATGGTATTGCAATAATTTAAAGCTTTCTGAGACACTTAGCGCACATATTAGCAAAACCTTAAGTAAAATTTTTATACTTATGGCTTACCTTGTTATCATTAAAACCTTCATAACTCTAAGAGAATTATGCCTAATTCTCTCAGAAGGGTTCTGGAGCTTACAATTGGTTCAAAGTGCAATATATATATATATATATATATATATATATATATATATATATATATATAATTGGAGAACATGTTGAAGCCAGATCCAAGTCATATATGTGTCGAAGCAGCAAGTACATTGAAGTTCGGAGGCAATGTTGCAACATTTTCTTGGAAGTTACAAATTTGTAGAATAAATATAATTATTGCTATTAGGACACTTGTAATTATTTAATTACTATTAGGACACTTATCATCATTATAGAATTTTAATTTCTTTATAAATAGGACCTATTTTATCATAATTAAGGGTTGGAAAAATTCTGAGAATCACTCTCAACATCCCACATCAATCAATGGATTAAGAGAGGAAACTTAAGTTTTCTATCCACTCTCTTCCCTCATCATCTTCATTGTAATTTAGATTTTATTATTATTGGTGTTGTATTTTACAATTTCTCTATTTTCTTCTTCGTCTTCATCTTCTACTCTTTCTTTTTCTCTTACTCTATTTCTCATTCTCTTCTATTTCATTTTACTTTTAATTTGACCCATTCTGAAGAATCCATAATCAAAATTATTTTGTTTCGATTTACTTTGAATTGAAAATTGAGTAAACAAATGGTTTCTTGGTATTGCCTTGTTCTTCATGCCTCATAGTTGACTCTTTTCTCTTCTTGAGAGACTTTTTGCATGCAAAAGTGATAGATAACTTCGATTGAAGTTATTCAATCTTTTCAAGAGCAACTTTCTTGTCTAAAAAGATTCTTGTGTGCAATCTTCCACATGGTAGATTCCCACACATGTACTTGCTTTTTGGCACTAGTGAGTCGACCATAAAATGAAGAATGAGTTTTGAGAGATTAATCCTTGTACCGGTAAGAAGAAAGAATAGGAGCATGCAATCCATCCCGCAAAAATAATTTGTTCCTCCTCTTCTTGGATGTAATACAAATTGTACTACTTTGTACATCATTCTTGCAAGGGGAATCAAGTGCTTTACCCTTATATCCATGACATAGAAGCCTTTGACCGCCATTAGATAGCAAGCATCATCAAGTCTTATCATGTTGATTAAACTTCTTTGACGACTCAGTATAATTTCAAGTTCTGGTACACTTGCAAGAGTTCGTGTAACACCCCGACTTTTATTAAGTCCTAATTAAATGAGTTTAAGGGTAATTGACCTTGGTTAGGATTTAATTTGGTTTGGGTGGATAAGTTTCTTCTAGTCAAACCCTTATGTGTGAGGTGATCTAAGTGTGTATATATGTGTCATGATAGTTATGTGTATCTATGTGAGTGTTCATTGTATGTGGAGGAATATGTTGGATGCATATATGAGTTTTAATTGATATTTAGATGACGCATGAGGTTAGAATGATGATATGAAATGTTTATATGAGTTACATGATGTTATTAGATAATGTTAGTATTATATATTATTTACCTTATTTTATTTTATGTGCCTATGCATGTATTTTAATTTATGTTTAAATATTAGAAAAGTTATATGAGCATTATAGTATTATTTGAGATGTTTTAGAGTGTTTTAGTAATTTTTAAGTGACGGTGGCCCCAATGTGACTCTTGACCTAGCCACTTCATATATAAACACTAGTAAACCTCTCCACTTCAGAAAAACACTCTCTTCTTCTTCTGAGCTGCCATAGTCATCTTTCTCTCAAGAGCTCCCTAAGCCACTGATACTCCAAACCACGAAACACCCATAAAACCTTACCCAATCCAGAAAATAAACTCATATTCTTAATCAACAATGCTTCTTGTACACCATTTTGCAGCCACCATCAGCCACTTCATCAATTTCATCAAATATTACTTTTTCATTCTGATGGGGTCCACTATAAAAAAGTGAAGGGTGGCTGATGGTGGCTGATGGGAGAGTGTACATATAGCATTATTGATTCTTAATCCTCTCATCAAGCCGGAGCTTTATACCGATTCTGTTTCAACGTTAAGAGTCTCCGGCGTCACCGGACCGTTCGTGGGGTTAGAGAGAGAGGTTTCCAACGAGAGCAACGTCGGGAAAGGGTTTGTCCTTGCATTATCGTAATTGTCTTCAAGAGCTAGGGGTTTAGGCATTCTATTTTCTTGCATATTGATGATGATTTTATGAAATTGATGTTATGGTTGTTTTTCCCATTAGGGTTCATGAAAGGGTTACATATTTGTGAAATTATTTCAAAGAGAAAACGTTTTTACCGATTAAAAGTGTTGGGAAAGTGTTCCTATGAGTTAAATGTGTTTTGAGAAAAGTTTTTCATCAATTGGATGTTTAAAAATGGCTTTTTGGGAAGAAACACTGTTGACATCGTGAAGTTCTGCGAACAAGACGACGCATTACCGCCCCAGTGGTGGAACTTACTGCCCCAGCGGTGGAACTTACCGCCCCAGCGGTGGAATTTACCGCCCCAGCTGTTGAACTTACCGCCCCAGCGGTGGAGCTTACTGCCCCAGCGGTAGAAGACCGCCCCGGCGCGTTTTCGCGCTGTCTCTCACCCCTTTTTACGAAAATTGACATGTTTTGACCCTTTTATGCTCCCTAATGAGTTCTACGACTTGTATAAGTGTTATATATGATTTATGCATGATTTATATATGATTAGATGAGATGTAATATATGTTTATATGTTATTATAATATAAAAGTACGATTATATGATAATATATGTTATGTATGATTCGTGTATGTTCATTATGTAATGTTATGAGTTGTATGTATGTTTAAATGCTATGATGTAATGTTAAGTTATGATATTATGATATAGTGTTATGTACATGTTAAAGATGTAATGGAAAGTTAAAGTAAAGTACAGTAGCCTTCGGCATTACAATGAGAGTTGTTAAGGGAGGAATAACAACCTCGGCATTACAACCTCATTGTTAAGGGAAGGTGAAATACCAAGATAAAATATTGTAGCCTTCGGCATTACAGTGAGAGTTGTTAAGGGATGGATGACAACCTCGACATTACAACCTCATTGTTAAGGGAAGGTGATATCCCCCCTCTCCCCATAAGTTTAGGATGAGTTATTGCCTAAGGGTCGGTGTACTGGAGGTTACAGGAGGGCAGGCACATGCCAAAGATTAATGCAAGATTAAAGTTTAAGAAGAGCTAAAGTTATATAGAGTGTTATGACATGTTCTTTTCCTTACTGGTATTTAGAAGCACAGAGTGCCCGACACAGAGACCTTTACTTATGATATGTTATATGTATTAAGTAAAATGAACAAGACGCACTTAGGTAAGACGTTTCGGGAAAAGATTGTTTTAAACTTATATCTGAATTGAACTCATTCATACTTCACTTATTTCATAATTAAACCCGGGACGACTTCCTCTACTTAGATACAATATGTACTCACCCTATGTTTTCCCCCACCTTTTAGAGGATCTGATCGAGCAGGATGTCGGAGCATACAAGGAGACCGCACAGACTTAGTTTATGATTTAGTTCCTCATATATCAGAGACATGTTTTGTTCCTTTATACAGATGTTATGATTTTATGCTTCCGCTATATTTATCTAGTTATGTTTTCAGAGACCGGACCTATGTTAGTCGGCAGCTATTTATTTATCTGTATTTATCGTGGAGTCTGATAAGTCTCGTTGTCGGGCTATGGGATGACACATAGTATTTATTTTTTTGTTTTTGACTGTGTATGGGAGATTATTTATGGTTTGAATTATGTTCTAAGTATTACTCCCTCCGTTCTCTAATAAGTGTCCATTTTTTACTTTTCATATTTATTAAGAAAATGATTGAATAATCTTGGAAGTAGGTAATATTTAGTATAATTTACATCACTACCCTTATTAATATTATCTCTCATATTTAATTTATATCTTAGTTTTCTGACTCTTATAAGGATATCAATGGAAAAAAACAATTAATATTGTCTAGAATTCTTAAATGGACAAATATTAGTAGAAAAACAAAAAATGCAAAATGGACACTTATTAGAGAATGGAGGGAGTATTCAGTATTAACTCATGATTGTTATTATTATCGTTGTATTTATGTGCAAGGCCCTTATTTTCTATTCCGCAAAACATTTACGAAAGATTTACTCCCACCTATTTTCCGCGTATATGTATTTTAAATATAAAGATAAAACATGATAACATAAGGTAACCCTTATGAAATTGCCTAAAATGACTTAAGCGTTAAGGGCTATCTACAGTTCGGTCATCAATGGTCTTCTCGATGGCTATGGATCTTGGCAAGAAGAAATTTTCGAAGTGTTTCTGAAAACTTGGTTGAGTTTAAATGTCTTTGAAAATAACATCTTCTTCCTTGGTTCTTGATATCCCTTGAGGTGTCATGATTGTGTATAGGCCTAGAATTGAGTAGAAGAGAAGATGGTTGGATGTGTTTAGATGGCTTGGAGATAAAAAATATATAGATGAGATTAAAGAGGGGGTATTGGCCACGGCTAAGAAAAAAAGGAAGGAAAATCTTTTGGTGAATATGAGGAAATAGGATTTGAGATAGTAATCAGATTTTTAAGAGTTATTTTAACACTAAGTAGAATCTTTTGCAATATTTCTAGATTTTCTCATAGAAAATCTAGCTTGGTTCTCAAGTAAGAGTAAATATTATTTTCCAATATTATCATTAAATATTTATGACAATATAGAGAATAAAATCTTCTTACATATGATGATATAAGGGGGCGCAATCTTGCATGAGTTGGTCCACATGACTTCTAATTTTTTTTTATGAGAATTTTCTTATGGCCCAAAATTGTGATGGATCTTCATGAGGCCAGTAATGTTTATTTGAGACCCAATTGCCTGTATGAGGCCCAATGATTTGTTTGAGACCTAATCACTTGTTTGAGGCCCAATCACTTTGAATGAGGTGCCTCCTTCTTTGGTCTTGAGACCCGGTCTTCTGTTGACTTTTTCTGAAGGGTTGACTTTTAACCTGGTTGATTGTTGACTTTTCTTCAAAAGATGTTAACCTTTTCTAAAGGTTGACTATTGACTTTTCTTCATAAAATGTTGACTTTTCTGCCTTGTTAGATTTTAACCAACTCTTGGGAGAAGCTTTGAAGCTTTTAATTTTTAAAGAAAAATTTTTGAAAAACATTTTAAAAAACTCTTTAGGTTAAGCAATCCGTTCAACGTGTTAAAACTATCTTCAACCAAAAGTTTTGTAAATATATTAGACACTTGGTCTACCGTATTTACAAATTTTACCTCAATATCGCTTTTCTACACATGACTCTTATAAAATGATGTTTTATATCTATGTGTTTAGACGTTGAGTGCTGAATGGGATTCTTAGCTAAAGCTATTGCACTAGTGTTATCACAAAGTATAGGGATTTTGTCATACTTGAGATTGTAATCTAATAGTTGGTTCTGTTGAAATTCATGGTAGAGCAGAGCAAAAATGGAAAATAGGGATAATTGAGAGTGAAATCAAAAGAAGATTTAATATTGATGATGAAATATGTGATACAATTGATATGAAATATACACCTCTTTATATAGAAGGTATAGAATATTCTAGAAATAGAAAATGACAACTAATAGTAACAAACTTATATTTTCCTATCAACTTAATCCTACTATATTCTCTAATAGCCCCCCTCAAGCTGAAATGTGGTGGAAATCAACCACTTTCAGCTTGAACAAGACTAAAATTACAACCAAAATGAAATACAATGAAATATCAAAGAAGAGAAAATAAGATTCTAAAGTGAAAATGATAGGAGTCGTCTTGCCGGAATAGCATCGGTCAAAAGAACGCTCCAAATATGATGATGTCCCTACTCGGGATTGAGCAACAGCGGTGGTTCCTAGTTCGATGAAGTCTTCAACCTTCTTTTGGACTTCTTCGATCTATCGATCGACGTCTCCACGACACTCATTGCAAAACGAGGTTAACGTCATAGGACGACCGCTTGGCGGAAGAAAATAAAAGGCTTAACCATCTAGAGTAGAATCAAATCCAATGCTGAACCACTCAAGATAGAAGCAAAATAAAGCCAAACTAATAGCTAAACCTTAAATCATAATGGAGTAGCTAAACCAGCATAACAAACTGATGCATAACCACACAAGGTTCATTGAGAAAATATGTTGAACACCTTATGTGCAACTAAAAGGAGTGCAATACCAGTATTCAGATATATCCATAAAGCAACTTGCAAAACAAGAACCTGAAGTTGAAGCAAACGTAGAAAAACAGAAGACACACGCAGATCGGAGGACCATTATTGATCAAATTAGACTGAAGCAAGCAACGGATTTACCCGAGACTCTCACTGCACCAAAACCAGAACCAACCGAAACACTAACATCAGATTAGATAGATGATACTTGTTGTAACACCCCGACTTTTATTAAGTGATAATTAAGTGAGATTAAGGGTAATTGACCTTGATTACGATTTAATTCGGTTTGGGTGGATAAGTTTCTTCTAGTCAAACCCTTATGTGTGACGTGATTTAAGTGTGTATATATGTGTTCATTCTATGCTATGTGAATTACGTGTGTAAATTATATGTCATGATAATTATGTATATTTATGTGAGTGTTCATTGTGTGTGGAAGAGTACGTTGGATGCATATATGAGTTTTAATTGGTATTTAGATGATGCATGAGGTTAGGAATGGTGATATAAAATATTTATATGAGTTACATGATGTTATTAGATAATGTTAGTGTTATATATTATTATTTATTTTATTTCATTTCATTTTATTTTATTTTATTTTATTAATTTTATTTTATGTGCCTACATGTGTATTTTAATTTATATTTAAATATTAGAAAAATTATATGAGCATTATAGTATTATTTGGGGGGATTTGGAGTGTTTTAGTAATTTAAGTAACGGTGGGCCCCACAATAACTCTTGATCTAGCCACTCCCTATATAAACACTAGTAACCCTCTCCAATTGAGAAAAACACTCTCCTTCTTCTTCTGAGCCGCCATAGCCATCTTTCTCTCAAGAGCTCATCCCTAAGCCATTAATACTCTAAACCACGAAACACCCATCAAACCTCACCCAATCCAGAAAATAAATTCATATTGTTAATCCTCCCATCAAGTCGGAGCTTTCTACCGATTCTGTTTCTCCGTTAAGAGTCTCCGGCGTCACCGGACCGTTCGTGGGGCTAGAGAGAGGTTTCCAACGAGAGCAACGTCGGGAAAAAAAGGGTTTCTCTTTGCATTCTAGCATTTTGTCTTCAAGAGGTAGGGGTTAGGCATTCTATTTTCATGCATATTGATGATGATTTTATGAGATTAATGTGATGGTCCTTTTTCCCATTAGGGATTTTTGTGCCTTATTATTATTATTATTATTATTATGATACATATGATATATATATCTATATATATATATATGCGTATGACATCAACGTTAGCGAGAATGATTGTTTTGCTTTCCTTGGCAGCGTGAGCATTATATATATATATATATATAAATAAAAGAAGGAAAAAAAAAAGAAAAGACAGTTTACTAGTATATGTATATTACTATTACTTATTATTATTACATAAACTTATACCTATTAGCATGTATATTAGTTAATAACAGGTAGATAACAGGTAGGAACAATAATAATACAGTAAGAACAACAACATGTATAATATATGATATGTAATGATAATAGTAATAGTAACAATAATAGTATAGAAGACAAGATTGGTGATGAATAAAATATAAGAGTTTACAAGATACTTAAGGGTAGAGTATAAAGTACAAGTAAAACTAGAATAAAGTATAAGTATGAAATAATAATAAAATAAACGAGATCATATGACATGAAAGGTATAGAAGCATTGAGAATAATATTTATAAGTAGTTGTATATCATGTTTATTTGATAAGGAGTTGTATTTATTTATTCTCCATGATGTCAGAGTAAGTAAGTGAATGTGCTATGTTTATTCCATGATGTTAAAGAGTATAAATTGACATGTTTTTACCCTTTTATGTACCCTAATGCGTTCTACCACTAGTATGGATCATATATATGAGTTAATTATGGATTGTATGCAAGATTATATGCTGTTTGGATAATGATGTGTGGATATGTTATGTTTATATGTTATATGATGATAATGTATGTTATTGTGAATTATGTGATTAATGTATGTGCTATGTGTTATGTCTGAGACGTCACTAGGTGGCGCATGTATAATGATAAGACGTCACCGGGTGGCGCGTGGTTAATAAAGACGTCACTGGGTGGCGCAGAGATTTCAGAGTAGCCTTCGGCTTGTGATTGAGAGGCTGTAGGAGGGGGTTGGCATCCTCGGCGCTACAGGTCCTTCACTTGCAGTTGGTGAATATCCCCCTCTCCCCATTAGTTTAGGATGAGCTCATGCCTAGGGGTCGGTGCAGCGGAGGTTACAGGAGGGTGGACAGGCCATAAGAGATAATAAAGAGATAAAAGTTATGAAAGTTTATTACAGTAAAGTTTGAGTAAACGTAGTATGATGTATGATTAAGTTTCCCTATATGATTAGATGGCATGTAGAGCACACACACGATTGACATGATTAAGTATGATGTATAAATGATGTAAAATGAACAAGAGGCACTTAGGTAAGTCATTCCGGGAAAGATGGTTTTAGAACTTATAACTGAAATGGAATTCATTCATGCTACACCTATTTAATTAATAAACCCGGAGCGGCTCCCCTACTGAGTTACTTCCCAGTACTCACCCCACGTTTTCCCCCCCATTTTAGATGATGAGATTCAGCAGGATACAGGAGCGGATGAGGAGCCCGCACAGCTTTAGTTTCATGGAGTTCTTTTCGTTTCTAGATTTATCAGTTTCTATTATTACGTTACGGATTACATTTATTTGTATTTACTCTGAGTCCGGACCTATGTTAGCCGACAAATACTTATGTTGATGGATTGTATTAGTGGAGTCTTGTGAGTCTCGGTTTTGGGGTTCATGAGATTACACATATTACTATTATTTCCTGCTGTATGTTCTGGGAGACTATGATTTGTTATTTTATTATATTGAGGTTTATTCAGGATTATTAGCTTCCGCACCTATATACGTTGTATTATCTCTCAAGGCCCTTATTTTCTATTCCGCAGACATTTATGAAAATTTCTCCTACGTATTTTTTGCGTATATATATTTTAAATATAAAGATAAAACATGATAACAGGAGGTAACCCTTATGAAATGGCCTAAAATGACTTAAGCATTAAGGGCTATCTAGTAGGGTGTTACATTTTGGTATCAGTGCAGGTCTATCCTACAGGGCTTGGGGTAATGGACCTGTTATGCTATTATTGCATGTACGGTAGCAATGTCATGCGTAAAGCCTCTTATGTGTCTTAGTTAGTGTTGAGGTGCATGACCGTTTTGCTTGACTATCAGAGTAACTGTGCATACTTAGCATTGATATGGAGCTTGATCAACTCGATGTTGATTGTTTTGTGTGCACAGGGACATGGCACCTAGCAGACGTACTAGGAACGTTTCTTCCACCATGAAAGACCAAGACGCTCCAGCAAGGACATCTCATGACAAGAAGCCCGTGATGTAGTGCAAGAGTCATCATAGGCAGCCTGGTGGTTACAGTCAGGAAGAGGGTTATCAGCACCTATGAGTCTCTGGTTCCTGTGAGGTTAATTCCCTCATGTACGCCGGGTCCCCCGATCCGAGTGTGACTATCAACTGGATCCTCAAGATGGAAGAAGTGGTTACAGATATGTCATCCAGAAGAACAGAAGGTTACGCATGCCGCCCTGATGCTAGTGGGTGAAGCTGGAGTTTGGTGGTCAGATGTATGCAGGGTTTTGGAGGTTGTCGGTACCTCCATTGGTTGGGAACAATTCAAGGTCCTCTTTCACGAGAAGTATCTTCCGGAATCAATCATGCACGCCAAGGAAAGGGAGTTCCTCACACTACAACAGGGTACGATGTCAGTCTCGGAGTATACTGGGAGGTTCAACGAGTTGATTAAGTTCTCCCGTTTTCCGTCGAGTGATTTGGTTGAGGCCACCAGATGCAGCAGGTACTTGTGTGGGTTGAGTCCTGAGTTACGGAGCATGGTGATTCCCTTGGAGATTCAGGAGTTCCCCGATTTGGTGGCAAGGTGTTGCGCTCTGGAGAGCGTCCTGGAAGTGATCAAGTACACCGAGACTGAAGAAGTGGTAGCAAGCGCAGACCCACTAGGCCAGAGCTCACAGTCTAGGCGCCAGCCCCGCACCCGTTTTCAGCCTTATGGTCAGTCACCAAGGACCAGGTCTCATTCTCGACCACCGCAGCAGCAGAAGCGCCCAGCCGTAGTAGCACCCCGGGCGTTACCCGCCTCACCACCATGTGCCACGTGTGGCAAGCTTCACACTGGGGCTTGTCGCCTCGGTAAGTATGTTTGTTGTCGTTGCGGCCAGTCAGGCCATTATGTCAAGGATTGCAAGTGGATGGGATTCCAACCTTCTTCCCCCTCTAGGCCACAACATCGGGGGCGCGTGTTCACAGTAGGTGCAGAAAACGTGGAGCAGTCAGATGATCTCATCAGTGGTAAGCATTTATGTTTTTCTTGTTTAATGTATCACGGTGATGACTAGCCTTAATCATCATTGTTTGGAAACCCATTTAGTGCGTGAGTACGGTGGGAATTGTGTGATGCATGTCTAGGCCTGACGCTAAGCTACTTGTAGTTTTGTTAGGGTCTAGTTGAGGTTAGTTAGGGATAGTCGACCTTAGCTAAGAGTTGACTGCCTTGGCTAGTTAACCATGGATGTTTGCTCATCTCTGGTTGATCTAAGCCTCCATATGTTTTCATATGTGTTAATCACACCCTTGTTTTGTTTAGAAAACGAAGTAAAAAGTGTTTTCAAAAAGGGTTGTATTAGTGGGGTCTTGTGAGTCTCGGTTTTGGGTTCATGAGATTACACATATTATTATTTCCTGCTGTATGTTCTGGGAGACTATGATTTGTTATTTTATTATATTGAGGTTTATTCAGGATTATTAGCTTCCGCACCTGTATACGTTGTATTATCTCGCAAGGCCCTTATTTTCTATTCCGCAAACATTTATGAAAATTTCTCCCACGTATTTTCCGCGTATATATATTTTAAATATAAAGATAAAACATGATAACAGGAGGTAACCCTTATGAAATGGCCTAAAATGACTTAAGCATTAAGGTCTATCTAGTAGGGTGTTACACTTGTCGGAAACTGCAATCTCGTCGAATCGGAAAGAAGCAGAAATTGCAGATCGGAAGAAAAAACTGAGACAAACTAGAGGTGAAATCTCGAACCAAGATCTGAAGCAAGAACGCGATCTGTGATGTGACCAGAACGAGAGGCAAGAATGGAAGCTTGCTGGAGAGTCACAAACACCTACACAGTGATGACGAAGAAACACCTCTCCAGAACCAGAGGGCCGATTAGAACAGAAGAATGGAGAAGAAAAGAGCCATAGAAATTGATTTGGGGATCTAGGGATTTGTGTGTTTGGATCAAAGAAAAGGGGAAATAAGGTCAAAAGAAAAGCGAAAAGTAAGAAGCTCTACTCTAGAAGTCTACTGCAGCGGAAGGTGCCATTCATAGAGGATGGAAAGGCTCTGATACCATGTTGAAATTCATGGTAGAGCAGAGCAAAAATGGAAAATAGGGATAATTGAGAGTGAAATCAAAAGAAGAAGATTTAATATTGATGATGAAATATGTGATACAATTGATATGAAATATACACCTCTTTATATAGAAGGTATAAAATATTCTAGAAATAGAAAATGACAACCAATAGTAACAAACTTATATTTTCCTATCAACTTAATCCTACTATATTCTCTAATAGATTCCTTACCCATAGAATCTGTGATACACAACCTGTAGCAGCTACGTACTCAGCTTCGACAGTGGATACGGCCATGGTGTTATGCTTTTTGCAGCTCCAAGTGATGAGTGCATCCCCAAAGAAAACATAGTAAACACTTGTGCTTCTTCTATCCACTCTATTTCCGGCATAGTCAGCATCACAATATCCTGCAACTATAGAGGAAATACCTTTCTTGTACCAAAGGTCAAGATTAGCAGTATTTGCTAAGTATTTAAAGATACGCTTGACTGCAGTTAGGTGTGACTGTTTTGGACAGATTTGAAACCTTGCGCCTGCACTTAATTGTATGTCAGGCCTAGAAGCAGTTCAATAAAAAAAACATAGGTGTATGAATATTATTATTGTTTGGATAATTGTTATTATTTTTGAAATGAGACACCAAAGAACAGGTGTGTGAATAACATTAATTGTTGTTTGGATAATTGCTATTATTTGGGTTTCGGATTGTATTACATTTAATAGTATGGTGTTGATGTGGTGCTATGAAATGAATTGAGTCATTCCTATTTTGATGATTTGCCATTTGTTGATTCATGAGTGATTATATTCCTATTTTTTGTTGCATTTGTGATTGCGTGAATATTTTTGATTGAATTTGTGGTTGTGTTATTGTTTTGTGTTTTGCAATTTCATATTTTAAATTTATTTATTATATATATATTGAATTATATTTAGTAAACCAAGTTTTTTTGGGGTTACATATTTAGTAAACCAATTTAATCTTTAACCATTGAATTAGTAATCAATTTGATGAACCAGCGGCCCAATACTTCTTCGATTGAGTCAATTCCCCGGTCAAGTTTAATATATAACTATTATCCCAAGTGTCACTTAAATTGCGATTTCATGAAGTTATCGAGCTCTTGGAAGCAATTGCAAACTTGTAATGGCATTTTGGTCATGAGGCTAATTAATAATTTTTAGAGTAAACTCTAAGTTGGTCCCTGATAATTTTAGTGATGAACAAAGTAGTCACTGACATTAAGAAATTGACAAGTAAGTTCAATTTCAATTTCAATTTTTGGACAGTCGTTAGTTCCTAAATGATTTTCGTTATTTTCAGGGATCAAAACGACTTATTTATTAATTGTAAGGGATCCATAAAAGAAATTTAATAAAAATAAATCATATAAATTATTATATGAACATTGACTCATATTCATTCTAATGCATTAATTTCAAGCTACATATATCTACCGCTATAAATATTAATCCTTTAATATGTGCGTAATAAATATTAATCGTACATTAATATCATGAACTTACTTAAAATTATTAGGAATTTACTTATCAATATCGTAAACTAACTTGTTCACCGCTTATTATGAACAACTCTTGGGGGTTTACTCTAATTTTTAAGAGAAATACTCTCTACACACCCCTCATAAAACCCACCACTCAGCCCCTTTCTTGAATGTATCAATAAAATAATATTTTCTCTCTTACACACTAACACAAAAGAAAGAAAAAAAAAAACACACACGCGCATCATAGATCTAACCCATCACTTCTCCCTTCTTTTTCTTTGTCTTCTCCTTCTTCTCCTTCATATTTTGCTGCTGCTTCTCCTCTTCCATCAACCCACCAAACCATTCATTTCCATCTTGTTGTTGTTCGTATTCTTTATTCAATCATCATGTTTGTCTTCCTCTTTTTCTTTTTTCTTTTTCTTCTTCTCTTTCTTTTTTTTTACTACCCATTTTTATGTTTTTTTTTCTATTGTTTGGCATATTTTTTAACAAAATAATTTTTTAAAGAAAAAAGTAATATATTTTTTTGTTTCTTTTTTCACGTTTATAGTGATAAAAATGTAATTTTCAGGGTTTTTTGACATCTTAATGTATTTTTTTAGCTGCTACTTAGTTGAGTTTTTTTTAAATATTTTATTGGGTTTTATTTATTAGTAGACTGATTTTTTTTTAAGTCTGTTTAGTTATTTTTAATAGTTGTTAGACTTATTTTTTAATTAATAAATGTGTTATATTTAGAGAAAATAATGTATTTTACCATTTTTTATGTTGTTTTAGTAATAAAGGTACTATCTTTAATGAAAAATAATACGTTTTGTGGTTATTTTTTCCTTTTCATAACGTTTACAGTGATAAATGTGTTACTTTAAGGGTTTTTTTCTTGTCCCCAATTCACATTAAACGTGATTTTGAGTTGTTATTTAGTTTGATAAATTTTTTTGTTTGGATGCGTTTTACATGTTATTTTTTATTGGTTTTTTTATATTATTTAGTCGGGTTTTTTGTGTTATTTGATTGAGTTTTTTTTAATGTTTTGTTATATTTTACTGGTTATGTATTTTATCAATTTTTATGTTTTCGTAATAAATGTACTAACTTTAGTGAAAATAATTTTTGTGGTTTTTTTTTCTTTTCATAATGTTTTTGTGTTATTTAGTTGGACTACTTTTTTTTGTTTGTTTGCATTTTACGTGTTGTTTGATTGAGTTTTTTATATTACTTAATTGGATTTTTTTGTGTTGTTTAATTGATTTTTTTGTTATTTATTTGGATTTTTTTATGTTTTGTTATATTTTAGTGATTATTAGATTAATTTTTTCATTTATAAATGTGGTAACTTTTGAAAAAATAATACATTATGTTAATTTTTAGTGAAAATTTGTGTTATTTTAGTGATAAAAGTGCTATTTTTAAGAAAAAAATGATGCACTTTTTGTTATTTTTTCATTTTCACCATGCACATAGTGATAAAGGTACTATATTTAGATATTTTTGCTGTCCATAACGTATATTGAACGTGATTTTTTTATGGTTTTATTGGTTTTTTATTGTTTAATTGAGTTTTTTATTTGTTTGATTGAATTTTTTTAATTATTTGATTGAATTTTTTTATTATTTGATTGAGTTTCTTTTATTGTTGTTTGATTAGATTTTTCTTATTTTGCTTAATTCTCTATATTATTGAATTCAATTTTGTTTTATTATAATTTTTTATTTATTTGATTGAGATTTGTTTAATTGGAAAGAAGAAATTTAAAGAATAAATGGGAAAAAATATAAAAGAGAAAAAGATAAAGAAGGAGGAGAAAGAGAAAAGTATAAAGAAGAATAAAGAGAAAAAAAATAGAGGTGCAGGAGGAGAAGCGCGTATTCATATTGGAGGAAAAAGTGAGAGTGTGTTAAAATGAATGTGAGACTCATAGAAAAAATTAAAGAAGTGGCTGATACGTGCTAGTGGGGTGTGTATATTTTTTTTGATCAGTTTTTCTCTCGGGTATCCGCCGATCGATAGCTGACGACTAATTCCTAGTTCCTGCGGAGATATTTTTCGGTAGGTAGAGAGCTGACGACAAGGTTTTATGGATATACATTGTCACAAGAATTTGAGACATGATGTTTAAGCAGCCCAAACATTTAGAACTTGTATTAAACCATACTAAACCATGCGGTTAATTTGGGTGTATATATAGCAGTATAGCACTACGGAATATTTAAATGCAGACAGGGGGTTACAAGGCTTACAAATATCAAGTGTCTCTTTCTGTAGTGTAAAGATGTGGGATGCCGAAGATCTCACCACAAAATAAAGCACGAGTTTTCTTTTCCTTACGCACTCTCTCTCTCCACCCTCTCCCACCCACTCCCTTCCTCTGCCTCTCCTTGCAAAACAAAAGGCTCTGGAGAAACCACAAGAAAAAACACAAACCAAACCATAAACCTTAACAAAACACACACATTCTTATCCAAAACAAACCACTCAGATAAGATAACTCCTCATTATGCCATACCCCTCTCTCATCCTTCTCTTCCTTTCTCTCTCTCTCCTCACTCTCGCAAAACCCTCTCCTTTCTCCTCCTTAAGTATTCCAGGTTATACATATATTTTAAAAAAATTTCACCCTTTTCTTTTGTCTACTTTCCTTTTTCTCATTTTGATCTTTTCTGAAAATTGGTATGTTTTTTATTTAATTTTTTTTCTGGGTTTCATTTTCAGATGGTGTTGAAGTTGGTGGTGGTGAAGTTGGCAGTGAGAGAGAGTATTATGAAGTGCTGCCATGGATGACTAGGAGATCCATGGCAGAAAGTGAAATGGCCAACACGTCTCTGATATTGGCTCAAGAAAGGACAACCAGAAAGGACCCTCTCGACCATTTTAAGCGTTACACCGGTGGTTGGAACATAAGCAATCGCCACTATATTGCTGTTAAGTTTCCTTCTAACTTTCTATTATCAGTAGTGCATTTTTGCTTACATTTCTCTATGGGCCGTGAAGCCAGAGAATTTTTACACAAACTCTTCGTCACCTGATTGTTGTTTTGCTCTTTTGTCAGTGACCTAAAATACCATTTCTTTTCCTTTTCGTTTTCTCTCTTTGGTTTCAAACTCACAGCCTGTTTGAAAACTTTAAAACAACAGAATTAGAATTGAATTTCAATGTTTGGAATATATTAGTAAAATTATAGAATTGAATTGAATTCTAATGTTTGAAATGTTTATAAAATGAATTGAATTCTTTTTAGTAGACATATTTGTCCTCTAGAAAGAGATGTTGTTTACTGGGGGGAGTGGCATTGAGTAAGGGTATTTTTGACAATGTATTTTTAAGTGAGAATTGAGTGAGAATTGATTTGGAAATCAGATCTCTTTTGGTATGATTTGTAAATGGCTTTAAAATCAGAATTAGAATTCTTATCAGAATTGAATTCCTACGTTTTATTGTGTTCCAAACTTAAGAAAAGAATTCAATTCTCATGAGAAATGAAATCATACGTCAGCCTGTTTGGAAACTTTTTGTGTGATGAAATTGAATTGATATCTATTAGGAATTGAATTCTTGTTAGAATTGAATTGAATTCCATTGTTTGAAATACATTAGTAAAATTATAGAATTGAATTGAATTCTAATGTTTGAAATGCTTATAAAATGAATTGATTCTTTGCAATGGACTATATTATCCTTTGAAGTGTGTGAATAAGAGAGTAGCAAGTTGGAGAATGTTTTTAATTAGAGAGTAATTTTGACATTTCTCGTTGTAAGTGAAATGCCAATAGAATTGAATTACAAATCGGAGTGAAATAGGTCCGATTTGGTTTTGGGTAAAAACAATGGAATTGAATTGAATTCTACTTCAACTTAAATGAATTTGTTTGTTTCAAACACCGGAATTCAATTCAATTCCCGTGAGAATTGAATTACATATAGGTTCCAAACACCCCCGATGAATTCAATTCAATTCTCAATCAGGAGTTTCTGGGTTGTTGTAATATTTTATTTTATTTTATTTTTTATTTGGCTAACTTGGAATTGTTGTTGACTTTTGGTGCAGTCAGTTGTTTTCACCGCGGTTCCCTTCTTCGTTGTCGCAGCAGTTTGGTTTGTGATTTTTGGGCTCTGTTTGTCCTTCATCTGTCTCTGCTACTGCTGTTGTCCTAGAGAGCCTTATGGTTACTCACGTTTGGCCTATGCTTTGTCTCTGATCTTCCTTATTCTATTCACCATTGCAGCAATGTATCTATCTCTCTTTCTCATAACTTTTTTCTTCTAATTCTGAACAAATCATCTATTGTGTTATGCTTGTTTTATTTGGCATGCTTTTAGACCCCTTATGTATTTGTGCTTGATTTTGTTAGAGTTGGATGTGTTGTGCTTTACACCGGTCAAGGGAAGTTTCATGATAGCACCACCAACACACTGGAATATGTTGTGAGTCAGGCTGACTTCACTGCCGAAAACCTCAGGAACGTGTCAGATTATCTTGATGCAGCTAAGAAGATAGGAGTTGATGCTGTTTTTTTGCCTTCAGATGTCCAGAAAAACATCGACGATGTTAGGACGAAAATCAGAAAAGCTGCTAACGATCTTTCCAATAAAACAGCTGATAATTCAGAAAAAATAAAAGAAGGCATAGATGGAATGTGAGTACTACTTCAAAAGTAATGATTTGATTCTTTAAAATATATGCTTTGCTAACAAGGGTCTGTTGTGCTCTGTAGGAGATTGGCTCTTGTTATTCTTGCTGCTGTTATGCTCTTTCTTGCATTTCTTGGATTCTGTATGTCTTTCTTTTCTTTTTTCATTTTTTTTATTCCCTTTGTTTGGTTCTCTTGCTTTATCCTATAGTATTGCTTTAATATTATCTAATTTTCTTGCTGTTGAAATTATTTTGCAGTGTTTTCAATATTTGGACTGCAGTGTCTTGTATATTTGTAAGTTTAATTTAATGCCATTTCCTATTTCATTATTCCTCTTTTTTTTTTGTTATAAATTTTTACGGGTTTGCCCCATATAAGTATTGTCAGTAAATGATACATCTCCCATGGCTGCAGCTTGGTAATTCTTGGATGGGTTCTTGTTGCTGCTACATTTATACTTTGTGGTGTATTTCTTTTTCTTCACAAGTAAGTTCCTGTTTTTAAGCACCTAAATGCCATACTCTATCCAATATTTAGTCGCCTGATGATTATACAAAATGTGTAACCATGATATATAACTCAGCTTTCAGAAAATATGAAATGGACTTCTCTTTTACATTCTTGATTGCGGAATGACTCATTGCGAGATATTTGAACAACTATTGCATGCCATATAAAACCATCAGTAAAGATAAAAGTAAACATCATTAAAAAAATTTGGTTTGTGTTAAGTAAACTTTGGTTTTGATTATTTGTGCTTTCTCAATTAATGTGCTCTACCAAATTGTTCAGATAGAATTGCTTTATGTTTTTCAAAAACAGTTATTCAGATGGAAACAGAAAGTTTGAAGCTGCAAGCAATTATTTATTGAAACTCTAATTCTTGAAATCAATGGTTTTTGTATATTAAATCAATATAAAGCTTAATGATAAATTGACAGATGATACTATTGGAATGGTTTTAATCATTTATGATGACTGCATGCTTCAGTTGTGAATAGATGAAATTTGGGTTTAAAGGATCTTGGAAGGATTTAAAAAATGTTGGAAATTAAGGAGTATGCTTTTAGATATTTTGCTTCAGCTGTCAACGACTCAACTGCATCTGTCAACATTTTCTAGGCTTTTTTGTTACTCATGAAATCACCAGTTCCTTGCAGCATTTGTTCCGACTGTTCTGTAGAAGTTATCTTTTCTGTTTTTCGGAAAAATAATATGACATGATATAAACTTATTCTAAGCTGGCACAAAGTGAAGGCAATTGGTGCAGTGTGGTTATGATAGGTGCTTTGGCCCTAATAACATAATGGATGAACAGCATTGAGCTGAAATTAAAAGATTTTATTTTGTCCCCCCTGTAAGTTCGATGTTTTTCATCGCATTGTTTATGATGGCATTGACTTGTCTTCTAGATCCTTTTTGATTGCTTTTCCGAATTTTGTTTAGCATTTTTGAAGTCTTCTGATTTATGAAATGCTTATGCTTGTAGATATACTCATAACATTTGATGAGGTTCATTGCTGCTAGCATCTCTTATGTTGCATTTGTGTGATAAAAGACTCACTTTGTTGCATATTTGCACTAGTGTGGTTGCAGATACATGTGTTGCAATGGACCAGTGGGTTCAGAACCCTACTGCACATACAGCCTTGGATGAAATTTTGCCGTGTGTGGATAATGCGACCGCTCAGGAAACCTTGTTACGAACCAGGGATGTGTCGCATCAACTTGTTGAGTTGGTTGACAAAATCATTACCAATGTCACTAATAGAAATTTCCCACCTGTTGCTGGACCATTGTATTACAATCAATCAGGTCCTCTCATGCCCGTTCTCTGCAATCCATTTAATGGCGACCTCACAACTCGGCAGTGTTCAGGTGGTGAAGTTCCATTGGACAATGCAACAGAGGTAAGTGACTATCTTGCCTTACCAGAACATGGACATTTCTATCCAAAGTTCAAACCAAAATAGGCTGACAAGTGATGCTAGGAAGCCTGATTGGGGTGCCCTAGTAGTTGTAACAGACAGAAATGTTCCTCATCTTTCGAATAAGAAATGATTTTTCAATGAAAAAAATCTTGGCCTCCATGTTAACGATTTTGTATCCACCGATAAATGGAGTGTGAGTCCTACTTGAGTTTGGTCCCACACTCCATCCAATGGTGGATACAAAATTATCGGCATAGAGGTCAAGAATTTTTCGTACAAATAACAAAACTGTAATGCATATTGCATATACAAATACACAAAATATTATGTATTTTTGTGTCCGTTCTAAAAGTGACAACACCAATACACATTTTATATATGTGTCTTCATTATATCTTTATTTGTGGATTATACTGTCTTATACTTGCAAATAAACGCAATCGCAGACATAAAATCTTTGTAGTAACATTCAGCATTTATTTTAAACCAGGTGTGGAAGAAATATACTTGTGAGGTTTCTTCGTCAGGCATTTGCAAGACACCTGGTCGAATGACCCCTACAATTTATGGCCAGATGGAAGCTGCAGTGAACATTAGCTATGCGCTATATCATTATGGTCCATTCTTGGTTGATTTAGAAGACTGCACTTTCGTCCGGCAGACATTCACAGACATCAGCAACAAGTATTGCCCCGGTCTGCGGCGATTTAGTCGGTGGATTTATGTTGGATTAGTTTTGGTATCTGGTGCTGTAATGCTGTCTTTGATCTTCTGGGTCATCTATGCTAGAGAGCGGCGGCATCGTGTTTACACGAAACAGTCCATGGACAGCTAAGTATGTTTGGACTTCAAAAGCCATTTAGGTAACAATGTGATTCTGATGTAAATTTGAGTTGGGTTGTGTTCTGAGTTGTTTTTTTCTTCTTCTTCTTTATTTTTAATGTGATGTAGAGTTCTGTGTTGCAATTACCAATACTTGAGAGTAAATTTATGGAAAATTATTCTAGGAGCAAGTTTACTTTGTGGAATGTATTATTGGTGTGTTTTGATATTTGAGATCTCTTGTTTTGTTATTCTTATGATGTCTGTTTGGATGTTTATGTGTATTTCTTGTGATATATTATTTATGGAGTATTACATCCAAGGTCTGCTGAGTGATGATTTTTCATTGCCACGGATATTTTGTTTTTTAAAAAATTAATTGTATATGTGGTGATCTGTTTGCTTGAGTTATGCACTTTTGGTGTAATGTCTTGCTTTATTTATCAAAAATGTTTTATATATATCATATATATTTGTTATCATATTTCACACATACTTAGGTGGCGTTTGACACATTACAATGGAAGATTACCGGTAATCTAGATTACCTTGTAGATAGATTACTTCTAATTAAATTACCGGTATTCCACATTATCTTATTTGGTATATACAAAAAACATTATGGGTAATCCATATTACCTTGTTTGGTATATTAAAAAGATTACAAGGTAATGTATGTATATTACTATTATGTCCTCTAAATAATTATAAAATAAATTAATCAAATATGATTATATTACATATATTATTAAAATACATTTTAAAATACACATGTGATTATAATGTCCTCTAATTTTTAGTTTCACTCTCTAAATATTTTTTATTAAGTAAAATTTTAACAATTTTATATTTAATTAAGTATTTATATATTAAAATACATAACATGTTATATATAAATTTTTATTTTTTTTTATTTTATAGTAAATTATTGAGTGAATAATTATTTTAGTCTTTATATTTCGAATTTAATATTATTATTTTTTATTTTGACATTAATATAATTATTTAACAAAAATAAAATTCAATAAAATAATTATATTATTTTTGCAAAGAATATGATTTGTGTTACCGTGGTTACTATTTGTCACGGTCTGTTAGAAAAATATAAAATTAGAAACAACAATGTAATTTATTAGAGAGGTAATTATATAATAAAATAAATTAGAGGATTATCACTTGTGTCAACCCATGTTGGTACGAATAGTTTTAATATGACAAGTTATTAAAAATATAATTTTATTAACTTTATTAATTTTATATTTTTTTTTTAATTTGAAGTTTTATTTTAAGCAAAAATAAAAAAACAATATTTTTCATAAGTTTTATATTTTTATTAGTGAAATTTGAAATCAACAAAGTAACCCAAAATATTAGTATTATATTTTATCATAAAATTTGAAATTAAATAGAATATAAAATTAATAAAAGTATTTTCTTAATTTATTTTATCAAATTGGGGGAAAAAGAGAGAGAATGAAACATTAAGAAGAAAAAAAAAGGGAACATCTATTGCCGTACCATACTCATGATATTTTTATATACAATAATGCTAAGTGGACAATGAAAAATTAGCCCATACAACCAATGAGCCTATTTTGACTTTGGTTTTGGCCCAAATAATCATTGAGATTGTAATGAGCGGAGTAATTATGGCCCAAAATCTCATCTATTGGTTGGTTGGACTGATTTTGTATTGTTCATTTAACATCACCCTTTTATATATCATTCCTAATTTACCCCCTCATTAAAAGATGGATTTAATTTCAATCTACTGACACTGTAAAACTTTTTTACACAAACATTCAATCATGTGTTGCCACACCAGTCATGATTGTGTTTTCTCTCTCCCACTATCTAAAAAGTCCTATAAACGGAGTGCTCTGATTAGATGATAGTATAAAATATTTTTACACTGTCGGTGCATTAAAATTAAACTCTTAAAAGATACCCTTATATTTTTTTCTATTATCACACATTTTCAATACCTTAACACAATGTAATTTACAAATTTTATAAATCAAGAAATAAAAAAGCAAATTAAACATAATTTTCTAGTTAAAAAATATATTAGTAAATTATTATCATAAATCATTAAGTATTAACAAAAAAAAATAGCTTGTGTCGACAAAACTTTAGTAAGTATCTCGAAATTATATAATCGTACAATCAATACTTCTTAATCCTTTACCTATGGTTCAAGAAAATAATGTAAATAAAGCATATATGAAATAATAATTTGAATATATAAGTTCATTTTATTAGCATAAAAATTATCTTCTTCATTTTCATACTTCCTCAAACCGAAATTTGATCTCCCTAATTCCAACCCACCATCACTGCTACCACCGTCGTTGTTCATTATATGTATTGAAAATATTGAGAGAACCCTAAATCTGACTAATAAGAAATGACATGTGATCAAGGTGTGAAAATATACAAAATATTGAAATATTTTTTATAAGTAATAAATTAGAAAAATCATATAGGAATGTCATTAATAGGATGTGGTAAGCCATTAAAAAAAAATGAAAGATAGATTTGGGGATTAATTATATGTATCTTAGTAATATGATCTCAGCCACACCATTTAATTTAATTTAATGACTATAATGATTATTTTAATATATATATATATATATATATATATATATATTAGTTGTTCCGTACCTTTGATCGAGATACGAACTGTCGTCGGTCTCTGAACTTCACGTACCACCGCTCCTCTCCGTGGACTCCTATGCTCCATGTTCCTCTCCCAGCAAGAGGGAGGGGTCTCCCTGCAAGGACTCCGAAGCTTAAGTCAGTTCGGGTCTAAAATGGAAACTTAGTTGAGTTGCTTACCTGAGCAGTGGAATGACCCCCTTTATATAGTCATTATAATAACTGTTTTTGAGTGATTTTAGGAGAGGATGAGAGTAGATGGTTTGACTCTTTCCTATCTCATTAATCCACTGCTCCTTTTAATGTGTAACCATCTATAGATTGACTAAATGCTTAGTTAACAGACCTTATCCTCTTAGGGTTGGCCTTGTTTCCTGGTTTGGGCCTCAGAATTTGGGCCTTATCCATTCTATCATTCTTGGGCCTTAGTGGGCCATATTTCAGGTTGTGAACATTTCCCCCAACTCGGTTCTGAGTTAGTACTCAGTTCCGAGTTATAAATTTGTTCCCCTTAAAAGCTTTTAATTCTACGTCGTTCGACAATTTGTCGCAGGTTTCTGGAGATTATTCAAGACGGTGATGAGGCGGTTTTAACCGTGGGAGTGCCTTTGAAAGGCGAGGCAGAATTTCGAGTTAAAACATCAGCCGTTCTAGCCTTTAATGATTTCTCTTTTCTATGTTGGCTGAGCTCCGTCCTTTTTCAGGAGGGCTATTGAAATTTAATGATGTTGGATATTCCTCATTCTTTTGGGTACTTTCCAAATCAGTATGTTGAATCTCTTACTAGGTTTCGAGTTTATTAACGTCAGATAACCTTCTTTCTTTGCACTGTTTCTTCTTTGAAACTGTGAGATTGAGTAACTACCAATACTTGACGGTTACTCGTGCTTTGATGTCGGATAATCTCTGTTTTATGGTATTTCAACCTTTCATCCTTTGATAATTTAAGTTAGGTATTCTCACTTACTTAATGATCAAGGTGCTGGTTTTTCCAAATACCATTTTCTCTTTAGAGCCATGAGCCTTTAAATGCATCTTCCCCGTCTCTTATCCACCGAGCCACTTGCAGGTAATGGCGAGGATTGGAGAGGGCGTGCTAGTAGGCATTGCGAATTACCATGTTGCCCCCGACTTGGTAGTCGAGGTTTTGTTGGCGATAAAGTTTAATCTTAAACATGACAGCCTTGTTTCTGGACTTCCGAGCTCTTATCTCGGAGTTCGATGTCCATGTTGGCTTAAACGTCCCTTTCTGCGGCCGTATGATTGAGCATACCCTCTCGAGATTTTCGAGTTACAAGAACAGATAATCCCGGTCTTCAGGTTGCACTTTCCACATTTTTTGCAAACTAGTTTTTAAGTTGACTTAGCAACTTTTGCTTTAATTTTTGCGCCCTCGTGAGGTTTTCATAACTCAATTTGGTCTCCTATTACCTAAGGTTCGCAGCTCTCCGCAACCTTGGCATTCTCGACCATTTTCGGATTAGCAATTTACATGCCCCCTTTTCAAATAAAAGACAACAAGGTTCACACCACCTTGGGGCCAATCATAAGACTTAAATGGTCCAATGTTGACTTATGGTGTGGGATAATCATCCCTACAGGGAGATGTTTTCCTTTGCCTCATGTTTAAGTTGTCGGGTCCCGCTCCCTCCTTTAAAATCGGAGTTCGGTCCCGAAAAAAGAAATGTATATTCGGGTTCCCTTATGGGCTCACCCGATCGAGGTTCGAGTTCAGGCCATAGCTTTATGCCAATTAACCGACCTCTTTTATCCCGTCTTCTCAGGGCGAAGTGGTTTTGTTCAGAACTCAACTTTTCCGTTTTACTTCCCCGACTCCATGTGTAGATTTTAAGACTTTTGAATAGTCGTGACTTTTAAGTCTCTGGATACGGGGTCGCCTCTCTTAGCTCCGACCATTGAGTCAGACTTGGGGCATTACAATACTCTGTCCATCTAGTCTCAATGAGGATTCCATCAACTTCCCTTATGACCCTTTTAGGACTTATTTTTTAGTTAGCACGTCTTTTCCCTATTGCCTCGAGGTTGAACCTTTCAAATTATGGTGTCCCTTTAGGAGAGGTCAGGGTTGCCCAGTTTTTGAAAATGATCTTAGATCTGTACCAAAGTGGGGTGGTTTGATACTTATCTCTCAGACCCCTTGATTTGTTGCCCACAGCTTATTGCTCGGGGAACTTCTTGATGATTAAACGACTTTCTGAGTCTCTCAGCGGCATTCACCAGAGCTCGGTATGCACTGGAGCTCGGCATTCACCGTAAATCGACATTGACCGGAGCTTGGTTTATCACCAGAGCTCGGGTTTTACCGGAGCTTGGTTTTTTATCAGAGCTCGGGTTTTACCGTAGCTCGGTATTTACCGTAGTTTGGTACTTACCTTAGCTCGGTTCTTACCTGAGTTCAGAATTCCTTGGAGCCCGGCTTTATTGGCCGGAACTCGACTTTCACCTGAGCTCGGCATTTAACAGAGCTCGAAATTTATCGGAGCTCGGTATTTACCAGAGTTTGGTATTTATCGAAACTTAGTATTTAGTGGAGCCCAGTATTTGCTAGAGCTTGGCATTGGACGGAGATCGGTATTCACCGAAGCTCGGCATTGACTGAAGATCAGTATTTACCGGAGCTCGACATTGGCCGTAGATCGGTTTTTACCGGAGCTCGGCAATTACCGTAGCTCGGCATTGACCAGAGCTTGGTTTTCACCCGAGCACGACATTTAACCGGTGCTCGGCTTTCACCGGAGCACGACATTTAACTAATGCTCGTCATTCGCCGGAGCTCGGGTATAATTTTTGAACCACATACGTCGGGATGGATGTTAGAACAACATACGTCAGGATCGCGTATACCGCTTCACTCTCCTTCGACGTCAGGATAGCTTTTTTAACCTCGTACGTTGGGATCGTGTACACCACTTCACCCTTGAAGTCGGGATAATTAAACTCTAACCTCGTACATCGGGATCGCGTACACCGCTTCACCCTTGATCGACGTTGGGATAATCTTTAAACCTTGTTCATCGGGATCGCGTACACCGTTTCACCCTTCATTGTGGTCGAGATAAACTTTTGAACCTCGTACGTCGGGATTGCGTATACTGCTTCACCCTTGACGCCGGGATAATTAAACTCTAACTTTGTACGTCGGGTCGCATTCACCGCTTCACCCTTGATCAACGTCGGGTTCTCGATACCGTGATGGATATCAATGATAACTTTGTGCCTTTGACTTAATTTCTTTGGTCTACAATTTTCATCGGATGACTTTATTCCATAATGATAAATTGATAAACTCTACGCAAGTGTTTCTCACGTGGCAATTCTCAAAAGGATGTTAGGCGCAATAATATTTAAAATTATTAAATGGCTGGAAAATTTAACTTCATGCCAAATACTAATAATCAATGATAAAATTAATTTAATTAAGTAGAGACGTGTGATTTGCATGACACCTTGTAGTATGTTGTTTGTATGTCCATGTCTATGTCTTCAAATATGGTACATGTGCCATACATATTTATTTTATCAAGCCGCACCTTGATAAATAAATTTAGCACGTGGCTAATTCAAGCCAACACAAAATACGTGGTGTGTTATTCTAGCGTACACTTTCCAGGAGTTAGTTCGTTGAATCATTCCTCGCTGAGTCACCACTATTTTAAAGGAGTTGAAATAATCTTTGTCCTGCCATTAGCCATTTCACGAACATGGCTTATAGCAATTTCTAATATGCTCTAACATATTCATCATATGATCAGTAGAAAGTCGTGTCAATAGAATGCAAACCATTGTGCTTAATCTGTGATTGACACTTGCTGAGATTCTTTGTTGGTTATAAAATAATGCATGACCCTTACACACCCACGCTATAGCTTAGTGATTAAACTTAGCATTGATAATTTAGCATGTCGATCGGTTTGATTCATGCAGGAAGCATAAGATGCCCCCTTCTTTTTTTATATATAGTATTGACTTTATGATTAGCAATGGACACTTGAAAGCATGCGTGGAACTATATCACCTGGTTTAGCGGCAATTTAAATGTAATTTGTTGATGAATGCGAGTCCTGGATGGTCTTCACACCTCACCTGGTCAAAGAGCCCCCTTCTTTCTCTGCGATCCACACGCCACCTGTGCTTATTTGTTCTTTGAACCATCTTTAGCTTTAAATTTCTCTTGGGCCCATAACATAGTAACCTCAGTGCAGCTATTGCTCTTCTTTTCTACTTTATTTTTTCCTGGGACCATAATTTGGAACCCTAGTGCACTGCCACAGCTGGATTATCAGCATAAAGGATCGAACAGTTGCTAGAAGGTTTGAGAGTATAGATGAACATGTGGTCTTTCCAACACCACCTTTCCTACCAACGAAGACCCATTTCAGGCTATCTTGATCTAGAATGTTGTACAACGTTCCCTCTGGAAGCAAATTTGCTGACTCGTTATGGCCACACAAAAACAAAGCAATCCCTTTCACTCTGTGTAATTGTGTATAGGGCTCTTTCTGTCTCCATCCTCTTTGCTATCTTCTTGTTGGAGACCCTCTTGATGACCTTTATAGGGCACTTCGTGAACCCGACGACTAGGCAGTGGCCGTAGACGCGGTCCCGAAAGTGCTTTCGGTTCTGTCGCCTCTTCTATGGGGCTTGTTTGATTCACCGTTAACTTGCGGTGAATTCGCTACTGCCAGCCTCTGTATGGCTTTGAGGCCTGAGCTGAAAATTCACTCTCGCGTAATCGTTGTCGAAGGCTATCATGAGGTCGTTGTCCTCGACGACGAGTGTCTACTCTCGAGCTTGTGATGGTACTCGTGACGGTACCACATAGGGCATTGAATGGAGATGGAATAATCACGATCTCTTCTTTTCTGCCGTGGTGCCACGATGGGATTTCTACCGGGTTTTTTATTTTACTCACGGTTATCCTCAGCATTGTAAATTTTTTCGGGATCAAAAATAAAATCATAATTGGTAGTCATATTGTGATCGAAAAACAGTAATAATTAAATAGAGAAAAGGAAAGATTTCACGGAAATTTTTCGGATGGATAGAAGTCCCTGGCAACGGCGCCAATGTTGCTCCCCTCCTCCCCTCCCAGCAAGATGGGAACTTAGTTGCTTACCTGAGCAGTGGAGTGACCCCCTTTATATAGTCTTTATAGTAACTGTTTTTGAGTGATTTTAGGAGAGGATGAGAGTAGATGGTTTGACTCTTTCCTATCTCATTAATCCACTACTCCTTTTAATGTGTAACCACCTATAGATTGGCTAAATGCTTAGTCAACAGACCTTATATATCCTCTTAGGGTTGGCCTTGTTTCCTGGTTTGGGCCTTAGTGGGCCATATTTCAGGTTGTGAACACTAGTATTCGATCTAGTGCAATGTACAGGACATAAAATAAATATTTATGAAAAGAGTAATGTTGCACGTATATTAAAAGCGACATTAAATTGGTCACCAATATAAAACATTTGATTGAATAAGTATAAATGTTGAATTATGTCAGTATAAAAATTGTCATTGTCTCAATATGAAAATTTGAATATAATATTGAATTGAGTTAGAATATAAGTTAGATAGAGTAATTGTATAAATTGGCAACCATAGCGATGAATCTGGTCACTCTCGGAGTTGCGAACAATGATCCTATATTGAAAGTTTAGACGATATTCATGTCTTGTAGTCCGAAAAGAACCATCATTTGATGCTATACCAAAATAAGACATAATATATACACTCCCCTCATACAATAGGGGTTTAAACTTGTATATCAATGTCTTTCCAACTGTTGTATATGAATTGTAGTACCATATTTTTAACATGTTAAAATTTTAGAAAATCACATGCATGAAATATAAAAAAAAAATCATGATACAAAGGAAGCTCTAAAATATGACAGGTACATATACTTACAAATTCATTCGCTAACATCATTTCAATGGTGTTAGTTGTCTCGGGGTTGTTAAAAGATGAGATGCACCTGTAAATTTAACTTTAATCCAATATAGTGATATGATACTATATTGATAATGACAAGGATCTTGAAATTCATGATTATCACAGTATAGGAATAGATAGAATCACTAACCTTGATCCATTGTAATAATTGATCTTGATAATTCACTTGTCTATTCCTTAACCCTTCTTAATATCTTCTTAGAACTTTCTTGATGGTTTTAGAGAAGAAGAACTTTATGGGTAGGAAGAAGAGAGAATGTGATCCTCTTGGTTATCTTTTTCTTTATATCACTAACTTCCATCAAATTAGTTTCTTTCTAAAATAACCACCATAACTTCTTATTCAATTATTTAATATTTTATTAAACCTATGAAATAAAATATACTACACACATGAGACAATTTCGTACATTCTCCCACTTGACTCATGTTTGTCATTATTTCCTTTATGGTTTAAGAAAATATATCATAATGCGCATCATATCATTATATTCATAACTTAATATATCATGATGAAAACATAACTAACATGAGTCATGGCGGTTGTACGTCAATTTGTCGACATAGTCCCTTCCATGTACTACAAAGTTAGTTACATCCTTAACATGATCTATAATGGAGAAGTATTTAACATAATTAATTCAACAATAATGTCTTTATAATAAGACAATACCTGTTTACATTATTCCTATTCATTAAGTATACAAATTAGGAAAACAGGTGATACAGAAACATGTATTCATTTGAGCTCAAAATGTCAAAGTACATAAGGGACAAACTTCATCATCACTTATACTAATCCTTTTAGACCATAATACCCATCTTTTCTACATGGCCAATAAATGTTTTGGGCGGTAACCCTTTGGTCAAAGGATCAACAATCATAATATTGGTGCTAATGTGCTCTATTGACACTATATGTTTCTGAACTTCTTCTTTAACGACAAAGTATTTCAATTCCATATGTTTAGCACCTTTGGAATACTTGTCGTTCTTAGAAAAGAAGACTGCTGCGGAATTATCACAATAAATTTTCAGCGGCTTGGCAATACTATCAACGATTCCATGTCCTGAAATAAAGTTCCGCAACCACTTAGCCTGAACCATGGCCTCAAAGCATGCCACGAATTCAGCTTCCATAGTTGAAGTAGCAATTAATGACTGCTTCGAACTTTTCCATGATATAGCTCCTCCGGCTAATAGATACAAATAACCAAAAGTGGACTTTCTAGTATCTACACAACCAGCAAAATCTGAATCTGAATATCCAATCACCTCAAGGTGATTACATTTTCTATAAGTAAGCATGTGATCTTTTGTCCCCTGTAGATATCTTAAAACTTTCTTTGCAGCTTTCCAATGATCTAATCCTGGGTTACTTTGATATCTACCAAGCATACCGACGACAAAGCTGATATCAAGCCTTGTACAAGTCTGAGCATACATCAAACTTCCAACAATGGATGCATATGGAATTGCTTCCATTTGCTTCTGTTCCAAATCATTCTTTGGACATTGCATGAGACTAAACTTATCTCCCTTCTGAATTGGAACGAGAGATGCTGAGCATTTTTCCATTTTAAATTTCTCTAATACTTTATTGATATATGCTTTCTGAGACAAGCTTAACAATCCTTGTGATCTATCTCGGAATACTTCTAATCCAATCACATAACTTGCCGCACCCATATCTTTCATTTCAAAACTACTAGAGAGAAATTTCTTAGTCTCACTTAATAGACCAAGATCGTTAGATGCAAGCAAAATATCATCAACATACAGAACTAGGATAATGAACTTACTCCCACTGACCTTAAGATATATACACCGATCAACAGTGTTTTCCTTAAATCCAAAGGACATAATAGTATCATTAAACTTTAGATACCATTGGTGGGATGCTTGTTTGAGTCCGTACATTGATTTCTTAAGTTTACACATCATGTGTTCTTTTCCTTCAACTGAAAACCCTGTAGGTTGATCCATGTAGACATTTTCATCTAAATCCCTATTAAGAAAAGCAGTTTTTACATCCATTTGGTGTAACTCCAAGTCATAATGAGCCAGTAAAGCCATGATAATTCTGAAAGAGTCTTTTCTGAAAACTGGTGAGAATGTCTCCTTATAATCAATACCATTTTTCTGAGTAAAACCTTTGGCAACAAGACGAGCCTTGTAACGTTCAAGGTTGCCATGAGAGTCACGTTTGGTCTTAAAGATCCATTTACACCCAACTCTCTTGCATCCTTCAGGTAATTCTACAAGGTCCCATACTTTATTCTGTTCCATTGATTTAAGCTCATCTTTCATGGTATCTAACCATTTATCAGCATTATCACCATTAATGGCTTGTGTGAAAGAAACTGTATCATTATCAATACTCAAGTCATTTTCTGACTCTTGTAAATACACCACATAATCATCAGAAATAACAGATCTCCTTTCTCTTTGAGACCTTCTTAATACTACTTCTTGTGGCTGCTCTATTATCAGTTCATCATTAACCATGGGATCAGTAATTTGTTGTTCCACAGGATCAACAACTTGTTGTTCATCTTGATTGTTATTTCGTTCAAAAATATGAGGAACAACAAAACTAGAAGTAGGTACAATAGGTGCAGGAACATGTACTCTAACTTCCTTAATCTTCACATTTTGTGAAGTTGTACTCCCACAGGTCTCACCATTTTCAATGAACCGTGCATTTCCAGTTTCAACTATTCTCGTACTATGGGAAGGATAATAAAAGCTATACCCTTTTGACTTTTCTGAATAACCAATGAAATATCCACTGATTATTCTTGCATCCAATTTCTTTTCTTGTGGATTATAGACTCTAACTTCTGCTTGACATCCCCAAACTTGCAGATGCCTTAAACTGGGTTTCCTTCCGGTCCATAACTCAAATGGAGTTTTAGAAATTGTCTTACTAGGAACCCTGTTTAACAAATACATGGCAATTTTTAAAGCATACATCCACAAAGACATGGGTAAAGACGCATTACTCATCATGGTCCTAACCATTTCTATCAAAGTATGATTTCTCCTTTCTGATACACCATTTTGTTGTGGTGTTCTCGGCATTATGTATTGAGCACATATGCCTCGCTGTTCAAGGAATTTAGCAAATGGACCTGGGTTTTGACCAGATTCATTATATCTTCCATAATATTCACCACCTCTATCAGATCTAACAATTTTCACCTTTCTATCCAATTGCCTTTCAACTTCATTTATGTAAATCTCTAAGGCATTTACAGCTTGAGATTTATCATGAAGCAAATAGACATAACCATAACGTGAATAATCATCAATAAAGGTGATAAAATATTTTTCTTTATTGAAAGAATTTACATCAAAAGGTCCACATATGTCAGTGTGTATAATCTCAAGAAGCTGTGTACTTCTTCTGGCTCCTTTCTTTGAGTGTTTTGTCTATTTTCCTTTAATACAATCCACACAAACATTAAGATCAGTGAAATCCAAATCTGGAAAGATGTCATTCTTTATCAACATGTCCATTATTTCTTTGGAAATGTGACCTAAGCGTTTATGCCACAAGTAAGCAGAACGTTCATTCACTAAACCACGTTTAGTGCCAACATTATGATGCAAGGTCATAAGTGATTCAACATATAAATCATCAAGATTGAACTTATATAAACTTTCAGAAAGTATATCAGATCCAATCATACAACTATGCTTAAACAAACTGAAACACCTATTCCCGAAATTAAAAGAGTATCCAGTAACATCAAGTTTAGATAAAGAAACTAAGTTTCTAGAGATACTAGGCACATAAAAAGTATCGCATAAATCTAAATGATGTCCAGTGTCAAGGATCAAACGATAAGTCCCGACAGCTTCAACTGGAGCTTTATCTTTATTCCCCATGTAGACAAACTTTTCATTTGGCCTTATGGTTCGGGTTGTAAGGAATCCCTGCATCGATTTCGAAACATGAGTAGTACCTCCAGAATCAATCCATCATGTATTACGAGGAACTTCAATTAGGTTTGATTCAATACATACATAAGCATAATTAAGCTTATTACCTTTCTTTTCGAACCAAGCCTTCCTCTTAGGACATTCATTCTGGAAGTGTCCAGATTTCTTGCAGAAATGACACTTGTCTTTCTTCTGGATTTTGGATGAGGACTCAGAAATCTTTAGAGGTCTTTCTCCATTTCCATGTTTCTTTCCAACTTTCCAGCTCCTTGATGATTCATGTAATGAATGGAGTGGTTTCCTTGATTCTTAAGTCTAGTCTCCTCCTGAACTAACATACTTTGCAATTCATGCACATTCCACTTATCCTTCATAGTGTTATAGTTCATTTGGAAAGGACCATACTCAGACGGTAATGAGTTCAAAATGAACTGCACAAGGAAAATTTCGTCCACTGCCATTCCCAAGGACTTAAGTTTTGCTGCAATATTAGTCATTTCAATGACATGCTCATGCATACTACGAGAACCATCAAATTTCATGGTGGTTAAAGTAGCCATTAATGTCCCAACAACAGACTTATCAGCAGTTTGGGAGCGCTCTTCCACAAGTTTCATAAATTCTTTAGCATTGTCAGTCTTGGGAAGAACAGATTTGATATTATTTGCTACATGCATCCGCATAAAAATAAGACTAAGTCTGTTTGAATTTTCCCATTTATCATAATAGGTTTTCTCTTCATTGCTACTAAGAGCAGTAATAGCAGCAGGTTTCTCAACTCGAATTGATAAATCAAGTTTTGCAAAGCCAAGTTGATATTGGACAAATTCAGCCCAATCAGGAAAATTCAACCCATTAAATATTACAACAGACGTAGATTGCGGATGCAATGCAAATGGGGAAATTGCTGCAATTAACACATGCTTAATATCAAAACTTTGAGACATAAGATAACATACTATTCAGATTCAAAGAGCATCAACCTAAACATTCAAAGTATACTAATGTTCTCCTTTGGGCGATACATTAATATACAATAACATAATGATCCTAATAAATTCAACTTTATTTGATATGATTAATGCACTAATTAGAAATACTTAATATCTTTGGATATATAAATATAACTAATAGGACATTAACATACCAACATTCATATCCATTAATTACAAGAGCAACTAGTCAACCTTTGGGTGACCCTTAAATGTCTCATAATAATGAACTTCAATTTACTCATAAAAAATTATTATTTAGTATCCATTCTATGAGTAATTGACACAAAATAACATAAGTTTGGAATTGAAAAACAGATTTGACCATTTTGGTGATTAACAAATCTCACATACAATAATTCCAATAATTCAATAATAACAATAATAAAACATTCATGAACAAAATAATATGAGTTCATCACTATCATCATCATTATTGAAAACATGAGCAAGTCATAACATACATGTAAATTATTATTGAAAACCGAATGTCAATTAGAGTTGTTGAGCAATCATTATTATGTAAAGCATAATGAAGCATGATTCATTGTGAATGGATTTTAAAACATAATCCTTTTGTGACTCTCATTATCACTTTTCAAGTCAAAATGCATATATAAAGTGAGTCACATACACTGCAACATAACTTTAGAGTTTCGAAATCCATCATCATAAAATTCAATTCATTTTAATTCAGTTTTAATTTCAGAGATGATTTTTCTAATTCATCTTAGTCTCATAATAGCGGAAGCATAAATTGAATAATATGTATTTTCATGAACATATCTATAAAAAAAATATCATTTATGGAAAATCATGAATTTCACAACCATTGCTTTGATACCACATGTAAATTTAACTTTAATCCAATATAGTGATATGATACTATATTGATAATGGCAAGGATCTTGAAATTCATGATTATCACAGTATAGGAATAGATAGAATCACTAACATTGATTCATTGTAATAATTGATCTTGATAATTCATTTGTCTATTCCTTAACCCTTCTTAATATCTTCTTCGAACTTTCTTGATGGTTTTAGAGAAGAAGAACTTTATGGGTAGGAAGAAGAGAGAATGTGATTCTCTTGGTTATCTTTTTCTTTATATCACTAACTTCCATCAAGTTAGTTTCTTTCTAAAATAACCACCATAACTTCTCATTCAATTATTTAATATTTTATTAAACCTATGAAATAAAATATACTACACACATGAGACAATTTCTTACAGCACCACATTCGCACAACACAGACCTTTAACCTCCAACAATCCCGTACATGAGTGATACTTTGAGTGGGTCACATCGAGTAGCCATTGCAGCCATCGTCGTAAAAAAAATATAGGCTTAAATATCATTTTAGTCCACTAACTTCACATAAATTCTTATTTTAGTCCACTATCTTTAGATTTATCACATTTAGTCTACTAGCTTTCAAATTGTGAGCACTTTTGGTCCATTATTAGTCAATTGGTAAGTCAACGGACACGTCAGCAAAAGTCAACAGTCATGTCAGCAAAGTCAACCGACACGTCAGCAAAGTCAATGCCATGTCAGCGACCATGTCAGCAAAGTCAATTACCACGTCAGCATCATTAAGTCCACGTCAGCATAATGGACTAAAATTGACAATTTTTTAAAGCTAGTGGACTAAATGTGACAATTCGAAAGATAGTGGACTAAAATCAGAATTTGTATAAAGCTAGTGGACCAAAATGATATTTAAGCCAAAAATATATGGTTAAAAGATTAGAAAAATTATACTAAAAATAGAGTAGACTATAAACATCGTAAATTTCAATATGATGAATACTCAAATATAGTAGCTAAAAAATTTGTAGTAGATTAATAGGCAGGTAACCAAAGAATTTTTTTTAAAAAATCATTAATGAAAAATTCAATCAATTAATAATTATGAAACAAATTTGTTAAAAAAAAATATCATGTATTGTATATATGTTCACGTACACCAAATGAAAAGGAAAAATTTTCTCACTGCAAATCTAATTTTTTTTTTCACGTACACCAAATGAATTGTATATTTGTTCTAAAATATATCAATCGTCATAATTATAGATCCAATCCAAATTTGTGTAGATTGAAAGTTATCCTTTATGGAAGATTTAGAACAAATATATTATATATCTAATATATACACATATTAAGTCATCAAATATAACACATTAATAGAATAAAAAAGGAAATTAATAGAATAAAAAGGGAATAGTAAGGTTTACTAATTTTTTTTTCTTTTTTTAACAAATTATGATTATATTCAACTACAATATCTCCCATCAATAATTATCATAATATAAAAATTTATATTAGATGAGTAGATAGGTAACCAAAGAATTTTTTTTAAGTCATTAATAAAAATATTTAATTAATCAATAATTATGAAACAAATTTATTAAAAAATAAAAATATCATGTATTGCATATTTATTTACGTACATCAAATGAAAAAGAAAAACTTTCTCACTACAAATCTGATTTTTTTTTTCACTACACCAAATTTGATTGAAAAATTTTGTGTTGATTAAAAGTTACCCTATAATATCAATTTGTGTTGATTGAATTTTTTTTTTTAACAAATCATGATTATATTCAGCTATAATATCTCATATCAATATTAAGTTATAATATCTTCTATTAATAATTATCATAATAATTATTATATTTAATGATAGAATATATTAAATTAAGAAAAAAAAATTAAGTGAATTTTTAAAAAATTAAAAATTAAAAAAATCTAAAAAACTGATATGTGGCAGAAAATTTAATATAGGAGGTTTGTAAATATTATATATATATATATAATAAAAAGTTTATTTTAATAGTTATTGATGCTGATTAAAAAAGTGAGATCTAAATTGATCATAATTTATATTTTTCAAATAATTGAATTAGTAAGATAAAAACATTTTATAAGCACACGAAACGAGTCTAAAATATTAGTATTACTGATTTTCAAACTTCTTGGTCGAACTGTGTCTTCAAACTTACTAGTGCTAATGCTACTCTGGCTGAAAGAGTGAAGCCGTGAAGGGTGCCCCACCAGTTATGAAAATTGAAAGGAAGGAAAAGAGGACCCTTTCAAAGTGGGGTGAATCAATTGGACCAACCCTTCGCGCACACGAAAAATATCAATAAACTAAATAAATTCACTGATTTTGACCAAAAGGCTCTCTTCATTCGACCACGAATATATACTGGAATTGTTGTTTGCTTTATGAACAGACCATCCGTGGTCACTGACATGTCTAAATCTAATCTAAAGTTTGATGGTTTGATTTCCTCATAAATAAAAAGAGAAAAGTCTTACGATCTGTTAAAAAAAAAGGTCTTATTCAATGTAAACTACAAATTCACCACTCCAAAAAGCACTTCATCCCAAGGACAAATTAATAAAATGTACTCAAAACCAATGTTAGGATATGCGTAACAAATATATGTGTGCATTTGAATGATGTACATTAGACACAAATTGATGGACACAGTGGATGGACATGGACAATAATGGATATAGATACTGTACCAATATTCATGTATTATGTTTGAATGCATGAGACATGACACTAAGATAGTGTGTTGTCTAGTGTTTGGATTAGTGAGACATAACTTAAAAATAGTGCAAAAGATAATTTTATCCATATATTATAATTATTATTATCATTATTATAATAATTATTACTATTATTACAATAATATATAACTATTACAATTATCATTATTATTATTATAATTTAACTATTAAAATAATATTTATTATAATTATTATTACTGTAATTATTATTATAATTATTATTACTATTATAATGATAATTTATTATTATATTAAATAATTATTATAATAATAATAATTACAATAATAATAATAGTTATTATTATAATAATTATAAAAATAATTATTGTTAGTGGCATAATTATAATAATAATTAGTATTATTGTAATTATTACATCTATAATTATAATGATAATTAATTATTATATTAAATAAATATTAAAATATTAAATATAATAATTATTAAAATAATTATAATTATTATTGATATAATTATTATAGTTAGTATAATTATTATAATTAATATTATAGTAATTATTATTTTATTAATTATTATTATAAATATTACTAGTCTTGTATCCGTGCGATGCACGAGGATTATATCAAATTTTACGTTTAAGATATTAAATAACTAATGAAAAAATATTTGTATAAAATGAAGTTAAATGAAAATATGTTATTCATAAATTTATTTTGTAAATATAACAATAAAAATACATAATGAAATTATTATTATATTAGTGGATGCAAATAAAATTATTCAATCACATAATTAGTTTCCATCTTTTTCAATATCAAATTTGTATTCATAAAATATTTATAATTATTCTCTTTCAACAATCAACCAAAAATAATCATAATTTACAGATTATCAATCACTAAAAACTACCGAAATCATATAGAAAATATTTCAAAACTAATAATTATCAATCATTAATAATTACTAATTATTCATATCTATTCCCGTCCAATAATCAATAAAAATATTAAAAATTACTAATTCATGTTCATAATTATTCCTAATTAACAAAAAATATTAAAAATATGTAATATCAATCACTAAAATTCTCTAAAATATTCACTAATTATCATTCACTAAAAATCATTAAATTACAGGTAAAATATTCAAATATCACTAATTATAAAACATTAATAATTACTAATAATTCATAATTATTCTCTTTTAAAAAAACATGTTCATTATTTATGTTTTACATTTCCCGTGAGACAGTTAATCAATTATGTCAAATATTAAATTATGAAGAATAGAAAATGAGGAGAAGAATGAAACAATAAAGAAATATAGAAGAAATATGAAGAATAGAAAATGAAAGAAGAAGAATTAAAAATAAATTAAAAAATAGAAAAAATGAAGGATGACTAAGAAGGTAGATGAAAAAAATGAAATAAGAAAGAGAAAAAAAAGAGAGCAAAAAATAGAGATGGCAAAATAAGAGAGGAAGAGAAAAAAAATTGAAGTTGAAAGGGTTGAGAATGTGAAAAGATATATAGATATAGATAATATATATATATATATATAGATATAGATTATTTGACTGTAAATATCTTGAAAGAATAAAAATAAAGGATACCTAAAATTGCATACGTATCACATTTATAGAGACTCAATTAATGGGCAAATTGGTAAGCAACCATAAACTGTCTTTTACAATATTATATAGATATAGATATAGATTATAATAATTATTAATATTTTATTAATTATTATATAATAATAATTATTATTATATGGTTAAATTGTAGTTTTAGAAGTTTTAGGAGGATATTTTTGTCAATTTACATTTGTGTCCATAAGACACAGTACAATGTGCCATCTTCTCAAGTGGGCTGATAACGTGGTTTTTGCCAATATTTTATGCCCTTAATTTGGATGATTGTATGCATTTCTTTGTCTTTCTCTTTATTGTTCAAGTTGTTTAATTTCTTCATTCCATCTTTGTTTAATTTCTCTTTATTGTTCAACGTTATTCGTCAAGTCTTTGGGTTTTGTAAGTTACTTTCATAATTAATTCAGTTATTCGTTCTTCATTTATTTCCTCAATTGCATTTTACTTTCCATTAATCCTTATTTTCTTTGTCTTTCTCTTTATTGTTCAAGTTGTTTAATTTCTTCATTCCATCTTTGCTTTTAATTCCAATTTATTTTCTGCCCTTTTATTTCCTCCATGAGTAACTAAGTCTCTTGGTGGTTTATGAGGGTGTGAACATCATTGGGGTAAATTGAGGCTTTGTTCTTCATCTTGCATAAGTTTTCATTATCAAACCTTGGCATATAGTTTGAGATCTTAAATTGTGTGTGTTAAACCTTTGTCTTGGCTTACTCGATTGAGTTAGGCTAATTCATTGGCATGTGTTTATGTGTTAATTGATTAATTGATGCATGACATATCAGGAGTTGGTAATGATTAATTAATTGGCTGATTAGTCTCTTTAATTAGATAATTAATGTGATTGGCTTTAACAATTGTTGAAAGTGAAACTAAAGGTGAGATCTCACTGATTAATCTCATTCTAGGCAATTAATCATTAGAATCACAACAAAGGAGTTAGATCTGACTCCGGCGTAATTAATCAACTCATGCATTCTTTTGTAGCCAATGAGAAACACCCTAATGAATGTTCCACCCCCATAAACCACTGTTTTTATTATCTTTATTTTATTCCAAATTATATTTTCTTGCATACAAAAACCCTCAATTGTGACAACCGTCATACAACTAGTCTTGTGTATTGTTTTCTTAGTCATTCCTTGTGAGAGACGACCCTGATTTCCACTAAACTATATTAGGGGAACTTGGTTTTATAAATAATTAAATTTGTGGATGTCACGACAACAACCATCATGGACACTATTGTCCTACAATAATAAGACACGGTGTCCTTCAATTTAATGTCTTCATGTCCCTCCATTTTTTGTGTCTTTCAATCCAAACTATGAAGACTATCCATCGTGTCCACCCATTTGTGTCCATTATACACGTACAATCCAAACGCCATCCTGTATATATGAACAAAAAGTACATAAATATAATGTTTGGTGACTCATACAAGAGGAAAAATTTGAATCTCGAAATAGAGAATCTGTATTTCTTGTACAGTCCCACTCATAAAATTTAGGGACAAATGAAATATAAAATTGAGTAGAATGAGATGTAGAAGTAATTATCATTACATTAATATAAATATGATATAAAATATTTTTATATCTTTTATTCAAGCATCTCTATATTACTGCCTTCTCTTATACACCACATGAAATGTAACCATATATTGCCTTAAGCAAGCCACTAGCTTAAGGAAAATGTTTATACAACACAAGGAATTTAATATACAGCACAAGGAATTTGAGACAAGGAATTTCCACTCAAACAAAAGGAAAATGTTTTGTTGATGTTCAAAATGTATGTAAAGTGATACATGAAGAAATAATGAACTAAAAGAAGAGAAAAAACTAAATGATTAAGCGTGACTTATAAAACATGATATTTAGATATTATAAAAATAATAATATTTGGTAAATAATGACAATTTTTTGAAAAAAAAAAGCTTACTCTAACAAGTTTGATTTTTAGTGAATTGAATGATTGTAATCCAAAATCTTTACATGTGATGGTTTTTGTTGATTTTTTCATTGTCCAAATAACGACACTCTTTTAAAAATATTAGATATATATAAATAAAACAATAATATTTGGTGAACAATGAAAAAATAGTTAAAATAGCCAACGGACCCATGTGGCCCATGCTTCTTTTAAAAAATTAGTTTTTGGTGAGTTGAGTGATTGTGACTCAAAATCCTCTATACCGACTAGTTTTGGCCGGTTTCTCATTCTACAAATAACAACACTCTAAATAAAATTGTTCCAAATAGAATGTCATTAATGGAACTTAAACAAAAGAAATAAAACTGGATAAAGATATTTTGACATCTCAATGTATACATTCGAAGAAAAAGAGAATAATTGAGAAAGGATGATGAAAAAGAAAAGAAAAAAAAAGTAAACCCCCAAGTTAGTCCCTGACAATTTCATCGTCGGACAACCCGATCCTTAACAATTGGAAAGTGACAATCTGATCCCTAACAATGTCAAACGTCGGACACTTGTTGGTCCCTACTGTTAACTTTGATGGACTTGCTGACGTGACATTCAAAACTCCCCCAAATTAGTCCATAATTTTTTTCAAAATTTGTAACTACTCAAAACTCCTCCAAATTAATCCCTATCTTCAACCTTCTCATCCTCAACCCACATATTCTTCATGTCCACCACTATCCTTACCCAAACATCACCACCACCTACTCCACCTCCATCCATTGCTGCCGCCACCACCACCACCATCACCACTACTATTGTCATATCATATAATTTATGCTCATACCCTTCAATCTTGAACTAAAACTCCATCTCTACCTTTACTACCACCACTATTACAATATGCAAAACCCTAAAAATTATTTAAAAAATGAGCTAAATATGAAAAATTATCTAGACTTTGTGTCATTACAACCACAAAAACAACATCATCACTATTATTATTCTTCAATCTCTACATCATCAACTCCCATTTTAACTACCTTTTTCAATAATCTCAAAGACCAAAAATCAAAATCCACCATCCTTTTTAAATCTTTCTAACAATTTCCTTCCTCCAAATAATGGTTATGAAGGTAAAAGTGGAATTTTTTGTTCAAGTTTTGAGGGGATGATAAGTGACGGTGGAGTAGGTGACAAAGAAGGTTGGGGTGGGTGGTGGTGGTGGACATGGAGGAGATGTGGGTTAAGGATGAGAAGGTTGAAGATAAGAATTAATTTGGGGGAGTTTTGAATGCCACGTCAGCAAATCTGTCAAAGTTAACAGTAGGGACCAACAAGTGTCCGACGTTTGACATTGTTAGGGATCAGGTTGTCACTTTCCAATTGTCAAGGACCGAATTGTCTGACGCTGAAATTGTCAGGGACTGACTTGGGGTTTACTCAGAAAAAAATTATAAAACTAGTAAAATTCATAATTTATTGTCATTAGGATATATAAATGTATAATAAACTAGTACGTTTAACCCGTGCGATACACGTGACACAACTCTCTTAATTAAATATACGTCTAATATAATAATGAGAATAAAAAATGTAATTTAAGAAAAATAATTAATAATTTATTATAATTTATGAATATGAAATCTTCAATAACTTATATTGCTAGTTATATGTAACATAACAGCGTATCTACCCATACTAATTAAGAATCTATTCATCTATTATTTTAGAGTAATGTTTGTTGTACATAAAAAATACATCAATTGAATATCCAATATATGTTATATGCCATAAGTAATGTGTGCTATAAGTATAACACATATAGCACACATTACGTATGACATATAACACACATTGGATACTCGTTGGATGTATTTTTGATATACAACGATCTTTATTGATTTTTTTTTCTTGATTCACATTATATATTATCTCAATCACACAACCTCAACACAACACAACACACATCAATCAATCCTTCATCTCGCTTTGGTATACCATGACCCCCAATTTGTGCATTTATCTATGATATGCTACACTTACATGTAACAATTATTTAGACTAAAATTTGATTCTATACTATATAAATTATGCTATATAATTTTAGTACTCTCATAAAATTTGATATGATCCCGTTGTATTAAAAATATTTGAGAATATGGCTCCGCATTATTAAAAAATTTTAAGGATATGATCCTATTGTATTAAAAAAATTTGACCATATGACTCAGTTGAATTAAAAATATTTGAGAATGTCATTTTGTTGCATTAAAAATGTTTTACCATAAGAGAGAAAGTATTTAGAAAATACAGTTTCCAAACTATACATCCTACACACTATATACTACATACTAATGACTAAAAAATAAGTTTTAAATATATGATTGGAGAAAATGAAAAGTCTCCACTAATTCAAAGTATATGATTTGAAATTCAATTTTCTTTTGTTGGAAAAAAGAAATCCAATTAAATCTATAATTAGTGATAAATTTCAAGAAGCATTGTCCTTGGTAAAATGAAAAATACAATTTTCTATGCTAACATAGGCAACCTATATTTATTGGGACCGTATATATTTAAAAATAAATCAGTATATTAATAATTTTTAACATACCGAAAATAGTGGTATGTTGTATTAAAATGTCGATGGATTTATGTATGATGGACAAAAAATGTTCGTCAAAATCTCAAACACATTACATTAACTCATTGATATTGTTAATAAATGGTCCATTTATATTTTTTCTATACTAATCTCAATCCTCAACATCGAACATTATTTTCTCTCCCATTTCCATTTCATATAAGCTTTGATTTTCTTTTAATTCAAATTCTTCGTATTCAACTTTAATTATGTGCAACTTGATCTAGGTTATCAAAGTGATTTAATAATCTCCTTTTTTTAATTAAAAAATGAAAAAGAAATATTATTCAAAACCATAAAACTCAAATCAATTACACAGATTAAAACACAAACTATTAAAAGAGAATTTTTTTTATAAAAAATAAAGAATATATACATGACATTTGAGCAACTTGCTGAGTAGTGAGCAGACTTAAAAGTGTACATCAAAGCACTCTTTGCAGCTTCTTAAGTAGTAAACTCAATTCCCAAATCCACAATTACAAAGCCTGCATACAAAGTCATACAATAGACGAATAAATGACACTGATTGAAAGAAAAATAGGATTGATTTTTAAATTTCCAATCCTACCAACAAACAACTCTTGTAGAAATCTTTAACCAAACACACCATTTCAGCAACACTAAACATAATATAGACAAAACAGAGGTAGAGAAAGAGAGTGTCAACATCCTCTAATTTTCCGCATTCTATCATTTATGAAGTTGACAACATGATATTACTTAGCATAAGGGATCATATACGCATCAAAATCATATGAATCATTAATGCATACAACAAAATCTTCTTTACAATTAAATCAACAGAGAGAAAAATTTCAATACAAATAAACAGAATCTTAATTATGATTTTCTAATGTCATTAAAGAAAATTGAATCGGAAGTCACTCTCACAAATATGCTATTAATACAAAGAAAATGTTACTGGTACATTGAATTTTGAGAATACAAAAAGGATGGATATCATAGAATACTATCCAAGTACATAATAGGGGAAAAATAGTATGTTACTAATTATAAAAAATAATTTAATCAAAATGATTACAGATAGAACAAAAATCAAATCCAGTGCAAGTTTATGAGATAATTTAATGTGAGAAATGAGAACAATCTTAAACAACTACAAATAACCTATAATTAATGAATAATATTAATATCAAAAAACTGAAAATGGATGAGATAGAAAGAGGAAAAATTAAACTTACCCATGGAACAATAACCATGTCAGAGTGTTGAAAGCTACTCTTCTCCAAATGAAAATAGAATCAATTATACTACTTTTAGGCTAACCAAAATATTTCAGAAAAATGAAATAAAACAAATATATGCAGAATTAAGTATATCAAAAGGACAATGGAGCTTTACCATCAACCAACTAAGCACCACAACTTCTTGGATTATGTCACAATATAGTAGATAAGGCTTGGCATCAAGTACTGGTTGTTGATGAGTATAAAAGGAAATACATGGAATGAAGAATCACATGCTCAAATAGTATCTGTATTTCACCTGCCTGCATACAAAATAAAATTGTTATAAATATGAATCCTTCAGGAAATGCATGATATACAATAGTCAATGACATGTAATGAGATTATCAGCAAAATACTACATCTTACCTTCAATTCAACATTTCAACAAACACATGGAAGGCAACACTGAAAATGTAAAAAACACAAAAACAAAATCAATCGAATGAATGGCAGAAGAATGAAAACGTAAAGAACAGAGCCAAAGAATGATTGAAGAGATTATTCACGTTAAACATAGAAACAAACCATAGAAACAGATCTTGGAAGGGAAGATGATTCACAAATCAAGGAAGAGGTAGAGATAACACCTGATGGAGGTGACCACAACTAAAAAACCTGCCTAGAAAAATTCAGCAATTGCATTTGACAGAAATAAATTGAAGAGTAAAAAACCCTAAATAAGAAAAGAGAAATTCTTTCGATATTTGGGAAAAAATTATATATTTCAGAAGAAGGAGAAAGAGGAACTATGGAAAAAAAATACTCTAACAAAAATTGAAAAAAAACTGATAGAGAAAAAAATAGAACAAAAGGGAAACTCATCTGAATCGTAGAGTTTTCTCCCAATCAATCTCGAACAACCGTAAGCTCCTCACCTCACCGCTGCGAACTCCTGTCGTGAACCTTCTTCGACCCTTTGTGCGGAGGCGAATAGCGACCGACGGAAGATGAAGCCATCACAACGACTCAAGATAACACATGAAAAAGAAAATGTAAAAAAATGACTCTGCCACGATCCTCCGTCTCTGCTTTGTCAGTCTCCGTCGCGGCTTGTCTCCCTCAAGGATGACGTTTTTTTCTCACAGGAGAGGGAGTCACGAAGAAGATGAAGGATATCACAGCCAAACCTTTTGTAGTTTTATTGTTTGGCAAGGATTTGATTTAACTTTTCATAGGATTTGATTTTATTGTTAGGGTTTTGTTTGTGTTTGCAGCAAATGGAATTGAGAATTGAATGAGAATAAGAGTTCCCAGATAATATGCATAAGATCATTCATCTCCATTTTGGCAAAATAATATTAGAATGAGTCTCTGAAGAAATTCAAAAGTCTAAATGCTCCTTTGGAAATACAATCGTGATTAATTAGTTGTATAATACATTGAAAACATGTACAGGTTTAATTAAAAGACAGATTCCAATAATATTTTTTATATTATTTTAACTATAAATTTATTATTCAAATTAAATGTATTAGAAAGTAGTTGTAGTGTAAGATTTAGTGGAATTAATTTGCATAGGTTATTGTATAGGATTCATTGGAAACTAACACATCAATAATTATAAGATAATATTCATTTATTATTATTTTTTATCAGATTTATATTTCATTTGGTGAAATAGTTTCTATATTAGGAAAGATTTCAATGTATAGAAGTGGGTCTAGAATTGCTGTATGACTGCCACATGGCAATTCTTTCCATATTTCTCTTGGTGATTGTAGTATATTTAGATTTAGATTTAGATATGGATGTTCGAACAAGGCACACCTCCTCTTTTTTCTTCTGCCACAAAAACACTCTAAAAAGAGAATCATACGCTTGAATCTCCCTTTTAGCCTTATTGGTGGGTTTAATTTGAGCTATATATTCTATGGCCTCAAGAAGTTCTCCTTCCATTGCAAAGCCCCATAATTTGCCTACATCTCGTTCATCCATTCCCAATTTCCCACACGCAGTGCAGCCTTCCCTTGGCTCCCTCAATCCTCATCCCTTTCAAGCTTTCACTCTCACTCTCTCAGTCTCACAAACACAACTCCATTGAAGCTCGACCCTCTTCCTCGGCCTCCCTCCGACGCCGACACTCCCTCTCCCTCTGTTCCTGGCTCGGCACCTCGTGTTCGCGAATCGTGACCGCCGCCGCGGAAAGGAGAACAGCGAACTCGTCGTTGCTGCAGACGAGGACCAGCGCGATTTCGAGGAGGGAGGCGAGATCTGGAACAGCGCAATTGGGGTAATCCTGTCGCGGTGATGATGATGATGATGATGCCATGGTAGTGGTGATGAAATGGTGCCAAGGTGGTGGTGATTTTGAATTTTTGATGATGCTGATGATGGTGCCATGGTGGTGGTGTGAAGATGATGATTTGAAATCATTAAACAGAGAACTGAAAAAACAGAGAGAAATAGAGAGATGGAGAGTTTAGTTGTAGTTTCATTTGTATTGGCATATTTATTTGCCCTGATCTCATTACTCTTGAAACTAATATTTTCTTGGTGGATTTCACGATATGTGATGATGCTGATGGCTATTTACTCACCTCTTTGTTTGTTAATGGTGATTCTAAAGTGTTATGAAGATGATGAACAATAGTATAGAGAGAATGGTAGTTCTTGTTTTTATTTTGGTTTTTAATTAATGAATTATTTTAATCTTGACTATGTAGTGTGTTTTTTATTTTATCTTTTGAATTGGAATTTTTTATTAAAAATGTAGATATTTTTTAAGTTTTTTAGTTAAAAATTTGATAGTAATAACAATGAAGTATAAAATTAGGGTAAACCCCAAATCAGTCCTTGACAATTTTTCATGTGGACAAGTGAGTCCCGACAATAGAAAATTGACAAGTGAGAACCTGACAATGTTAAAAACCGGACACGGGACACCTATTAGTCCCTAAATGGTTTCCATCCAAGGGAGGATGACATGACACATATGACAAAAATAAATAACTCATTTTAGCTCCTGACAATTACAACACATACCAACTTGATTCTTAACACATTTTAGCACAATAAAAAGATTCAAACACCCTCCCCACAACTCTTCTTTCTCTCTTTCTCCCATTCCCTCAAAACTTTATTATAACATAACACAATCTCTCTCTAAAATGAAGGAAAATAATAACAACACAATATTTAATTTTGATTATAGCATGTGATAATCAAGAGGATAATGAGAAACAGAACCTGGAATTGGATGAATGATTAGCCATTAGCTTGTTCCTCATTGCTGCTTACAACCAAGAGAGTGAGTTACTGAAAAGAGAATAGAATACAGAGAGAAGAGAGTGTGTACTGGAGAACCAAAAGACATGATACGTTAGGCTAGGCTAAGCAGCCTATTTATATTAATTTATTCCTAATAGGGCGGAATAAACACTGTCAACTGGTCAATAGTAGGGACTCTCCAAGGTTAGATAATGATGGGTCCAGTCCACCTATCATCAGCTGACCCAAACATAATTTCTTTCACATTTTCACAATAATTTTCACAATAATATATTATGTAGTCCAATAACAATAATATTAATAAATATAATAATTGCTACATAATATTTAATAAATTAATTGATCTGGATAAATACTAATTTATGCTAGTCCACCAAATAATTATCCAACAATCTCCCACTTGGACAGCATAAATTAGAGCACAAGATTAATATCAATTCAGATCAATTCATAAAATATTTTGGCAATAAAATTAATCTGCACTATTTACTAATTTGTTTAAGTCCACAAAATAAAATTCCAACATTCTCCCACTTGGACAACACAAATTAGAGTAAAAGCATTCAAACTAATTCAGATTAATTCACACAATGTGTGATCACAACAAAATGTCAAACATCACAATATAGTTAACCATAAGGTCCAAAATGAAATGTAGTATCTCATCTCTGCAGAATCACCCGAAAGAGCAAAGATATCATACAGAAATAAAACACTCACATCTCGATAACCTTTATGAATGTGAAATACATTAGTCCCAAAACATCTGTCCAAGATGTTATATGAGATTCAAACAAAATAATCTCATCACAATAACAATATGAGACTGGGTCCAAAATGTCTCTATGAATAAATGAATAAATAACTATAATTGCCGAAAACCACATTAAACAAAATACGGCAATACATGAAGATTGTCATCATAACAATAAATAAATGTTGGCCTTAATATGACAATCTTAAGCATGAGGTTCAAACAACATGTGAGACAAACTCCCACTAAACCAATATATCATAAAAACCTCATTATATACACTGTGTTGGATAAAGACAGACTGAGCTTGTCCATACAAGCCAAACCAACACAGACCACCACATATCCTTAATTGAGAGTGTTCACAATATAACAATAATTAATCAAATGGTGTACGTTAATTTGATACTCAACAATAACTAAAATTGATTTATGTAGTCCACAACAATAGCAAGACCAACAATTCTCCCACTTGGACTACATAAATCAATTATCAGATTATCAATAATATGTATACATTATACATGGCCACAATAGTATACCAAACACTCTCAATAAACAACAAAATAGGATATGAGCAGTAATTAAGGATTGCACAACAACAACATCATATAACATAAAAGCAATCCTTAAATCAACTTGACAAACAACATGTCAAGACATTTAACAACAATATATTATTATGAGACTAACCTCTAGGGTCTCTACAAAATGTCAGTCATTACTGACAATCATTTGATTTATGTTAGTCCACAACAATAAGTTATCAATTCTCCCACTTGGACTAAATAAATCAAACTATACAAAATGTCTCATAATAAGCAGAGTCATAACAATAGTTACAAAATGACTCCCACTAACTCAATGCACTAAAACGATTTTCAATTACCTTACTAACTCAATGTAGACTTGAAAACACTAAACTAACGACAGCGGAAGCAAAAACAAAATTTTCAAGTCATAATGAGTAGCAACATAATCTCTCAGGTTACATAATTGTCACCCTTTTAAAATAAGTTGTTTTCAACAACACAAGAAAGGAAAACAAAATCCAAATGGATACCTACAGGAAGCATTGAGCATCAAATAAAGATCATCATATCTTTAAGGCTAATATCGAGAGGATACTGAGAACCTTAAAATACGATTACAACTCATCAAAAATTGCATCAATGAAAGCAAGCCGAAGGTCAAGACTTTTATCAACACAATTTTTAATGCAACAATAAGAACAATAATATAAAATAACATTATATAATATCATTATGTCTTACATAATCCGTCCCATTAAGGTGAGCTCTCAATCATGCAAGACATCAAAAATAATTTTATAAAACACAATACTATCTTATCACGGTCCGTCCTGCGAAGGCAAGCTCTCAACCATTAAAAATAGTCAACAATATTAATAGCACAAAATACTAATATTTATAAATTAAATAACAATGATATTTTTCATAATCTGTCCCACGAAGGTGACCTCTCAACCATGAAAAATATCCAACAATATTTGATGAGCAACACAATAATAATAATCATAATTGAGTACGAAAATATTTAATCAATATTATAAACAAGAACAATAATATCTTCCATGGTCCGTCCCGCGAAGGCGAGCACTCAACCATGAAAAATATTCAACAATATTTATAAATAAAAACAATAATAGCTTACATGGTCCGTCCCGTGAAAGCGAGCTCTCAACCATGAAAAGATAGTAAAAAAAAAATTTATAAACAAAAATACAAAATTATTCAAAAATTATTAATCTCAATTATGTGAAATGCTCATCACAATTTAAATCTTAACAATGCAACATTTGTTAACATTATAAGAATTATAAATATTGGGTGATTTTGTCACATTCATAATGGGAGAAAAATAAAATTTCATTTATATCAATATATGCTCACATAGTTAACAATAACTTATTGAAATTCAAAAAATTAGTCACAATAGTTTTTAACCAAAAGAAAACTTGTAAGCCAAAAAACCAAATATCTCCCAAAAAGAACTAAAAAAGGTTGCGAAGCAAAACATAGAAAGATTTACAAAATAAAATATAATGTCTTTCTTAAAACTTCACCCATAATAAATTTCTCATTATGAGAAATATGATTTTAGCAAAACAATAATAACATAACTTGATTGCCATAAAAGGTCCCTAGACATATTATAAAAAATCCAAATGATTCAAATTTCAAGGACTCACAAAAGCTAAAATTCAATTCTGATTTATGTCAGTTCACAAAATAATAAATTAGTAAATATTCTCCCACTTGAACGACATAAATCAGATAGAAAATATTTATAAAAAATATTGTGCAACATAATATGGGAGTACAAATATGTCAAAATAAAAACTTTAAACAAAATGCACAATATAATTTACAAAATAATATTAATCTCAGATAATGAATCAAATTATAATCGGTGCCCAAAAAATTCAAAATAATACCAATAATATCACAAATAATTAATATTTAATTAAAATATTAATTTAGAACAAAAAATGGTGAAAAACGAACCCAAAATAGGTTATCCACACATTGGTACGCACAAAAAAACGCATTCTGCACCGATTTACGCACGACACGAACTTACACATGCAAACACGTGGACAAACCGCCAAAACGCGCCGTCAAAAAACCCCACGCGCCACCACTAGCCGCACACGCGCTCACACTCTCAGGCACGCGCTCTCACGCGCCACCATGCACCTGGAAGGCTGCTGGCGACACGTGGCCGAATCCGAGAAAGCCAGCGACTCCAGCATCGGACGGCCCAGAACTGGAAACGTGGCGCAATCCCGACTGCAGAGCCTAGGCCAATCGACGGTGTATAAGTCGACACGTGGCGCGACCAGAAGAGCAGCGCCTGCTCGGATCTAACGGTCCTGAAGTAGACACGTGGCGAAATCTGGCAACGTCAATCCAACGCCCCAGAGTGCGACACGTGGCGCAATACGGAGGACCTGGGCACTGTTCATCTCCCTTAACCTCCAGCCGGGTCGTGAAGTGGGTCGGGTCGGGTTCTTCGCGATCCGTGAACCCACATGGGTGAGTCATACGCTCAGTGAATAAGAATTATAAACAGTTTATAATTGACACATATAGCATACACAAGCATCAACAAATTTATGCAATAACGCGTACCACATACGATCTGGTTTCTTTATCACAAATCCTCGTACGTTAATTCGTTTCACATTTCCGTATGTCTCGATATGTATTTTTCGTTTATGGATCCCGGGAGCCCAGCCCCTCCTCAGATCCTCATTACTGTCCCGGGAGCCCCGCCCCTCCTCAAACATAATAACCTAAGAACCCCGGGAGCCCCGCCCCTCCTCAGGTCCTTAAGTCCTTCGACCCCGGGAGCCCAGCCCCTCCTCAGGTCGGATCCAAACTGATCCTGCCTTCGAATTCCTTTCGTATATAAATATATGGTTTATGTCTTAAATCTTAATTATCATTGATTCATCGTCATCGCATCATCATCACACCATTTACATATCATCATGCATCATCGTTTCATCATCACATCATCAGCATCATATCATAGATACAACTAGGGGTGTTCAAAACCGATCCAAACCGATTAAACAACCGAAAACCGTCCAAAAAAACCGAAAACCGACTAAAAACCGAAAAATATTGGTTCACTTTGGTTCTATTTTTTGAAAACCGATCGGTTCGGTTCGGTTTTCGGTTCCCACATTTTATAATCGACCGAACCGAACCGAACCGAAATATATAAGTATAATATTTTTTTATGTTTTATTCAACTAGTATTTAAGAAAGAAAAACCCTAACTCCCTTTGTTTGGTGCCGCATTCAACAGAGGCAATTCTTATCTTCTTCTTCTTTGAACCCAAATTAAGGTTCTTTCTCTCTTTCTCAAAAATGTGACCCTGTCATCACATCACGCTCGCCCTTGCTTGGTCGGCGACTTGCCCCTCACCCTCGCTGCATCCATCGGCGGCTCGACCTCGTGCTCTTGTTGCATCCCTCGGCCTCGCACTCTCTCTGCATCCCTCGCCACCCCTCGGTCGTCGCCCTCCCTGGCCCTGTTTCCCTCGGCCTCACGGTGTCTCTGCATCCCGTGCCACCCATCTGCGGTGGTTGCTTTCTTCCGCGCGATCGTTGCCGCTCTTCCTCACGCGGTGCTCATCGTTGCTGCTCTACTGTTCATCAACCTAAAATATGTCTAAGTTTGTTAATTTGTTTATTCTCATTTTTCTGGAAAATGTCAAGAACAGAGGACTTATGTTGATTTGTGATTATGAGCAAAGTTTGTTAATCTTTTAATTACTTTATTTGTCATTCTCATGTTAATTTGTTATGTGTTTCAGTTTTTTTTTTCCATGTTAATTTGTGATTCTGATTTCTGAGTATAATTTGTTAAAGTGTTCTCATGAGTTTCAATTATTTTTTTTAATGTTGATTTTAAGAACGGGGAATATATGTTGATTTTATGTATATGATATGAATTTTTTTATGCATAATGATATTTTAGTTAAAAAATAGGATTTGAAAAAAACCGAAAAAACCGCCCGAACCGAACAGCAATATTTTTGGTCGGTTCGGTTCGGTTGACGACATGCAAATGGAACCGATTGGATGACTTTGGCTATCAACCAATTTGATCGGTTCGGTTGGATTTTGGTCCAAAACCGAACCGAACAGCCCAATGAACACCCGTAGATACAACGACATCAAATCATCATCATGTCTTTATCATATTATTACATAAACAAAGAAATTTCTAAAATTCTCACACATCCAATCCCATCCAATGCCAAATTATCATTTCATAATCACATATTTGCATTTCATTCAATCATCATCAACATAACATCATAAACAGCCAATATCGGGTTTGGGGTAGTGGTGAACGAATGAATTTGAAAGCATAACTTGAATGTATAAAGAATTTGAGTTAAAGTCTTGAAAATAGAGTTTTAGTAATGATGTAATCGATTACAGGCCTCTATAATCGATTACCAGCTTCAAATTTCGTCCTGAAGAAAATTTTTGCGAAAACAAGCAGTTTGTAATCGATTACAAACCCGCAGTAATCGATTACAGCCTGGGTCAGTGACGAAAATCTGCAGAAAACTTCGCGAAAATCATCTCCAAATCCACATTTGGTTGAGATTGATGGACAATGCTAACTTGAATCTTGAAGATTGATGGAGATTTGGTTGAGATTTGAGAGAAAGAGAGATGAGAGAAATGGTGAGGGGAAGAAGATGGAATTGTGAGAATGAGGGGGGGGGGGGGTTACGGGAGTGAAAAAGAGAAAAGGGAAAAAGGAAGGAAAAAGAGTGCGGAGGTGGGACCCACTTGGTTCTATCTCCCCGATTGTACTGTGATCTCTTACTCAAACTAACTCAGAATACCCGAGGTATTACACTATGGAATCGTGAGATCGTCCTCTTCAACATTATGGAATCGATTCGAACGAAATATGCCCAAAAAAATACAGAATCTATTCGAAAGATAGAGAGTTTTCGATGCGGTTTTTCTCCAATTTCTCACTCAATACTCAACGAAAAATGATGATCCAAAAAAGGTTTTGTTCAGAATTTAATTATCTACAAAAGCCCTATGGTTTGACGTTATGAAACAACCCAGTAAATTAAAACCAGAATCAAAAGGGGTTTTGGTTCTAATTTAGGGTTCATAACTTCAAACTCCAAATTCTCTCTGAATACTCAACGAAATTATACACATCATCTGTCGATTCAAACAGAATAACAAGAGCAACAATATCCCTCAATCAATTTCGGATTTAATCGGTTAAAACAATAAATCCTAATTTTGATTTCTAAGTTTCTTTAAAAACTGATTTTGACAAATGTTTACACATGTATTATCAACAATCAGTCTAAAACAATAGAATGAAACCCTAAATCAACATTAGGATTATCACAAAAAATAACAACAAAATTAAAACCGAAATTGAAACAAAAACAACAATTATACACAGCCATAATCAAAACTAAAATTGGCTCTGATACCAATTGAAGGAAAATAATAACAACACAATATTTAGTTTTGATTATAGTATGTGATAATCAAGAGAATAATGAGAAACAGAACCTGGAATTGGATGAATTGTTAGCCATTAGCTTGTTCCTCATTGCTGCTTACAACCAAGAGACTGAGTTACTGAAAAGAGAATAGAATACAGAGAGAGGAGAGTGTGTACTGGAGAACCAAAAGACAGGATACGTTAGGCTAGGCTAAGCAGCCTATTTATATTAATTTATTCCTAATAGGGCGGAATAAACACTGTCAACTAGTCAACAGTAGGGACTCTCCAAGGTTAGATAATGATGGGTCCAGCCCACCTATCATCAGCTGATCCAAACATAATTTCTTTCACATTTTCACAATAATTTTCACAATAATATATTATGTAGCCAATTAACAATAATATTAATAAATATAATAATTACTACATAATATTTAATAAATGAATTGATCTGGATAAATACTAATTTATGCTAGTCCACCAAATAATTATCCAACATAAAACTGATAATATATATATATATATATATATATGGTTTGCTATCCTTCACACATTCATGTGGATATTAGCATCCTCCACATTTTCATGTTGACAAAAATATCCCTACTATTAGTTTTGAATGAGATTTATAATATAGACATCATTGTAATTTTAACCTTTCTCATTAAATGCAAAAAGTAAATTTTTCCTCTCATACAATTTCTCTCTCCAAATGTGTTGGTAGTTACCATTGTTGTAACATTCAACCCGAGAATCGAACCGGTCAAGACACTGGGTCACTGGGTCAATGGTTCAACCGGTGGGTCAATGGTTCAATCGGTCGGTAGTTGAACCGGTCTAATAAAAAAATTTAAACTAAAATATACATCAAATTTAAACAAAATTTTATCTTAAATTTCATAAAGTATACACTTAACATAATAATACAAAACATAAAAATTATATTTAATGTTCTTGAAATACAATATATATTTACTGAGGAGTAAGAACACAACAAGAAGCTTAGTTCAAGTGGTTGGACATAGAACTTGTGTATCAGATGACACAGGTTCGATTTCCATTATGGACTTTTTGAGATAAAATTACACTCAATCACACAACACACCAAGGAGGCATGCGTGGAAGCTCAATGAAGGAAGCAAGGATCGAGGCCGCACAGGGAAGCGCGTAATGCGCAAGGATCGAGGCAGCACAAGGAACCGCATAATGCGCAAGGATCGAGATGCGCGGATCGAAGCACACACACGGTTCAATGGCTGGTTCACAACCGGTTTAAAGATCGGTTCACAACGAATTTGACCAGTTCACTCAGAGTTTGACCAACTTTGATCGGGTCAACTGCATATCCAACTGCATATCCGATCTGATTACTCAACCGGACCAGTTGCCGGGTCACCGAGTTCCGGTTCGAACCGCTCGGTCCGGTCCGAGTCTTATAACTATGGTAGTTACAATTTTAACCAAAGTTCTGAAAATCGGACCGGACATTGAACCGGATGAGAGAGGGGTTCAGAGGTTTAATCGGTTCGACCGCAGGTTTAACCGGATATAATAAAATATGTATAAAATATATATTTATCTATAAATATATACATATATGATGAATTATATGTTATAGAAAAATTAAAGTGCATGAAAAATATTAATAAAAGTGGAAATTTATAGCATTTGATAAAATTAGAGGTTTAATAGTCCTTAATTTTAATAATTAAAGTGTATTATATATTAAATTTTATTATAAAATAGTTATTAAATTTTTAAAAAATTTTATTTTTAGTTTTATATAAGTTGACTAGTTCAACTGGTTTTTACCCAATTTTTATCGGTTTTCCCGATTTTTTACCGGTTTTCTGAATCCCGATTTTTAAGACCTACTCAGACCGGACAAGAGTGCGGTTCTCAGTTCAACTGATCGGACCGGCCGATCCGATCCGATTTTCAGAACAATGATTTTAACTCATATATTCTCTCTCCAACTCTCAGCATTTCATAAGCTTAAAATTTAGTCAAAAGACCTACACACCAAACATAAGCAAGCCAAAACTTTTTGATAGCATATCAAGCACACCTCAAGCAACAACGAACCCAGCAACAAATATTAAAATTTCACCTACATTCTATTAAAAAAAGCAATCATCAACACTTTAAAAAATACTTTATCAATATAAAATATTTTAAGGATAACAGAAAAATCTTAGCATAAAATATCCATGTACCATATGAAATAAAGAAATGCTTATTTACCAAAATTTAAGACACATTTTTCCAGCCTCGTAACATCCTTTCAAGTAAAAAAAAAACCATGTTTATATCTAATAATGCTATGTTAGTGAAAAAATAAAACTAAAAGTATTTATTAAGATTTTACTCACGTATTTGGAGATTGAGAAGGCAACAATAGAGGACGAAGCATGATGGCAAGGTTGATTACCTTAATTTGCCTTTCATTCACGCCAAAAAAGATTAGCAATCATAGCATTGTTGCAATGGGTGGAAGGGAAAAAGATACTTGATGGACTGGAAGGTAAAAGAAGGAGAAGGAGAAAGGTTGATTTTTTTTTTTGCGGTACAATAACAGTGATGGAGCAAGTGTATGCAGCAATGTTACACGTACAACCAATATACATCCAACAAAAATACGCATTAATTTCATTCAATTAATTCCGCACACATCTTAATTTTCATTCCCCACTATATATGCAATCATGATTTCCTTCCTTTTTTAAATAGAATCTCATATTTATTATCTTTCCTTTTTTGGCATCACTAATTATGTTTTATAGTTTTTATTTTTTGTGTTACGTCCACTCTTGCTTTCTATTTTCACGTCCAAACACCCCTTATTGCATAGCACACATTGAAACCTAATACAAATGTTCAAAGAAGCACACATCATATTTAAATAATAGCACACAACATATTAAAAGAATAACACACATTAAAACACAATACACATGTTCATATAAGCACACATCATATTTAAAAAAAATGCATAAAAAAGATAGCACACGTCACATTCAAAGAATAACATTGATTGATACTAAACACACATGTTAATATAAGTACAATCAGATTAAAACAATAACACACATTGTATTAATGTCTATACGTTGGACGATTATACGTTGTACATAGATCATTTAAGCAGTGCGAATCAATTTTACACTCCATTTTACACATTGAAAAATTAGTAGCACACATCTAACGAATTACCAAAAAAGGATAAAATGAGACACACATGCTCGAACCTCAGAGTAATAAAATAAATAAAAATAGCATACACCATTTTACACTCATATTAAATAAACAAACGGTATATGAGATTCCAATTTTACAAAACCATGATTTTTAATATATTATTTATTATCAAGAATATTAAAAAAAAGTTTAACAATGAAGGGAAAAAAGATATAACAATACAATATAAAAATTAAAAACGGTTCTCACCGGGATCATAGTTTCACTTAATTCCATCTTCTATGTTTTTTATCTGAGTAAATTTCACACAGTGTGAACCTTGTTGCGTGCTGCAAGAAGGTTACTCTCACTGATGAAATAACATTAGAATTGTGGATGAACATTTATTTGAGAAAAAAAAATGAAAGAGACATTGTACATGTGCTGCAGCATAATATGTGGGTTATTGATATCAAATTCAAAAAGAAATATAAAATTTATTCTTTCCATATTAATCATCAAGGTAAAATGGAAAAAAATTATGATTGCATTAAAATCTGCAATAGCATTTAATGCAGAATGATTATGGTGCTAAAGTTATGATTAATTGTGATTGCAATTAAATGCTATATGTGGGCCACCATCGTATTTATATATGTGAGTTGGATGGAAGATGAATGTATTCAAATTGTACCACCAACATTTCTCAAGTGCATGTGTTGTAGTAGCATATGTGGAGTATATTGGTGAGACAAGTTGTATGGGAGAGAAAATTTACTTTTTGCATTTAATGAGAAAGGTTAAAATTATAATGATGTCTATATTATAAATCTGACTCAAAACTAATAATAAGGGTATTTTTGTCAACATGAAAATGTGGAGGATGCTAATATCCACATGAATGTGTGGAGGATAGCAAACTCATATATATATATATAAGTCGTACATAAAAAAAATTGAAGAGCCATTTCATTACATATATAAGACGTTAGAGAAGAGCTTTGAGTTGGGAAACAAGTTTGGACCTGAGAGAAAAATGCACTGAGTTTATACATAATTATTTAATTTTTATCTTACTTCATAATATACCTCCTCTATTTATCAATAAGTGTCACATATTTATACTGTAATATATCAAGACACAATTATATCAAAATAAATTTAAAAAATCAATAAATATATAATTTTGTTAAATTTACTTCTTATTTTAGGGAACCAAAGAAAGTAGTGTGGTATTGTTTTCTTGCTTAATTAATTTTCTCCATGCATATATATATATATATATATATATATATAGTTAGTTAGTTAGTTAGTTTAGAGATTAGCTAATCAAACTCCATTTTACACTACTATGTATGTGTAATGTAGATATTAACATTGAAAAAATAGAGAGCCAACAACAGAATCCATAAATATGAACAAATAAATAGAAGGATCATGTAGCAACAGAAGTGAGAACAAGTCAGAGATCAAGTTGGACATATGAAGGATACCGTTAATGTTCTCGCAGCAACAACAATGCCAAATTACAAATATACATATCTTCACATCATCGATATCTATTTCTAATAATTCCTCAACTAATTATGCTAATAACTGCTAGGCCTATTACTAATGCTGCAACATGAGGAGGAATATTAGGTAGCGTTTGGTAGCTGTCCCAGGACACAAAAGACAGAGACTGAGAAGGACTAATCCTATTTGGTTTATGAGACAGACACAGATGAACAAAAATCTGTGTCCATGGACAGAAAAGACACAAAATTTGTGTCCATTCCAGAAGTGAAGGACTGAGATGGACTGGAATGGATTGGTCCTTTTAATGAAATTTTATGACCAGTATACCCTTCATCACTTAACATAATTCTCATTATGTATATACAATGTCATTTTTACATGTCTTTATATCATGTCCACTATTATCAAACACAATACAAAAATATTTTTTGTGTCTTGTCCGCTGATACCAAACACCATATAGAGACACAGTCTCTTTTGTGTCTCTGTCCATTTGCGTCTATTTGACTCTGTCTTCACTGTCTTACGACAACTACCAAACACTACCTTAGTTCCTCATATCATCTTTTTTTCATCAAACTTCTAATAATTCATCAAGGCCAGATCATCATCATCACATGATCATCCTACAATGCCATCAAAAACATGTCTAAAAAAGAGAGTTTGAGCAACATGTTTGTTATTTATTAATTATTGGACCAAGTTGGTATGATATTATAAGGCAAAAATATCATTTTGGTCCTGTAACTTTTATCCAATTTTGATTTTGGTCCGATATCTTTTATTTTTTTGATTTTGGTCGTGTAATTTTGCAAACGTCAACTATTTTGGTCCTCCGTCTAAACTCCGTTAGTGAGGTGCTGATGTGGCACTAACAGTGCTGACGTGGATGCCACGTGGCGCTGACATAGACGCCACGTGGTGCTGACATGGAAACAGGACCAAATTCCAAACCGGATAAAAGTTACAGGACCAAATTCAACTAACTAAAAAAGAAACAGGACCAAAATGAGCTTACTAAAAAATAAAATAGGACCTACATAAAATTGGATGTAACAAATAATCTGTCTAATCTAGACAATATATAATGTTATTCAAATGTGGTTTTAATTTGTTTGAAACACATAATTTGTTTAATTGCTATAATAATACTAATATATAACATGACTAATAAGTTCAACAAAAGTTATCTAAGATTCGATCACATCTGAAAATTAACTAGTGTACATATAAACATTAACTAATTACATTAAAAAAATTATTAATAAGTTCATATATAACAACAAGTGTGCAAGCTAAAACCATATTGGAAGTACTTGTATTAACTTTTTTTTATCTCATATTGGGGTACTCGTATTATATTTGCACACTATTTAGCTTTATTTTGCACTCTTGTTGCTATCATCTATGAACTTATTAGTAACTTTTTGGATGTATTTAGTTGATATTCATACTTCATGTGCACAATAATTTTTTATTTTTATTTTTCGATGTAGTCAAATCTTACGTAACATTTTGTGAACTTATTAGTCACATTATGAATAGATATTGTTATAGCAATTAAGTAAATTATGTGTTTCAAGCAAATTAAAAACACGTTTGAGTAACATTATATATTATCTAGATTAGACAAGTTATTTGTTACATCAATTTTACGCAGGTCCTCTTTCATTTTTTTTTTATTAAGCTCATTTTGGTCCCTTTTCTTTTTTAGTTTTTTGATTTTGGTCCTGTAACTTTTATCCAATTTTGAATTTGGTCCTGTTTCTTTTTCTAGGAAGGTGAATTTGGTCATGTTTCCATGTCAGCACCACGTGGCGTCCATGTCAGCACCACGTGGCGTCCATATCAGCGCCACGTGGCATCCACGTCAGCACCATTAGTGCCACATCAGAACCTCACTAACGGAGTTTAGACGGAGGACCAAAATAGTTGACGTTTGCAAAGTTACAGGACCAAAATAAAAAAAAATAAAAGATACTAGACCAAAATCAAAATCAAGTAAAAGTTACAGGACCAAAATGATATTTTTGCCATATTATAATTGTAAGGGACTAAAGTGAGTTATTTATTATTGTCATGTACCACGTCAACTTCCTTTGGACGGAAATCATTTTAGGACTAACGCGTGTCCGATTTTTAACATTGTCAGGTTCTCACTTGTCAATTTCTCATTGTCAGAGACTCACTTGTCCATATGAAAAATTGTCAAGAACTAAGTTGGGAGTTTACCCTTATTTCAATAGCACTAATACATAATATATTCATAGCAAAAACACACATTTTATTATAAGTTTAGCACATATGTTTTTCATATTATTAGCACACATTCTATTAGAGGTTTAACATACACTATGTTCATGTGAAAACACACATTATTCAATTGCAATGACAAATATTATTTTCATTGCAATGATACACATTCTTTTTGGATTTAGTACACACTATTTTCATATTAACAATAAAATCATTGTACTCTTGCATTTCTTTTTTGTTATCTTAGTGCATGTATTTTCCCCAATTATCTATTCTTTTTTTATTTTATGTTTGTTTCCTAATTTTATTCACCTGAAAGAAAAGATTTTAGAAGTGAGAGAAATTAGGGGGAATGAGAGGAATTGAAAATATGTGATTTTCCTATTAATAGGCAAGTGGAGTCCAACTCCGCATTATATACGTTGGATGAGAGCTAGCTTAATGTATTTTAATTGTATGTGTAATATTACTAGTCAGCAAATGGTACAAAATAAGAGATAGTTAAATATTTTCTATAGTATATTTGTACACCTCTAATATTAAATATTGAAATTAGAGTAAACTTTTATTTTGATTCCCTAAATATATATCAAACGATAAATCAGTCTCTTATTGTTTAAAAATTTATTTTTCCTATTTTTTGAATAAAAATAAATTAATCTTCTCTGTTCTATATATAAAATTTAAAAAGTATAGACTCCATAAAATTTGGAAAATTAAGTGCATGTTTGGTTCCGTATTTGGAAAACTAAACACAATTTTATTCGTCTTGAACGACATGAAAATTGGTTTAGATGCTTTTTAATTTCACGTTCATGAACTGAAGTTTGTTTTCTAACTGAGATTTGGTCTAAGCAACTTTTTTTTTACTTTTTGGTTGATACTTTGAACTTCGTAACAAATTTTATCACTCAAAATAACTTTATTATCCTTATACAATTATCATATATAAGGTTGTACTTTAGTAATTTATGTTGCTTATTTTTATCAGGTTACTCTTTTATAATTTATAAATTCATTTAATCATTAAAAGGTAATTTTAAAATAAATGTAACTTATTTTAAAATATTTTTTTTATTATTTATTTAATTAACACTTTTAGAATATTTTTATTTTTTAAGAATGATTTAAAACTATAATAATAACGTAAATTATTAAAGTATTAACATAATATTAGTCAAATGAAATAAAAAAAGGTTATATTAATGTTATAACATGTACCAAAAAGGAATATTATTTTTTAAATAAAACTCTATTCATAATAATAACATTTTATTAATTTATACCACTTATACAATATTTCAAATAATATATAATTTTTATAGTGTTTAGTATGAAATTCATATATATAAATTTGTAAACTTAATATTTATCTAATTTTTATATAATAATTATTATTAATTTTGTAATATTTTACCAATTTTTAATATTTTATTAACTTGTAATATTTATATAATAATACTAATTTAAATGATATATATTTATTTATAATATTATAAGAGTTTAATTTTGATACACTGGCTGACGATATAAAAGTATTTTACACTGTCATCCAATCAAAACACTGTCATACAATGTAAATGTATGGATTTTTACGTAATGAGAGAGAGAAAATGCAGTTATGGCTGACATGACAGCACATGATTGGATGACTGTATAAAATAATTGTACACTGTTAGTGTGGATAAAAATTAAATCCATATTATAAGCATAGTTTATTGATATTAGGGATGATAATGGGGATGAGGAGGCGGGGATCCCCGCGAGGATGGGGACGGGGAGGAAAATCTCCCCAAGGGGTATTTCACGGACGGGGATGGTGACTATGCTCCCCGCCCTGCGGGGATCCCTACCCTAAGGGTAAATTTATAATTTCATATGTATGTATATAATTCCACTTTTGCAGAATTGAGAAATCCTAAAATAACTTAACGTCTTAATTAACCAAACTTCCCCCGTCGCCTCTCCCTCATTCTCTCCATTCACATTTGTCAAACTATAAAACACACATGCCCAGATACCAAGCCACTATCAAAGATATACTTTGTTATTTTTGTGACTTGTATTTTGTTGTTTAAGACTTATTTTACTTTTTTTTTTTACCTTTAGAACTTATATAACAATGTCTTTAGGATTGATTATTATTATATTAATTTTCTCAAAATTTGATTTTTTTAATTTTGTGAAAATAAGTTTTTTAAAATATTTTCATTCGCCATATGGGGCCCCGCAGGGATCCTCGATCCCCGTGGAGAGCGGGGAATCGGGGATGGGGGAGAAATCCCCTCGAGGCCGGGAACAGGGATGGGGTGAGGATTTTTTCATAGAGCGGAGATGGGGACGAGGACTATACTCCCCGCCCCACCCTGCCCTATTACCATCGCTAATTGATTTAATTAAAAAAACTGAAATAAAAAGTTAATACCTGTAATAAAATATTAAATTCATATCTTTTTTTTTGTTGCCCACGGCGTCCGAAGTTTCGCCTCGACTAATCCGTCGCCCCAAGTCGCATACCTGGGAATGACAGCATACCTGAGAATGACAAGTGAGGCTCCCTGCAAGGATTTTTTCCATCCACAAGGCTCGAACTTGAGACCTTGCTTAAGAGACAACAAACCGCTTACCACTTGTGTCAATCCTTGTTGGTAATTCATATCATTTTTGGTAATTATACATTTAAAAATGATTTTGATTTTGATAATCCAAATAATATTTATTATATCAAAATTAATTTTAAGATAAAAATATACAAACATAAATCACATTAACCTCAAACCACCTTTACTCAAAATTAATTCTACAAAATTAAATTCATCCATCTCCGATTTGAAAATGCTAATCCAAAAGGCACCCTAAAATTCCATCATTCGTAGGAACCAATTTATTTAGAGTAAAACATCAAATTAGTCCTCCACTTTGCATGCATGAATCAAATTAGTCCTTCACTTTAATTTTTGTTCAAATTAGTCCTCCACTTTGCAATATGTGAACCAAGTTAGTCCTCCTGTTCACACCTCGGATTGTGGCCCAATCCGGCGGCCCAATTTGAGATTTCGATGATTAGCCCAAAAGAGGGTCCAAAAGAATGAACCCCAATAAGGCCCAAGGTCGGACCTCGGACCCCAAGATGGGCGAGTCCAGATCGAGGCCCATTAAACCTTCAAGGCCCAATAACCATTGGAGGCCCAAAGGACTTGGATTCGGAGCAGGACCCGGGAACCGGCCCGAGACCCGACCCGAGGTCGGATAAGGTTAAGCCCCCGATTAGGGCGGCGATCAGAAGCGAGCGGATAGCGACGCCGAGAAATCCAGAGCAACGATCGACGCGACGCGGGGCGCCCCAACGCGCCACAGAAAGCGGGAAGGCCGTTATCCCGAGTCGTGCGGCGTGAGCGGCACGAAAATGGCTCCAATCCCCCTCTATAAATAGGGTGTCCCATCACAGTATCAGTTACGCTTTCAATTGAGTTCTCACTCTCACACTGATATTGACTTAAGCTTCGGAGTCCTTTCAGGGAAAACACCCCCAGCGCCTTGGAGAGTTGCTGTGCGAGGAGTCAGATTCCGGCGACAGTTCATACCGGAGCAAAGGTACGGAACATTGGCGCCGTTGCCGGGGACCCACCACAACACTTTTTGAGGTCGGTTTACCTTCTAAGTGACCGAAGCGAACACGAGAAACTGACTAGAACAAAGACCACCGCCCGCCTCGTCCACCCAAAAGAAACAGGAGACCGGATGGAAGGGACGCAGGACGGGCATTGCGAAACGATCCACGAGACTGATCAATCTCAACAAAAGCCCCCCCCCCCCCGAATCAGAATGAGTTGAACCTCGGAGGAGCAGAGGGAGCTGAAGCTGAACAGCAGCCCGACAAGGTTGTTGGAAATAATGACGTCGGACCCTCTGTTGACCTCGATGTACGCCAGACAATGCAGCATCGGGATCAGCAGGAGAGGCTCCGACTGCTGGAGCAAGAAATGGTGAAACGACTTCCTTTGGAGGACCAACTCCGGAGGGAGGAACGCCGAAACCAGAAGGTGGAAGAGAAGCTCCTCCACGAGCAGGAAAAGGTCAAGGACCTAGCCCACCGCCTCCGAAAGCTCGAGCTGGAGCAGAAAGGCCCGGCCAGAAATGGTCGGAATGAGCATTCTCGGGAGTAAAAGTAGGAGCGACCGAGGACCGATGAGCAACGCCGGTCTCGGGAACGCGATGATCGCCAAGAAAAGTCCAGAAGATCCCGAGAAAGAGAAAGGGACAGGCAGTCCCAGAACTATCATGAAGACCGCGAACGCTCCTTTACCTACACCGAGTACCGAAGCACGGGCGGTGGAAAGGGGGGAGGGTTCACGTTCAGGGCTAAAGGGCCATTGGCCCCACATATCCTGAAATATAAGATGCCCCAAGGTCGGACCCCATCGGGACTAAAGTACGATGGGACCACCGACCCCGAGGAGCATCTGGAGGCTTTCAAATCCAGGATGGATTACGACGGAGCTGAGGATGAGGAACGATGCCGAGCGTTCCTGATCACTCTGCTGAAGACGACCCTAAAATGGTATAACCGTCTCCCGTCGAGATCTATCCACTGCTTTGCCGACCTCGCCGCCCAATTCCTGGCTCATTTCACAACCATGAAAACAAAGCCGAGGTCCGCTGTGAGCCTCATGAACATAAAGCAGAAACAAGGGGAGACGCTGAGAGCCTACTTCGAGAGGTTCAATGCTGAAGCGCTCCTAATGAGGGATTTGCATGTCTCCAATGCAATTACCCTCCTAATCAACGGACTCCGCTGGTCTCCATTTGCCGAGTCCCTCTCCAGGTCGGAGCCAACGACCATGGAGGAGATCCAGGACAGAGCGGCCGAGTTCATCAGGGCCGAAGAGGCCATGATGGCCAAAATGGAAAGAGAATCAGCGGAGGATAGGAATGAGGAAAGAAAAGCTGAAAAATCCCAACCTCAGAAGCCTAGGGAGGATAGACAGAGGTCGGAGAAGCATGACCAGTAAGGACCAGGGCGAACACAAACCGAGGTCCAGACCAGTAAGGACCAGGGCGAACACAAACCGAGGTCTGTATTGCAGCTACCATGAGCAGCATGGGCATCGAACGGAGGATTGTTACGACCTCCGAGATGCAATTGAAGAATTGATCCGAGCTGGTAAGCTCGCGAAATACGTAGCCGAGCAGAGGGGCCCGAAGAGAAAGAGGGAGAGAAGCCCTGAAGATGATGGGCAGAAATCGAGAAGCAAGAGAAATAAGCTGGAGGATGATGCCGAGCCCGAAAACAGCTCTGAGGTGGTGAAGACAATTCACACCATCGCGGGGGGTTTTGCGGGAGGTGGAGCTAGTGCCGCGACAAGAAAAAGGGCGCTCAAGGAAATTCTGAGCATGGATAAAAAGGAGTTGGCATCGAGAGCACAGAAAAAAGCCCCGGTGCCAATCACCTTCTCCGACCTCGATAACCCCGGAGTAACTGCCGACTACGCAGATCCCCTGGTGGTGTCGGTAATAGTCCGTAATATGGAGATCATAAGGGTTTTAGTCGACACGGGGAGTTCCACCGAGCTGTTAACGAGGAAAGCCTTCGATGAGATGGGCCTAAAGGACTCCGACCTAAAGGCCTATGACGAAGACCTTGTAGGGTTTTCAGGGTACGATGTGATCAAGCCGGACGGTTACGTCACCCTGTATCTTACTTTGGGCACCAAGCCGCTAATGAAGACTGTGGAAGTAGACTTCATAGTGGCGAGGATCAACTCTGCTTACAATATGATCATGGGTAGGCCCACACTGTGTAAACTCGGGGCAGTAGTGTCGATACCCCACCTGGTCATGAAATTCCCCACGGAAGATGGCAAGGTCGTCACAGTAAAGGGATGCCAGGTGACAGCTCGGAAGTGTTACATAAATAGCCTGAAGGTCACTGAAAGGACCAAGGGTGAGGATGGAGAGAAAAAAGAAAAAGAAAAAATAGAAAAAGAAGAAAAAGAGACTAAAAGGCCGAGAGTCGAGGTCAACAATGTTGAGCTCGATGTGAGATCTCGGAACCCAGTAAGGCCGGAGCCAGAGGCCAGCTGGAGGAAGTTCAAATCGGGGAAAGCCCCGAGAAGATTACTCGGATCAGTGCTAACCTAAGTCCTATAGGTAAAGGGGCATTGATCCAGTTTCTCAAGAAAAACGCCGACCTCTTCGCATGGGAAGCAAAGGACATGCCCGGGATCTGCCCCGAGGTCATGAGCCACCAGCTGTCTGTTTACCCAGGCACTAAGCCGGTGCAGCAGAAGAAGAGGAGGATGTCTGAAGAAAAGGCCCAGGCAGTGATCGAGCAAGTTGAAGCACTGCTCAAGGCCGGTTTCATCAGGGAGGTCTAGTACCCGACATGGCTCTCCAATGTCGTGTTGGTACCGAAGACGAACAGGAAGCTCAGGATGTGTGTGGATTACACCAACCTGAACAAGGCTTGCCCCAAGGACCCCTTCCCACTACCGAGCATTGATAGCCTAGTGGATGCCGCGTCGGGGTTCCGTTTTTTATCCTTCATGGACGCATACTCAGGATACAATCAGATCCCAATGAACCCCGATGACGAAGAAAAGACGGCGTTCATCACACCCAGGGCAAACTATTGTTACAAAGTTATGCCCTTTGGTTTGAAGAACGCAGGGTCCACTTACCAGCGGCTCATGAACAGAGTCTTCAAGTCGGAGATCGGAACCAGAATGGAAGTATATATAGACGACATGCTGGTAAAAACAAGAAAAGAAGAGGACACGATCTCCGACCTGGAAATCGTGTTCGGAAAGCTGAGAAGCCACGGAATGAGGTTGAACCCTCTGAAGTGTGCCTTCGCTGTCGAAGCCAGGAAGTTCCTGGGCTTCATGTTAACTCAGAGAGGTATCGAAGCAAACCCAGAAAAGTGCAAAGCCATTCTGGATATGAAGAGCCCGACCTCGGTAAAAGAAGTTCAGAGGTTAACGGGTCGGTTGGCTTCGTTATCAAGGTTCCTCCCGCTGTCAGCTCGAAAATCCCTGCCTCTATTTGAGCTATTGAAGAAAAAGACGGATTTCAGTTGGACCCCGGATTGTGAAGAAGCTTTCCAAAGCTTCAAACAATTCCTGATGGCTCCCCCGATCCTGTCTAAACCGGAGGTCGGAGAGGTATTATACCTCTACCTCTCGGTAGGAGAGCTGGCAGTTGGAGCGGTGCTGGTAAGAGAAGAAGACAGAGTGCAAAAACCTATCTACTTCGTGAGCAAGGCATTGCAAGGTCCCGAGATCCGATATCCGAAGTTAGAGAAGGTCGCATTCGCATTAATCACAACCGCAAGAAGGCTAAGGCAGTACTTCCAGGCCCATACGGTGGTAGTAAGAACAAATCACCCTATGAGGCAAATTCTACAGAAGCCCGACCTAGCAGGACGAATGGTGTCGTGGGCAGTAGAGCTTTTCGAGTTCGACTTGATGTTCGAACCTCGGAACGCTGTAAAGTCGCAAGCCTTAGCCGACTTTGTCAGAGAAATGGTGGATGAAGAAGAAGAGGAGGTCCAGTGGACCTTATTCGTTGATGGATCGTCTAACCTAAAGGGCAGTGGAGCCGGCATCATCCTGGAAAACAACTTAGGAATCCAGGTTAAGATGTCGGTAAAGTTCGAGTTCCGAGCTTCCAACAATCAGGCGGAGTACGAAGCCTTGATTGCCGGATTGAAACTGGCAAATGATCTCGAAGCTCAAGAACTCACTATCTGTAGCGATTCGCAGATTGTGGTGTCTCAAATCGTGGGCGAGTACTAGGCCCGAGATGAGCAACTAAAGAAGTATCTACAGGTAGTGACCGAGTTGCTTAAGCCACTGCAAAAAGCCGAGGTAAAGTACATACCTCGAGAAGAGAATGCTCGAGCCGACGTATTGTCGAAGCTCGCAAGTACCCGGCCTACAGGGACGAGCAAAACATTGATTCAAGAAACCCTGGAAAGGCCATCAATTGCAGAAGGACAAGAAGTCGCGGCTATAATAACGTCGCCGAGTTGGATCTCCGAGCTCCTTCAGTATCTCAGGCTCGGAATTCTTCCGAATGATGAAAAGGCCGCGACGGTAGTAAAAAGAAGAGCCCCATACTACACAGTGGTCGAGGGGCAGTTATATAAAAGGGGGTTCAGCCAGCCCCTACTGAAGTGCCTAAACGAAGACCAAGCTAAATATGTCCTTGAGGAAGTCCACGAGGGGGCAGGGGGTAATCACCTCGGAGGCCAAACCTTAGCACTGAAAGTTATCCGAGCTGGATACTTTTGGCCAACGTTAAAGAAGGATGCGGCCGACTACGTGAAAAAGTGCGTGAAGTGCCAAGAACACAGTCACCACTACAATGCGCCTCCCGAGGAGATGACCCCAATCTCGGCAGCATGGCCCTTTGATAAGTGGGGCATAGACTTGCTCGGGCCCTTCCCAACGGCTCCGGGCTTGGTGAAGTACTTGGTAGTAGCCATTGATTACTTCACCAAGTGGATCGAGGCAGAACCCCTAAACACGATAACGACAGCTCAATGTCGGAAATTTGTGTGGAGGAACATCATAACGCGTTTCGGAGTCCCAAAGGTTATAATCTCGGACAACGGAACGCAGTTCACTGATAAAAAGTTCCGAGATTTCCTACAAGGATGGAACATTGAGCAAAGGTTCACTAGCGTGAAACACCCCCAAGCTAATGGGCAGTGCGAAGCTGCTAATAAAGTGATCCTAAGGGGATTGAAGAAAAGGCTCGGCGAGACAAAAGGATCTTGGGCAGAAGAGCTCGGGAGCGTCCTGTGGGCCTACAGAACGACGCCGCACTCTACTACAGGAGAAAGTCCTTTCAAACTCTCCTATGGTAGTGATGCCATGATTCCAGTCGAGCTTGGCGAGCCGAGTTTCCGAGTTATCAATTACAAAGAAGATCGAAACTCGGAGGCAAGAGAAGCAGAGCTCGACATGGTCGAAGAAGATCGGGATGCAGCCAAGATCCGAGAAGAAGCCCTCAAACAAAGGGTGGCAAGAAGATATAACCAGGGAGTAATCCCGAGAAGGTTCAAGAAGGGCGATTTCGTCCTACGAAGAGCAAACATCGGAGCTCCTAACCCAGGAGAAGGGAAGTTGGCCGCCAACTGGGAGGGGCCGTACAGAGTGAAAGAGTCCCTAGGAAAAGGTGCTTACAAGCTAGAAACCTTAGAAGAAAAAGAAATTTCGAGGTCGTGGAATGCCACGAACCTCAGGAAATTTTATATTTGATTTATGTAATTCGTGGTACCTCAGTTCGTACTCTTTCCTACCACGGGATTTTGCCCTAAGGAGGGTTTTGCCCGGGAGGTTTTAACGAGGCGAGCTTGAGAAGACATTAATAAAGTTTTTTCGATATTTGCTTGGCTGTTTTTATCTGAAAGATTGAAGTATTTACATAACGCTAAAACCCAAGTTGGTTAAGACCCCGAGTTGGTCAAAGACCCGAGCTGGTTGAATGGTTGATTAATTAAAAACCCGAGTTGGTTAAGACCCCAAGTTGGTAAAAAACCCGAGCTGGTTAAAGCGATTGATTAATCTAAAAAACCCAAGTTGGTTAAAGACCCCGAGCTGGTCAAAAACCCGAGTTGGTTATATTAATTGGAAATAAAAATATAAGTTGATAAAGACCCCAAGACGGTCAGAATCCGACGTGATTCATTAAGCGCACCCGAGATGGTTACCGCGATTAAAAATGGTTACTTGTGTAAAGCTAAGAAAAAACAAGCAAAAAGCACGAATAAGTAAAACCATGACTTGAATTAAATTCCTACGTATGTTAATGTAAGCCGGCACGAACCCCAAGAAGGGGAACCCGGAAAGTATAAGGAGTACAAAGACAAAACCGGCACGAACCCACGAAGGGGAACCCGGGCAAAGTAATCAAAATGTAGAGGCAAAATAAAAATTGTCATTTACAAAATAACAGATCAGACATCTGGAGCATCTACAACATCGGTCTCTGGAATGATGGCTTCAGAAGAAGTCTTATCAGCAGGAACCTTGAGGTCGACAGAGGGGTTTGGTTGTGCTTCATCAGGCGAGTTTGGATCAACAACGATCAACTTCCCGTCCTCGATCTTGGTATACATCCCGACCTGCCCAAGGTCGAGGCCGGGAGCGATGATGCGAACTTGGTCCTTTATAAATTCCGCCACAGCCAAGGTGGAGTCAACCAAGGAAGCCTGCAACCCCTCCACCTCGTTCTCAAGCCTGGAGATGTCTTGAGTGGAAGAAAGGCGGAGATCATCCAACGCGCCTGTCAGCTGGTCGATTTTCCGTTTCCCCTCATTCAGCTCCGTGGTCAGGCTCCTGCGACCGTCCTCCGAGGCCTTCAGCTCACCTTGAGTAAAGGAGAGATCCTCCTCGGAGGACTTCAGCTTCTCCTCCGCCTCCTTGAGACGAACCTCGAGGTCCTCGATCCTCTTGTTGCTTGTCTCTTGGGCCTCGCGGAGGACGTCGAGCTCCTCCTGAACGCCATGCCTGAGAACAGCCAGGGGCTCCATGTGGCGAAGGACGGTGACGGTCTTCACCAAAGCTCTCTCGCTCCATCGGAGGAAAGTGCAGATGTCTTCCGCCCCCTCCAGCTCAGCAATGGCAGCCGAGTTGTACATTTCCCGGTCTATTAAGGCCGGAAAATTGAAATCCTTGTCAAAGGGGGAGATGGCGGAAGAGCTGTCATGATCGTGCTTCTTCTTCTTCCGGGATTCCGAGGGCCCAGAAAGACCCAGACCGGTACCCTCGTCAAGCACCGAATTTTTGCGCTTAGCGCTAGGAGGAGGAGGAGCAGCAGTCGCCACCACGATGGACCCCGAGGCTGGGGCGACCGAGGTGGTGGAGGTAGGGGTCCGAGAACCAGAGCCTCCGGCAGATGCCTTCTTTTTCTTCTTTTGAGAAAGGCATAAAGCTCGGATAGCATCTAGGTCGGCGGCACCCGTCATCGTATCTGCAACAAGAAAAAGATCCTGGTTAGAAAAAGGAACACTTAAAAAGAAGAATGTAAAGGAAAGAAAGTAAATGCCGTTACCAAGCTCCTTTTTGAAGTCGGAGTCACTTCCCCGAATTAACTTCTTCAGCACGAGGTTTTTCTCCTTATGGGATTCAAGAAATAGGCGAACAATCCCGACCTCGGCCTCAGTCAACTCGGTGTCTTTAATGTCTACGACGTAGACATTCTTCACCCAGTAGAGGGGGAACTGGGGTTCGCCTTTCTCAGAAAGCCAGAAAGGGTAAGTATCTTCCGCAACGCGAACCCGGAAGTATACCTCCTTGAAATTGTGCACGGAATCTTCAAAAAGGGTGAAGATCTTCCGACCCGAATGAGCTCGGAAGGATATCCACCCCTCGGTTCCGTGGGGGAGGGTGACGGCAAAGAGGTAGAAGAACACCCTCAGAGAAGGGGGAAACCCGAGGTGCTCACAAACCCGTTCGGACCCCCGAACCATGGCCCAGGAGTTGGGGTGGAGCTGAGAAGGCGCGACCCAGACCGTCCTCAGTACCCGAATCTGGAAGTCGGTGAAGGGGATGCGGATTCCAATCCGGGTTAGGAGCAGGTCGTACATATAGAAGAAGTCGACCGGCTCCTGACCATTGTTGAAAGGGACCCTCTCGTCAGCAGTAGGGGCCTCGACTAGGTATTGGCCGAGAGCTCCTTCAGCAAATATTTGCTCGCAGGAGTTGACGGCAGTGACATAAGCCTCGTCGACTACGGGAGCTATGCCAAGGGCCTCCTCCCCGGCCCAGTTATATTGATCGTTGAGTAGCAGCGGACGTTGGAGCTGTGGCTTCGGACGCTTACCCATGACCTACAAAGGAAACCATTCAAAACAGTTTAAAAAACTGTCCTCGGAAATCGGGGTTTGACGTTTTAAATGGTTTCCAATGAAAGGAAAAAGGGGGCATATCGGATCCCAGTTAAGGCAGGCCGAGCTCCGACGTCACCGCTCCGAACAAATAAAGCAAAATGCGAAAGTAAAATATGCAGAAGACCCTCGATAAAGGGAAGAGCTATCATCTAGGTCGGACTCGAGACGGAGCCCCGAGCAGGGGCATCCGAGGTCCGAGGTTGTATATCCAGATATTATGGAAGGCGAAAATGGCAAAAATAAGGGCGAAAGAGGGCGAAGAGCCCCTATCGTAACCTATGCCAGAAAATAAACAGCAGTAAAAGAAAGAAATGCATGCATGTATAATAGGCATAAACTTAAAAAGAAATTTCAAAACCCAGGAGATGGGTAGACAAAGGTACGACAGAGGGGCGAGCAAACGCCATAACCAACAGCTTCAAGCAAAAAGGAAATCAAGCAAGAATGCAAGAAAGTTGCAGAGAAGAAAAACTTACTAAGTTCAAAGAACAAGAATCGACCAATGGTGATGAAGAAGGAAGGCAGCGAACTCTGAAGTCCCTCACGGCCGCGCAGTTCCGGGCAAGGGGCGGCGTGCGGTGGAGGAATAGGAGAAGATCGCAGAAGCCATGAAGGAAAGAGAGAAGAAATCGCAAGAGAAGAGAGTTTGAAAAAGGGAAGAAGAGGAACAGTTACCCCCAAGGCGGTACTTATAGCGCCAAAAAGACAGGGGCAAAAGTGTCATTTCACGCCCCGGGCAGGGGCATTCCCGACATTTCACGAGCAAAAGCAGGGGCAGTTTTGGAAGTCGCAAAACTCATCTCGGAAACGCTTCGTATCCAGCCGACACGTGTCACGCATCGAGCGGCACGATGGGACGTGACAAGACAGGCGTCAGAGATAGGGTGGCGGGAATTTCGAGGCGCCTCTGGGAGCAATGTTCACACCTCGGATTGTGGCCTAATCCGGCGGCCCAATTTGAGATTTCGATGATTAGCCCAAAAGAGGGTCCAAAAGAATGAATCCCAATAAGGCCCAAGGTCGGACCTCGGACCCCAAGATGGGCGAGTCCAGATCGAGGCCCATTAAACCTTCAAGGCCCAATAACCATTGGAGGCCCAAAGGACTTGGATCCGGAGCAGGACCCGGGAACCGGCCCGAGACCCGACCCGAGGTCGGATAAGGTTAAGCCCCCGATTAGGGCGGCGATCAGAAGCGAGCGGATAGCGACGCCGAGAAATCCGGAGCCACGATCGACGCGACGCGGGGCGCCCCAACGCGCCACAGAAAGCGGGAAGGTCGTTATCCCGAGTCGTGCGGCGTGAGCGGCACGGAAATGGCTCCAATCCCCCTCTATAAATAGGGTGTTCCATCACAGTATCAGATACGCTTTCAGTTGAGTTCTCACTCTCACACTGATATTGACTTAAGCTTCGGAATCCTTTCAGGGAAAACACCCACAGCGCCTTGGAGAGTTGCTGTGCAAGGAGTCAGATTCCGGCGACAGTTCATACCAGAGCAAAGGTACGGAACACCTCCTAACATTCTTTTTTATAACTTCGTTAACTTCTACTAATGTGGATTGTTTAATAACAATTTGACAAGTGACATATTACCCTATAAATACATATAACTCATATTAGTCCTCCATTTTACTTGTTTTAAATCAAAATAATCATCCATTCTTATTTAAAGAGAACTATTTTGATTCAAAACAAGTAAATTGGAGGATTTACAGGAGTTATGAATTTTTAGGATTACATGATACTTGCAAAGTTAGCAATAAACAGTCCATTTCAACATAAATTAATAGAGTTATAACATAAAAAATAAATAGAGGACTAACTTGATTCACATATTGCAAAGTGGAGGACTATTTTGAGCAAAAATTAAAGTGAATACCTAATTTGATTCACGCATGCAAAGTGGAGGACTAATTTGATGTTTAACTTATTTATTTACATAAAAATATCCTGAAGATCTAGTCGCCTCCAGAACCTATTTAGTCTTGCTTCTTTTTTTTTTTTCTTTTTCAGATAATAACAATCACAAGAAAGTAAACACATACAAATTCAAAATGGCAACCAACCCAATCCCAAAATTAACAAGAATATGCACAAGCTTCCAACTTCATCTCATTCAGACCTTCCTATAAATACAAAATTCGACTGAACCCAAGTTTGCCCAATTAAAACCTCCATCCTCTCTTTTCTCAAAAACAAAAAAACAAAACAAAATCTCTCTCTTTCACCTTCTCCCTCTAAAAAAATGGCGGCATCTCACAAATCAGTCCTCCGTTCACTCTCGCCGTCGAGCAGATTCTACAGTTCCCGGCCACCGCTGGCAACATATTCCTCCACCGCTTCAGGATCTTCCGCCAACTACTTCAAACGCGCCACCTCGCCTACACGTATCAGCCTCTACGGTTCTTCCGGTTCGGCTACCTCCGTCCGGATCATCTCCATTGCCGGCGCAGGCGCCGGTCAAGTGATCCACCACCACTGCCGCCGCCAGAAGCGAACATGTATGTGCTCGCCGACGACGCATCCCGGCTCCTTCCGTTGCAGCCTCCACAAGAGCATTGGTTCTAGGTTGCCGCCGGTGCCTACGAACCGGCTGAACGCGCGGAGGTCGGCGATGACGAACTCGCTGGTAAGGATCCGCGGCGTCGAGGGCGGTGACCTCGTGAGAAGAGCTCTGGCGGCGCTGATCCGGCCGTCGTCGCATCACCAGCGTCGTCGCGGCGAGTTCCGGCCGAGGCCGAGCAGGCTTTCCGTCATGTCCATGGCGGTGGAGTGAGATTCGTGAACGCTGCTAACCGCCGTGAATTGCGGAGGATTGGTAGGAAGCGGTTGAGATCTGATGGTTTTGCCGACCGTTCGAAACGGACTTGGTTTTTGACGTTAGTCCGTTAACTGAACCGAATATGACAGCTGTGTGTATATGGTGTTTGGATATTCTTCCTTGTGGTCTTATGTCTATATTAAAATAGAAATAGAATATAGAATATAGAATAGAAGAGTTGTTTGATTAGTATCACTAAAGAAATTAAACTCTTAATATTATTAGGGATTAATTTCCATGAGAAAGAAGGCGAAGCAAAACTGATGTATAATATATTTCTATGACAATAATGTACTCAACAATAAACTAAAGTATATTTATGAATTGATTATTACAAACATAACTTCAGTTTCATTTAATGGTGTTCTTGCCATTCCAATTTTAGTATATCAATCATGATAAGTATAACGAAATAAGCCAACAATTTTGCTAATAATTAAATAATATACATATAGAAGAGTGTGTAATTAATATGATAATAATTAATATCAGAAAATAGATCACACAATATTTTAATTTATTGTACAATTAATAATAATTACAATTTATTTTGATATTGATATGATATTATAGAGATTTTTTTACACATTTAATGATTTCATCTATCTAAAAAAGGAATTTTCATTAAAAATAAAGTAAATTATTTTACCTCAAAATCGTCTTGGTATATAGTATCATTACACAAACTAGCGACTCGACCGTGCTTGTCAAATCGTTTTTTTATTGTTTTTCCTTCATAACACTATGCCCCTATGCAGGGGCATTACGTCTTGTATGGGAAGGGGGGCAATGGCCCCCGAAAATTTCAATTTCTTTAATAATTTTTTTTGTTTTATTGATTTCGCCGCCTTTAATTTTTTGTTTGAATTATTTATATTAACTTTATAGTTAATTAGATTTTTAAAAATTATAATAGATAATATAATATATTATATGTAAGTATATACGTGTGTATTTTCTTTTATTTTGACGTAAAATATTAATTTTTTCATATGTAATAATTTTTATTAAGATTTTTTTAAGAATGAATAAAAAATATTAATAATTTATTCTGTACCTAACAAAATTAATGGGTATCAATATTTATTAGTTATTATGTGATTATAGACAAATTATGTGTCCTATTTTAAAATTAATCAATAGTGAACCATCAAATCATAACCACTGATTGTATAGTGTGTATTGGTATCCATAAAACAAAGCAAAAATAAAAATATTAGATAAGTATTTTTTTCTAGAAAATGAGTTACTAAATTTTGGGCCCTCCTGAAATTATTGTCTAGGTCCGCGCCCTATGCAACACTTTTGAGCCTTCAAGTCAATTTTTTATTATTTTTCCTTCATAACACTATCTCATACGCAACACTCTTATGCATGTCAAGTCGCTTTTTTATTGTTTTCCTTTCATAACATTACCCCTTACGCAACAATAGAAAAACGACTTGACAGGAACATGAATGTTACATAGGGGGATAGTGTTATGAAGGGAAAATAATAGAAAAACGACTTGCAGTGTCTGTCGAGTCGCTAGTTTCAAAATTATGTATTTTGATCACCCAATATCTCTATTTTGTTTTTACTTTGTTATGTTTTGGTTATTGGGAAAAATTTAAAATAATTATTTTCATAACTAATATCTATCTTTATTCCATAATTAAAAAATTAAATAGATATTTTTTTCATGCTTTTATTTTATTAAGATGTTTGTAATTATCAATTCAGTCTTATGTATTTTTTATATTTACTTAAATTTAAATTTTAATTAACTAATAAAGTATTTTGCAATTAATAATGATCACGACGAATAATAATTTTTTAAACTCATGCTACGTGTGAATACAGGTATAGCTCACTCATACAAAATTCAAAGAGATTAATGAGCCGATTCATTACTAAATGGAAAACAAAAACTTTACGTTCATGTACTTTTCTTTCTAAGACTTTTAGAATGGTGGATCATTAGAACAGGAAAATAATTGGGCTCATGAAAAAGTTTACATTATAATGTAATGTCAATTTTTACGTTCATATACTTTTATAAATTTATAGGGTAATATCTACTAATTATTGCTTAAAATTTGATAAAGTATTTATAATGCAATAAAGTTTGTCGTACAACGGAAATACGTCCAACTAGTATTTAACGTGTGCTATTCATGATATGTGTGTTCTATACGTAGGTGTGATATACATATAGCACACATTCCATATCATGAATAGCACACGTTGGATACTAGTTGGACGTATTTATATTGTATGACCGAGTAACGTCAAACTGTAATTCATATATTTTTATATTTCCGATGATGTATGTATAACACGAAAATAATTTTAAGCTGAGAGAGTGCATAAGATAATAGGAAAAAGGAAAAAGCCAGTATACTAATAGGAAATAGTGTAGTAAATAATACATGTGCACGGAAAATAACATAAACAGAAAAAATTAAAGAGATGTTAATAGAAACATTCAAAATACATACATTCATCAACTACTGAAAGTTGATGTATTGAATAATTTTTACAGCAATTAATCAAACATGTATATATGCATCTCTACTTTGGTTGGTGTTGCTAGACTCTTCACCCCTTTCAATGTTTTACTGGTCCATTTATTGTTGAGCGTTAAATATAAAAATAAAAGATGTTCACTACAAGAAAGCATCGTATTATTGATGAATTTTATCGGAGGATGACCCTTAAATCCTTCAATAAAACAATGTATCGACGGACGTATTGACGGATAGTCGTCCACGATTTCTTGATGGTCGGAAAACTTCTATCGACGGATGTCTTTCGAAAATTCGTCGATACATTATCGAGGGATATATCCGTCGATATTATCAAATGTTATCGAGGGATGTATCGACGGATATATCCCACGATAAAGCTTTTTTAAAAAGATAAAAACTAATAAATAATTATTGGCAGATGATTATCCGACGATAAATTATTTTCAGAAAAAAATATTAATAAAATTATTTTTTATCGGCGGATACGATCTGTCGATATTATTTTTTTATAAATTAAAAAATCGTAAATATTTATTTTTATCGAGGGATATGTCCGTCGATAATGAGGAAAAAATAAATTTTTTTAAAATCCCTAAAATTTATTTTTAATTTATAAAAATATTAATCCATAATAAAATCAAATTAATAATTAAACTAAATCAATATTTATAACAAAATATTAATAATATTAATAAATTAAACCATAATGCAAAATCATTTATCTGTACAACAATATTTACAAACTAGATAAAATCCAAACAATATATAAAAGTAAAAAAATAATGTCTGAACATCCAAAACAAAACATATAAAAAAATCATACAAAGTCTATCCTATCATCATCACCATCACCATCGTCATCACCATCACCACCATCTCTGGACGCATCCGGCTGAGTAGGAGGAGTCTGGGCAAGAGGAGGTCGAGGAGGCAGTGTTTGGGCAGGGGTGGCAGCAGCAGGCTGAGTAAGCGGTGTAGAATAAGAGGGATGAGGATAGCCTGGATGATATGGAAGTGGAGGAGACCAGAATGGGGGATAAAGCTGAGAATGATACGTTGGGGGAGTTGGAGGGTAGCGTGCTGGTTGAGAAGGTTGTGGTGGTGCAGGGATGCCACCGGCAGATAATGACCCTCCAGCAGCAAACATCCCGTAGTACTGGGACATCTGCTCCCTAATCTGCCTATTCCGATGTCTACAACTCAAGATATGATGAAAACATTGAGTAGTATCACATGGACAAGCCTATTCCGCAAAAACATATTAAGAGTCAATCTCTCTACAAACATCTCTACCTAAACCCTCCTCATCTCACATTTTTGTGCATAACCTCCCTTATACCATAACACATAACCAAACTCTCACAACTCATCCCCTAATGTAACCCCCTACTAGATAGCCCTTAATGCTTAAGTCATTTTAGGCTATTTCATAAGGGTCACTCTCTGTTATCATGTTCTATTCTTTACTTTAAAATATATACGCGGAAAATAGGCGGGAGTAAAATTTTCGCAATTTGTTTACGATATAAAAATAAGGGCTTTGCGAAATACATAATCGATAAATAATAAGCCATTCCAAGATATAAACTGAATAGTCTATCAAATAAATAACTCCCAACAATCAATGAACACACAAGGAATAAATATTAGGCTTTACCCCATAAGCCAAAGGCAATGACTTATGAGACTCCACCATAAATACATGTCAAATAAATAGCTGCCGGCTAACATAGGTCCGGACTTGAAATAAATAACTCAAACAACTGAAATGAATCCATAACCGAAATGCAAATCAATGTATGTAGGTTTATAAAGCGGAGGACTGAAAATAAACTAAGGTTGGGCCTGCTCCTCGCTAGCTCCATGGTCCTGCTCTGTCTGCTCCTCTATAATAGGGGGAAAAACATAGGGTGAGCACTGGGAAGTGACTCAGTAGAGGAAGCGCCCCGGGTTTAATTATAAAATGAGTGGAGCATGAATGAGTTCATTTCAGATATAAATTTAAAACAATCTTTTCCCGGAACGTCTTACCTAAGTGCGTCTTGTTCATTTTATTTAATACATATAACATAGCATAATTAAAGTCTCTGTGTAGTGTACTCTGTGCTTCGAAATATCAGTAAGGGAAGAATATATCATAACATCCTAAATAACTTTAGTTCTCTTAAACTTTAATCTTGCATTAATCTTTGGCCTGTGTCCGCCCTCCTGTAACCTCCACTACACCGACCCCTAGGCATGAGCTCATCCTAAACTTATGGGGAGAGGGGGGAATATCACCTTCCTTAACAATGAGGTTGTAATGCCGAGGTTGCCATCCCTCCCTTAACAACTCTCACTGTAATGCCGAAGGCTACAACGTTTTATCTTGGTATTTCACCTTCCCTTAACAATGAGGTTGTAATGCCGAGGTTGTTATTCCTCCTTAACAACTCTCATTGTAATGCGAAGGCTATTGCACTTTACTTTAACTTTCCATTACATCTTAAACATGTACATAACACTATATCGTAATATCATAACTTAACATTACATCATAGCATTTAAACACACATACAACTCATAACATTACATAATGAACATACATAAATCATACGTAACATATATTATCATATAATCGTACTTTTATATTACAATAATGTATAAACATATTTTACAGCTCATATAATCATATATAAATCATGCATAAATCATATATATATCTTATTCACTTCTAACTTTGTCTTATGTAATGTTATCCTTAATTATACTCACTATTATCTTTACTATCATTATTAATACTATTATCATTACATATCATATATTATACATGTTGTTGTTCTTACTGTATTATTCTTTTATTATTATTAGGGTTAATATTTTATTATTATCTTCCCTATCAATATTACTATCATTATCATATTATTATTATTTCTACTTGTTACCTACCTATTATTAACTCATATAATAGGTATAAGTTTATGTAATAATAATATGTAATAGTAATATACACACAGATAAACTGTCTTTTATTTATTTATATATATATATATATATATATATTATATAAACAAAAACCAAGCGCGCATGCGCTGCTCGCAGCCACCATACGCGCATATATATATATATATATATATATATATATAATATAATATATATATATATATATAGAACCATAATAATAATAATAAGGCACAAAAATTTCTAATGGGAAAAACGACCATCACATTAATCTCATAAAATCATCATCAATATGCATGAAAATAGAATGCCTAAACCCCTACCTCTCGTAGACCTCCTATGCTATGCGTAGAGACACCCCTTTCCTTCTCACTTTCTCTCTAGCCCCACGAACGGTACAAAGATGGCTTCTTTCAAAAATGGAAACGGTAGAAGTGTTCTATTTGGTGAGAGGATCAAGAATATGTGATTTGTTTTGTGATTGGGTGAGAATTGGTATGGATTTGGGGTTGTGAAAATGTTATGATTTTTGGTGTTTGAGAGAGAGAGAGAGAGAGTGGAATGGAGGCACAAGGATTGATGGAGGCTACCAAGAGTATTTTTGGAAATTAGGTTTTCTTAGTGGAGGCATTGATGGGTATTATATAGAGGTGTTGTGGGGCCCACCCATTACTAAAAGAAAATACTAAATATTCTAAAACATCCCAAATAATACTACAATGCCCAACTAACTTTCAAATCTTTAAACATAAATTAAAAATACACATATAGGCACACAAAGAAAATAAAATAAATAACATATAACACTTTAATAAGGAGAAATTTATCCACTCTAACCCAATTAAATTCCAACCAAGGTCAATTACCCTTAATTTCACTTAATTAGAACCTAATAAAAATCGGGGTGTTACACCTAACCCTCTCAAACCTCCAAACACATCACCTATACACACAATCCTCACCTTAACCTTTTCCCTTGTCCTAACAATTTTTTTTTTACCCTCAACATTTGTTGGCAAGCATAAAAAATCACAAAGGTGAAACCTTTTGGGTCAAACCATGTTCATGGATACCAAAGATTGAAACTTTTCAATTAGTCAAAAAGGATGCACATGCCTAGGGGGAGTTACATCAAAGTACTCAAGGAAAAGATCCAAAGGTGAAGTCTTTGCATTGATGTGAGTGGAGAAGTTCAAGGAACTAAAGCAAGACATACAACATAATCTAGATGACATCGAAGAAAGATTGAAGGATCTAACTATCTCAACCAAAGGTTGCGAAAGTAATGATCAAGTACCTATTGAAGAAGATGATCATCAAATTATGAAGGAATCACCCGATTCAGGGGGAGATGAACCAAGAGTCATTGTAGCTCAAGAACCCTCTACTCCTCAAGAGGTTGAGTCTATTGAAGTTCAAGAACCCGTTCTAAGAAGAAAAATCGGAATAAACGATCTCAAAGCTGTTTGAGATAACGAAGTTCTTGGCGATCCATCTCATGGGGTAAGAACAAGAAGATCCCTGAGATTTCAATCTGATGCTGCACTTGTTTCAGAAATCGAACCTGAGACAGTTCAAGAAGCATTGGATGAACCCAGTTGGGTTGAAGCCATGGAAGAAGAACTCGAACAGTTTGAGAAGAATGAAGTCTGGAAGCTTGTTCAGAAACCCAAGGGCAAAACGATTATTGGCACAAAGTGGGTGTTCCGCAACAAGTTGGACGTATCCGGAAAGGTTACGAGAAACAAAGCAAGACTCGTGGCACAAGGATACAACCAGCAAGAAGGGATCGACTACGACGAAACCTTCGCGCCAGTTGCAAGACTAGAAGCCATTAGGATGCTTCTTGCATTCGCTGCTCATAAAGGAATAAAGCTATATCAAATGGATGTGAAGTCTGCATTTCTTAATGGTGTCCTCAGCGAAGAGGTCTACGTCAAGCAACCTCCAGGTTTTATCAGTGAAACATATCCTGAGCACGTCTATCGTTTGTCTAAAGCGTTATACGGTCTTAAACAAGCTCCTAGAGCTTGGTATGATAGACTTAGTAGCTTCTTGACTACGAATGGATTCACTCGTGGAAAAGTGGACACAACTCTTTTCACTCTAACTGATAACTCTGATTTATTAATTGTGCAAATTTATGTTGATGATATAGTATTCGGTGCTACTAACGAATCTCTATGGAGAAAGTTTGCAGATCTAATGCAGGGGGAGTTCGAAATGAGTATGATGGGAGAATTGAAGTTCTTCCTAGGACTTCAAATCAAGCAACAAGCTGATGGAACCTTCATACATCAAGAAAAGTACACCAAAGAACTTCTCAAAAGATTCTTAATGGACAAGTGTAGTCCCATGAAAACTCCAATGCATCCATCACAAGTCATTGACAAGGATGAAGAAGGAGAAAAGGTGTCTGAAAGCACCTACAGAGGTTTCTGTGATGCTGATTACGCCGGAGACCGGGTTGACAGAAAATGGATGCTGTGTGTTCTTTGGGGATGCACTCATCACATGGAGTTGCAGAAAACAAAATACCATTGCACTATCAACCGCAGAAGCAGAATACGTGTCTGCTGCTGGATGTGTTACACAAATTTTATGGGTAAGAAATCAACTACTTGACTACAATCTCAGGTATGATAAAATTCCCGTTATGTGTGATAACCCAAGTGCAATAGCTTTGGCTAAGAATCTCATTCAACACTCTATATCTAAACATATTGATGTTAAACATCATTTCATTAGAGATCATGTGCAGAAAGGCGATATTGAGTTAAAGTTTGTGAATACGGAAGACCAAGTGTCTGACATATTTACAAAACCTTTTGCTGAAGATCGTTTTAGCACGCTGAAAGGTTTACTTAACCTAAAGAGCTTTTAAAAACTCTTTTCGAAAATCTTTTTGAAAATTAAAAAGCTTTAAGTATTCCCCAAAAGTTGGTAAGTGTTCAATAAAATGAAGAAAAATCAACATACCAACAATCAGAAGTCAACAGAAAAGTCAACCACTACAGAAGTCAAAAAAAAGTCAACTGAAGACCTATGAAGACTAATTTGCACCCTCCTCTCTTCATCTTGGGCCAAATTTCAAGATTTTTGAAGACCTTGGGCCTGTCTCAAGTGTTTAAAGACTTTTTGAAGACCTTGGGCCTATCTCAAGTGTTTGAAGACTTTTTGAAGACCTTGGGCCTATCTGAAGGCCTTGAGCTTTGTCTCAAGAGTTTGAAGAATTTTTGAAGACATATGAGCTTCGGAAAATTTTTCTGAACCTCATTTGAAGACCTTGTGAAGATCTTTTGAAGAAACCGGGTGTACAGTATTGCTAATTACAATATGAAGACCACCCGTATTGAAGAAAAGTTGATGGGCTTTTGTATGGGCCTTGGGCCTTATATGTGTTTTGGGCCTTAACTGGGCCTCGAACTACTGATGGGCTTTGGGCCTCAGGCAAGAAGTAAAGGTGTATATCAAGATGATTGGGGCTCAAAAATAATTATGGGCTTTGATAAAATCAATGGGCCTCTCATGCCTCTACATGGGCCTCATGGAAGAAAAATTAAAATCCAAGAAGACCCATATAGCTCAATATTTTCGCCCCACATCTTGCATTAATGGTGAATATATTTTAATTTTTCAAATATTGTTATTTATTATTTAAATAATGATATTAAAGAATTAAGATTATTCCTATTTGGATTTAAATGGATATTATCTAGAGTAAATCTAGATTTGGTGAAGATATCTTTTGTGGTAAATCATTACATATCCTTATTTCCTACACAATATCTTTTTGATTTATCCTCTTTATTACCCTATATATAATTTTCGAATTTCTCTCTCTCTTTCTCTTGAAAAATAAATTTTATTTTCTTAAATTATTGTCATTTAAATTAAATGATAATATTGGGAAATATTGTTTATTCTTTCTTGATTTATAATGTCTTTTTCCAAGAGTATTTTTGAGAGATATTCATATGGAAAATCTTTGCAGCTTTTTTAAAGATTTTCCCTCCTTTTTCTTTCCATATTTTCGCAATCCATACCCCCTCCATACACCATCTATATATTCTTTCATCCCTCAACCATCTTACACAACAGAATTTTCTTTTCTACTCCTATTTCTTCTCAATTTGCGCAAACTACACATACATACACCCATACACAACCTCAAACACATCCTATTTATCCTTAAGCATCATGAACCTTGTTTGCAATATAAAATATGGTATGGATGCTGAAAAGAGAGTATTCTCTAATCCACAATCACAAGAAAGATTTGAGCAACTCTTTCTTATGAGAGACATATCCATTGAGAAGGTTTTACAAAAACCGACTCTTGAAAAGATGCCAGAGCTTAAAGACATTCTAAATAGTCAAAAGAATCTACTCTCTTTGATTATGGAGGATGAAACAATCTATCCAACGACGGTCAAGGCGTTCTACTCCTCTCTCAAGTTGGATCATCACTACGGATGGGTTAGTAACATTGGAGGTCAACCTTTCAATGTCTCCGAAAACACATTTATTCGTGTTTTTGATTTGGAAGATAACGGTGTAATCATAACCAACAAGGCTAGATGGTTCAATGATGAAAAACTCGATGAAGAAGATGTTTCAAGGATTCTGTGCACTAATCATAAGATACATCCTCTGTCTATCATAGTGCATAATCTACGACCAATAACAAAGATTCTTTTACAAGTGGTTAGGGAAGCATTGCTCCCTACAAAAGAATCAAATAACTTCTTGAGCCCAAGAGAATCAACGTTAATATTCTTTCTTCTTATCTCTGTCAAGGTCAACATTGGAAAATTACTCTTTGGATTTATGATTGATTCTACAAGAACAAAGAATTCGAATCTTCCATATGGAAGGCTACTCACTCGAATTTTTGCTGACAAAAAGATGGACATGGCAAGGTTTGAATTCTTCTGTCCAACAGCTTATCTTGACCTTCCATATCAATCATTCTTGAAGAGAAAAAGAGTAACCTTTGCCGATGATGTAAAGGACAATGAGAAAAAGAAGTCACCCACTCCTATGTTGAAAAAGGTAACTTCTGGCACACATGATTCTTCTTCTTCTACTTCTACTCCACTCTCATCCATGATAACAACGGATATTGCAAGTTTTTTGAAGACAATCCATCTCTTGATGTGGATGAGTATATTTTCAAGTGTGATGCTCCATTCGGGCATAATACCTCTGAAAAAGAAGAAGATATTCTTTGTCCAAGTTCAATACCTTTGGTCATTGAAAATCAAGAAGAACATATGGTACATCTCCAAAAGGAATAATGTCTCATTAAGGGGGAGCATCTATGTTTTGATCAAGAAGCTCTCAAGAAGACATTTCTTGAAATGTTTCAAGTTGACGGGGAAAGCATTCCTTACGAGAAAGTCAGAAAAATCCTACACTTCATCGGCTTCAACAATTCTATTGTTCTTAGTTCAACATCTCAAGGGGACATGACCGTTGAAGAATTTCGGTATCTTCTCCTAATTCTCAAGAACTGAAGACCTTTTTGATGAAACAAAGGGGGAGAAGAAAATTGAAGATAAAGGAAGACTTTTTCAAGAACATTGAAGAATGTAGTTTCAAGAACATTGAAGAATGTAGATCAAGAACATCAAGAACTTATCTAGCTCTAGGGGGAGCTTAATTCCTTTTCTATGTTTTTCTTTTAAATTCTTTTAAAGTTTTTTTAGTTCTTTAAAAAGTTCTTGCACTTGTTATGTTCTTTAATTTCTTTTATGTTTTATTTTATTTAGTTAAAGTTTTTCTTTTTTTATTTCTCTTCTATTATGTTTTTTTTGTTGATTTGAAAATAATTTCCTAAGGCTTCAAGTCTTAAGAAAATATTTTCCCTTGTAATCAAATCAAAACCTTTATTTCAATTAGAATTTTTATCATCAAAAAGGGGGAGATTGTTAGCTCCTAGAACCCTTTACCTCATCATTGAAGGTTTTGAATGAAAAAATTCTTAATTAAAATAAAAGTTTTAATTTGGTTGGACTAATGATTTGTTAAGTGTGTTTTATGATCTAATTTATTTGACAAAATAAAAAGACACATCTTGACTACATTTAGACCAAAAAGTGGCGCAAACATGCATGCTTGGAGGACAAGCTATTCTAATTTTTGAAGATCAAGTCAAAGTTTTTCTAATTAAGGAAAGTTTGGTTGGAAGACTCTAAGATTTCCTAAAAAATTAATTATGGAAAATACATGAAATTAAATAGAGAATCTTTTTATCAAATATCTCTATTTAAATTTTCATGCATAATATATATATACATATTTTCGAAAATTATATATATAAAATAGGGAATAAAAATCAAATCTCTATTTTACATAATGTTGGTTAATATTTTCGAAATATATATATATATGTGTGGGAAATCTAGAAAGATCTTGTATGGAGACTTAAATGCAAATTATTAAATAAAAATAATTATCTAGAATTTATTCTAGAATATATTTTACATTTAAGTAACAGAATATTTTTACGGACACTTTAAAAAGATTCTGTGAGCCTCCTAAAGATTTTATTTGAATCTACAAGATTCCCTGAAGATTCCATGCGGGACCCAAAGATTCTGTTGAAGATTCTACACGAAGTTAGAAGACCTCAGAAGATTCTGTCAAGATTCTCAAGTCTAGAAGATTCCCGAAGATTCTATTAAGATCCCGAAGAATCTCAAGATTCTAGAAGAATCTCAAGCTTCAAGATTCAAGATTCAAGAATATTCAAGATTCAAGAATCTACATTCAAAAGATTCCCTGGAAGACCATGTTTGGTGATTTAGGATTTTCAAAAAATGAGAAATTGTGAAATCCTAATTCGTACCAACATAGAGGCACACTTGAGGAGTAAGAAAAACTAAAACCCTAGCCTCTCTCTCTCCTAAAAGTGGCGCAACATAGCTTGCATTTTTGCAAGATTATGTGAAAATTTGATGAAGCAATGCACACCACAAGATCAAGACACAAATTCAAATTCAAGGGCTGAGATGAAGTTTCCTCTTTTCTAATTCTTGGTTACAAAGTTTCCATATTTAAGATCAAATAATAACTTTTGGATTAAAGGGAATTATTTGAATCAATGGCCAAGATGAAACTTCCTCTTATTTGATTTTCTATTTTTGGAAGATCAAATTTCAAATCATATCAAGCAATTCTCACCATTGGATCAAGAGATTTCAAATTCAAACCAATGGTGGAGATCATGCACATGATTTTCGAAAATGAGGGTGTATTTTCCCTATAAATACAAGACCTCAATGCCCTAGAATTCAAGAGACTACCCAAGCTTACAAGTGCCAAAACTCTGTCGAAATCAATCCTAATTTCTCTTCATCTTCAAGCTCTAAACCTCAAGTTCTTATTTTTATTTGGGTAAAGGTTGTAATTCTTAAAAAAATGAGCTTTTGTTGTTTATCCTAGCTTTGCTAGTTATTCTTTGAGAGAAAAATCCATCAAGGTTCCAACTTAGTTGCATCTAAGTTCTTGATTGGTAAAAACCACATCTTTTATACAAAGTCCTTATTTTTGTAAGGCAAGAAGTCCTTAGAGGGTCTAAGGCAAGGGTAGAAAGTCCTTCAGTGTTGAAGGCAAGGATTGAAGTCCTTTGGAGTTGCCAGAGGCAGTTAGTCACCTAGTTGTGGTGCAAGTGAAGTCCTTTGTGGTTTTCAAAGGCAGTGAGTCACCTTGGTGAAGGTGCAGGTTGAAGTCCTTTGTGGTGTTGCAGAGGCAAGAAAGTCCACCTAGTTGTGGTGGTGATAGTGAACTCTCAGGTGTATCCTGGGGACTGGAGTAGGCACGTTGCCGAACCAGTATAAAATTTTTGTGTGTGCTTTCTTTCTTCCCTACTCTTTATTATCATTGTTTTTACAATTTATCATTGCATACACACAGACATAGCATTTGCGAAATCATCATCATATTTTATCTAATTGTTGAAGGTTAAAGTTTTAACCTTTATCATTTAGAAGATCTTGAAAGTAAATATATTCTCAAGATCTATTATAGCCTTGTCTATAGGCTAAGTTTCTTTTTATTTACTAACAATTGTTTCCGCTGTGCAAGACAAGTTTATACTTGATCTTTATTTTTAAGTAATTTTCAGAAACAGGTTTTATAGTTGGAACGTGATTCAACCCCCCTTCTCACGTTTCACTACCTTCAATTGGCATCAGAGCTCGGCCTTGGGGTTGAGCACTTAACAGTGTTAAGGAAAGATTCAAGGGACCATGGCAGCAAACAACAACGCGTATATTGCTGATGGAGCCTCCACAAATAGACTACCTATGTTCAACGGTGATGACTACGCATATTGGAGAGATCGAATGACATTGTTCATTCAATTCACAAGTCTCGATCTTTGGGACATCGTTGAAGTCGGCGACAACCTGACACCCTTCGGCCCAAAGAAGCTATGGACTGAAGAACAGAAGATCCAAGTGCAACAAAACAAGAAGGCAAAGTACATACTTTTATGTGCTTTACCTAAAGCCGAATATGACAAGATTGTGTCACGTGAAACGGCAAAACAAATATGGGATCGTTTAGCGACCCTACATGAAGGCACAGATCAAGTTAAAGAAACGAAGATCTCTATGCTTGTACATAAGTACGAGTCATTCAAGATGAATCAAGACGAAGACATTGATACTCTTGCTACAAGATTCTTACATATTGTTAATCAATTGAAAGTTCTTGGCAAGACGTATTCAAACGCTGAAATGGTTAGAAATATTCTTCGGAGTCTTACTACCAAGTGGAGACCTAAGGTCACCGCTATTCAAGAAGCCAAGGACCTAACTAAGTTAGGCTTGGATGAATTGAATGGGTCTCTTAAGACTCATGAAATCGAGCTTGAAGCTCAAGAAGAACCAACAACATCAAGATCAAGACCTTTAGCGCTCAAGACATCTACAACCAAGAAGACTTTGAAGACTAAGAAGAAAGCGCTAAAGGTTGAAGAAGATGAAGACGAAGAAACAGATGAAGAATCTGAAGACGAAGACCTTGACGAAGAAAACATGAGCATGCTCTAGCGTAAAATGTCAAGGGCTTGGAAGAACAGATCTAAGAAGAATAAAGAAGCCTTCTTTAAGAAGGATAAGAAGAACAAGACGAAGACCGATAACACATTATGTTTCGGATGTGGCGAAAAAGGTCATTTCAAGAACGATTGTCCTAAAAATAGGCAGTCGAAGAAGAAGTTCTTCAAGAAGAAGAAGGCTCTTGCAGCAACATGGAGTGACAACTCCGGTTCTAATGAATCTGAAGAAAACGAAGACACAGAAGAAACGAACCTCTGCTTCATGGCAGATGCTTCGTATGATACAGACTTAGAATCTGATGAAAATGAATCTGAGGTATGTATTGAGAACTCGAGACCATCGTATGAGGAACTTTCGGACCTCTGTAATGAACTGCTAGAGGATTCAAAGAATCTGACGACTCATTTTCTGATGAATAAAAAAGCTTTGAAAAACCTTGAATCAGAAAATAAGTCATTAAGATCTCAAAATGAGGAACTAGATAAAGAATGTCAAGAACTCAGAGACAGTAAAGATAAACTGTATGAGGGATGGCAATCTCTAGGGACAGAAGCTTCTGTGCTTGTAAAGAAAGCTGAGGAAGCTATGTATCGAGCACAAAAGGCTAATGCTCTCCTCTTGAAAGATCTTAAAAGAATGGTCGACGATTCTAAGATGCTAGATCTATTGTTAGGAAGTCAAAAACCTTACAAAGATCATACAGGTCTTGGATACGTTCCAATCTTTCATGAAGATACTTTGAAACCTCCGACAGATAAGAAGCCAACACCTTTATGCATCTTTTGTTTTAAACACGAACACAGCAAAGAGAAGTGTCCACTTCTTAAAAAGGGAACTACCTCCAAAGCCAAGGGTGGCTCATGGAAGGGAAAACCTAAAAAGATGTGGAAGTCTCAAAAGCTGAAACCAGATGCTGGAAAGGCTAACAAGAAAGGACCCAAGAAGGTATGGGTACCAAAAACCTCTCTTTCTGTGAATGCAGGTACATCACTAAAGTCAACACCACCACCTACATGAGGAGTGGTGGATACTTGGTGGCCGTTCTAGGAAAGCCACACAAAGGTCATATGGGTGACAAAGGATGCTAGCCACGTTAAAGCACTCATCAAACCTTCATAAGCTCCACAACCTACATTTGTCTAGCTAAAAGGAATGTCCACGAAATTGAGGCAAATCAATGGACCTCATAATGGCACATTTCGAGGTTCTCATGTGAAGAGAATTTGTAGATCTTTATCTTAGCTTTCCAACAAATCAAAGATCACTCAATTCCGATGTCTACAACTTAAGATATGATGAAAAAATTGAGTAGTATCACATGGACAAGCCTATTCCGCGAAAACATATTAAGAGTCAATCTCTCTACAAACATCTCTACCTAAACCCTCCTCATCTCACATTTTTGTGCATAACCTCCCTTATACCATAACACATAACCAAACTCTCACAACTCATCCCCTAACCCTCTCAAACCTCCAAACACATCACCTATACACACAATCCTCACCTTAACCTTTTCCCTTGTCCTAACAATTTCTTTTTACCCTCAACATTTGTTGGCAAGCATAAAAAATCACAAAGGTGAAACCTTTTTGGTCAAACCATGTTCATGGATACCAAAGATTGAAACTTTTCAATTAGTCAAAAAGGATGCACATGCCTAGGGGGAGTTACATCAAAGTACTCAAGGAAAAGATCCAAAGGTGAAGTCTTTGCATTGATGTGAGTGGAGAAGTTCAAGGAACTAAAGCAAGACATACAACATAATCTAGATGACATCGAAGAAAGATTGAAGGATCTAACTATCTCAACCAAAGGTTGCGAAAGTAATGATTAAGTACCTGTTGAAGAAGATGATCATCAAGTTATGAAGGAATCACCCGATTCAGGGGGAGATGAACCAGGAGTCATTGTAGCTCAAGAACCCTCTACTCCTCAAGAGGTTGAGTCTATTGAAGTTCAAGAACCCGTTCTAAGAAGAAAAATCGGAATAAACGATCTCAAAGCTGTTAGAGATAACGAAGTTCTTGGCGATCCATCTCATGGGGTAAGAATAAGAAGATCCCTGAGATTTCAATATGATGCTGTACTACTTTCAGAAATCGAACCTGAGACAGTTCAAGAAGCATTGGACGAACCAGCTGGGTGGAAGCCATGGAAGAAGAACTCGAACAGTTTGAGAAGAATGAAGTCTCGAAGTTTGTTCAGAAACCCAAGGGCAAAACGATTATTGGCACAAAGTGGGTGTTCCGCAACAAGTTGGACGAATCCGGAAAGGTTACGAGAAACAAAGCAAGACTCGTGGCACAAGGATACAACCAGCAAGAAGGGATCGACTACGACGAAACCTTCGCGCCAGTTTCAAGACTAGAAGCCATTAGGATGCTTCTTGCATTCGCTGCTCATAAAGGAATAAAGCTATATCAAATGGATGTGAAGTCTGCATTTCTTAATGGTGTCCTCAGCGAAGAGGTCTACGTCAAGCAACCTCCACGTTTTATCAGTGAAACCTATCCCGAGCACGTCTATCGTTTGTCTAAAGTGTTATACGGTCTTAAACAAGCTCCTAGAGCTTGGTATGATAGACTTAGTAGCTTCTTGACTACGAATGGATTCACTTGTGGAAAAGTGGACACAACTCTTTTCACTCTAACTGATAACTCTGATTTATTAGTTGTGCAAATTTATGTTGATGATATAGTATTCGGTGTTACTAACGAATCTCTATGTAGAAAGTTTGCAAATCTAATGCAGGGGGAGTTCGAAATGAGTATGATGGGAGAATTGAAGTTCTTCCTAGGACTTCAAATCAAGCAACAAGCTGATGGAACCTTCATACATCAAGAAAAGTACACCAAAGAACTTCTCAAAAGATTCTTAATGGACAAGTGTAGTCCCATGAAAACTCCAATGCATCCATCACAAGTCATTGACAAAGATGAAGAAGGAGAAAAGGTGTCTGAAAGCACCTACAGAGGTTTCTGTGATGTTGATTACGCCGGAGACCGGGTTGACAGAAAATGGATGTTGTGTGTTCTTTGGGGATGCACTCATCACATGGAGTTGCAGAAAACAAAATACCATTGCACTATCAACCGCAGAAGCAGAATACGTGTCTGCTGCTGGATGTGTTATGTAACACCCTACTAGATAGCCCTTAATGCTTAAGACATTTTAGGCCATTTCATAAGGGTTACTTCCTGTTATCATAAATATTTTTATACTTAAAATACATATACGCGGAAAATACGTGGGAGAAATTTTCGTAAATCGTTTGCGGAATATAAAATAAGGGCCTTGCGAAATAATACAACGTATATAGACGTGGAATCGATAATCCTGAATAATACCTCAATACAATAAATTAATCAATCAAGTCTCCCAGATCACACATCAATCAAAGGTAATAATAGGTGTAATCTCATGAGCCTAAAAACGAGACTCACAAGACTCCACTAATACAATCCATTAATATAAATACTTGCCGGCTAACAAAGGTCCGGACTTAGGAATATAAACGGAAACGGAACATAAATCAAGACATATAATCCATAAGAAAAGACATAGTCTATAAGATAAATCTGATAAAATAGTAATGAACGAAATCTAGTCTACGACTGTCCAGGCTCCAAACTCGCGCCATCATCCTGCTGATACTCATCATCTAAAAGGGGTGAAATAACATGGGGTGAGTACTTAAAAGTAACTCAGTAAGGGAGCCGTTCCGGGTTTAATTAATAAATAAGTGAGCATGAATGAATTCAATTCAATTATAAGTTTCAAAATGATCTTATCCCGGTACGACTACCTATGTGCGTCTTGTTTCTTTTTAATTAACAGTTATACATAACATAAGTAGTCATCAATGTGTGGTGTAATAAGTGCTTGACTATCATATAAATAACATAAGATGCAATAGCATTCTTTGTCTGAAACATATAACTCATATTCTTTACTTAAATTATCTTGAGTCTTTTAAGCATACTTAGTGTGCCTGTGGATCCGTTTCATTTAAAGCACGCCCTTTTGGTGCCCGTGGATCATTTACATTGTTTTGGCCTGACCACCCTCCTGTAACCTCCGCATCACCGACCCTAGGTATGAGCTCATCCTATACTATTGGGTAGAGGGGGTAATTCACCTCCCGCTAATGAGTCGTTACAACCGAGGTTGCCAGCCCCCTGTAATGTTCATCACTAACAGAAAAGCTACTCTGTGTGTCTTAACTTTCTTTCTCTTTGCACATTAATCTCTTTACATATCATATTACATAATTAATCATCATGTACATCATATAATCATTTCAAACAACATATAAAGTCACATATAATTTATGGAATATTCATGCATATCATTCATACAAGTTGTAGAACACATTAGGGTGCATAAAGGGTCAAAACAGTTCATTTTCGCACAAATAGCAGTGCTGTAATCGATTACCACGGGGTGGTAATCGATTACTGTAATCGATTACAGGACCCCTGTAATCGATTAACAAAGAGCACGAGTTTCTGACGATTGGAAATTCACTTGCTGTAATCGATTACGAACTCGTGGTAATCGATTACACCGTCGTAAAACACGATTCTAGAGTTCCAAAACACGATTTTTCCATAGCCAATGGCCAAAATAATAACCTAGAATCGTTCCAATCATTAGAAAACAAAGTCATACGAAAATCAATCATAAAAATACAATTTAAACACTTTTTAATCGGTGAAAACATTTTTAATTTCAAAATCAATCGGTACAATTTACCCCTTTCATGAACCCTAATGGGAAAAACAACAAGAACATCAATTTCATCAAAAATTATTATCATCATGCATGAAATTCAACATTTAGAATGTCTAAACCCCTACCTCTTAGAAGACAAAATGCAAAACTTAATGACAACACTCTAGCCCGACGTTTTCCGTGAATGCTCTTCTTCTCTCTAAACCCATGAACGGTCCGGTGACAACGGTGACACTTGATGAAGAAAAGAAACCAGTGGTTTTGTGTATTTCGGTGTGAGGATCAATAATATGTGGTCGGTTTCTTGATCGGGTGAGAATTAGTGGGTGTTTCTTGGTGTGGAAGGGTTATGGCTTTTTGTATTCTTGAGAGAGAAACCTATGGAGGCTCAAAGATGGAGAGAGAGGGTTTTCTGATGGAATGAGAGTGGTATTAGGGTTTACACACATGGTGGCTAGGTTAAACGTGCTCTGGAGTCACCGTGGGGCCCGAACATCACTTAAACGCGCTGAAAAACGCGCTCTGCGCACGTGGTAATCGATTACATCGATTTTGTAATCGATTACACATGGCGAAAACAGCTGTAATCGATTACCACGGGATGGTATTCGATTACTGGGCTATGAAAAAGCTTCAAAACACTTCTAAACGTCCCGACTCGTACCTTAACATCCGTATATCCTTATTAACTTTTAAACATCATAAAATCACATACTTGGGCACATAAAACACATAGCATACAATACTTTAAGCTAGGAGAAACTTATCCACTCAAATCCAATTAAGTCCCAATTAAGGTCCTTTACCCTTAATTTCTCTTAATTAGGACTTAATTAAAGATCGGGGTGTTACATGTTACACAAATTTTATGGGTAAGAAATCAACAACTTGACTACAATCTCAGGTATGATAAAATTCCCGTTATGTGTGATAACACAAGTGCAATAGCTTTGGCTAAGAATCCCATTCAGCACTCTAGATCTAAACATATTGATGTTAAACATCATTTCATTAGAGATCATGTGCAGAAAGGCGATATTGAGTTAAAGTTTGTGAATACGGAAGACCAAGTATCTGACATATTTACAAAACCTTTAGCTGAAGATCGTTTTAGCACGCTGAAAGGTTTACTTAACCTAAAGAGCTTTTAAAAACTCTTTTCGAAAATCTTTTTGAAAATTAAAAAGCTTTAAGTATTCCCCAAAAGTTGGTAAGTGTTCAATAAAATGAAGAAAAATCAACATACCAACAATCAGAAGTCAACAGAAAAGTCAACCACTACAGAAGTCAACAAAAAGTCAACTGAAGACCTATGAAGACTAATTTGCGCCCCCCCTCTCTTCATCTTGGGCCAAATTTCAAGATTTTTGAAGACCTTAGGCATGTCTCAAGTGTTTGAAGACTTTTTGAAGACCTTGGGCCTATCTCAAGTGTTTGAAGACTTTTTGAAGGCCTTGAGTTTTGTCTCAAGAGTTTGAAGAATTTTTGAAGACTATTTTTGAAGACATATGAGCTTCGAAAAATTTTTCTGAACCTCATTTGAAGACCTTCTGAAGATCTTTTGAAGAAACCGGGTGTACAGTATTGCTAATTACAATATGAAGACCACCCGTATTGAAGAAAAGTTGATGGCTTTTGTATGGCCTTGGCCTTATATGTGTTTTGGGCCTTAACTGGCCTCGAACTACTGATGGCTTTGGGCCTCAGGCAAGAAGTAAAGGTGTATATCAAGATGATTGGGGCTCAAAAATAATTATGGCTTTGATAAAATCAATGGGCCTCTCATGCCTCTACATGGGCTCATGGAAAGAAAATTAAAATCCAAGAAGACCATATAGCTCAATATTTCGCCCACATCTGCATTAATGGTGAATATTTTAATTTTTCAAATATTGTTATTTATTATTTAAATAATGATATTAAAGAATTAAGATTATTCCTATTTGGATTTAAATGGATATTATCTAGAGTAAATCTAGATTTGGTGAAGATATCTTTTGTGGTAAATCATTACATATCCTTATTTCCTACACAATATCTTTTGATTTATCCTCTTTATACCTATATATAATTTTCGAATTCTCTCTCTCTTTCTCTTGAAAAATAAATTTTATTTCTTAATTATTGTCATTAAATTAAATGATAATATTGGGAAATATGTTTATTCTTTCTTGATTTATAATGTCTTTTCCAAGAGTATTTTTGAGAGATATTCATATGGAAATCTTTGCTATTTTTTTAAAGATTTTCCCTCCTTTTTCTTCCATATTTTCGCAATCCATACCCCTCCATAACCATCTATATATTCTTCATCCCTCAACCATCTTACACAACAGAATTTTCTTTTCTACTCCTATTTCTTCTCAATTTGCGCAAACTACACATACATACACCATACACAACCTCAAACACATCCTATTTATCTTAAGCATCATGAACCTTGTTTGCAATATAAATATGGTATGGATGCTGAAAAGAGAGTATTCTCTAATCCACAATCACAGAAAGATTTGAGCAACTCTTTCTTATGAAGAATATCATTGAGAAGGTTTTACAAAAACCGACTCTTGAAAAGATGCCAGAGCTTAAAGACATTCTAATAGTCAAAAGAATCTACTCTCTTTGATTATGGAGGATGAAACAATCTATCCAACGACGGTCAAGGCGTTCTACTCCTCTCTCAAGTTGGATCATCACTACGGATGGGTTAGTAACATTGGAGGTCAACCTTTCAATGTCTCCGAAAACACATTTATTCGTGTTTTTGATTTGGAAGATAACGGTGTAATCATAACCAACAAGGCTAGATGGTTCAATGATGAAAAACTCGATGAAGAAGATGTTTCAAGGATTCTGTGCACTAATCATAAGATACATTCTCTTTCTATCAAAGTGCATAATCTACGACCAATAACAAAGATTCTTTTACAAGTGGTTAGGAAGCATTGCTCCCTACAAAAGAATCAATAATTCTTGAGCCCAAGAGAATCAACGTTAATATTCTTTCTTCTTATTCTGTCAAGGTCAACATTGGAAAATTACTCTTTGGATTATGATGATTCTACAAGAACAAAGATTCGAATCTTCCATATGGAAGCTACTCACTCGAATTTTTGCTGACAAAAGATGGACATGGCAAGGTTTGAATTCTTCTGTCCAACAGCTTATTTGACCTTCCATATCAATCATTCTTGAAGAGAAAAAGAGTAACCTTTGCGATGATGTAAAGGACAATGAGAAAAGAAGTCACCCACTCTATGTTGAAAAGGTAACTTCTGGCACACATGATTCTCTTCTTCTACTTCTACTCCACTCTCATCCATGATAACAACGGATATTGCAAGTTTTTGAAGACAATCCATCTCTTGATGTGGATGAGTATATTTTCAAGTGTGATGCTCCATTCGGCATAATACCTCTGAAAAGAAGAAGATATTCTTTGTCAAGTTCAATACCTTTGGTCATTGAAATCAAGAAGAACATATGGTACATCTCCAAAAGGAATAATGTCTCATTAAGGGGAGCATTATGTTTTGATCAAGAAGCTCTCAGAAGACATTTCTTGAAATGTTTCAAGTTGACGGGGAAAGCATTCCTTACGAGAAAGTCAGAAAAATCCTACACTTCATCGGCTTCAACAATTCTATTGTTCTTAGTTCAACATCTCAAGGGACATGACCGTTGAAGAATTTCGGTATCTTCTCCTAATTCTCAAGAACTGAAGACTTTTTGATGAAACAAAGGGGGAGAAGAAAATGAAGATAAAGGAAGACTTTTTCAAGAACATTGAAGAATGTAGTTTCAAGAACATTGAAGAATGTAGATCAAGAACATCAAGAACTTATCTAGCTCTAGGGGAGCTTAATTCCTTTTCTATGTTTTTCTTTTAAATTCTTTTAAAGTTTTTTTAGTTCTTTAAAAGTTCTTGCACTTGTTATGTTCTTTAATTTCTTTTATGTTTTATTTTATTTAGTTAAAGTTTTTCTTTTTTTATTTCTCTTCTATTATGTTTTTTTTGTTGATTTGAAATAATTTCCTAAGGCTTCAAGTCTTAAGAAAATATTTTCCCTTGTAAGTCAAATCAAAACCTTTATTTCAATTAGATTTTTATCATCAAAAGGGGGAGATTGTTAGCTCCTAGAACCTTACTCATCATTGAAGGTTTTGAATGAAAAAATTCTTAATTAAAATAAAAGTTTTAATTTGGTTGGACTAATGATTTGTTAGTGTGTTTTATGATCTAATTTATTTGACAAAATAAAAAGACACATCTTGACTACATTTAGACCAAAAAGTGGCGCAAACATGCATGCTTGGAGGAAAGCTATTCTAATTTTGAAGATCAAGTCAAAGTTTTTCTAATTAAGGAAAGTTTGGTTGGAAGACTCTAAGATTTCCTAAAAATTAATTATGGAAAATACATGAAATTAAATAGAGAATCTTTTTATCAATATCTCTATTTAAATTTTCATGCATAATATATATATACATATTTTCGAAATTATATATATAAATAGGGAATAAAAATCAAATCTCTATTTTACATAATGTTGGTTAATATTTTCGAATATATATATATATGTGTGGGAAATCTAGAAAGATCTTGTATGGAGACTTAAATGCAAATATTAATATAAAATAATTATCTAGAATTTATTCTAGAATATATTTTACATTTAAGTAACAGAATATTTTTACGGACACTTTAAAAAGATTCTGTGAGCCTCCTAAAGATTTTATTTGAATCTACAAGATTCCCTGAAGATTCCATGCGAGACCAGAAGATTGTGTTGAAGATTCTACACGAAGTTAGAAGGCCTCAGAAGATTCTGTCAAGATTCTCAAGTCTAGAAGATTCCCGAAGATTCTGTAAAGATTCTAGAAGATTCCCGAAGATTCTATTAAGATCCCGAATAATCTCAAGATTCCAGAAGAATCTCAAGCCTCAAGATTCAAGATTCAAGAATATTCAAGATTCAAGAATCTACATTCAGAAGATTCCTTGGAAGATCATGTTTGGTGATTTAGGATTTTCAAAAAATGAGAAATTGTGAAATCCTAATTCGTACCAACATAGAGGCACACTTGAGGAGTAGAAAACTAAAACCCTAGCTCTCTCTCTCCTAAAAGTGGCGCAACATAGCTTGCATTTTTGCAAGATTATGTGAAAATTTGATGAAGCAATGCACACCACAAGATCAAGGCACAAATTCAAATTCAAGGGCTAAGATGAAGTTTCCTCTTTTCTAATTCTTGGTTACAAAGTTTCCATATTAAAGATCAAATAATAACCTTTGGATTAAAGGGAGTTATTTGAATCAATGGCCAATATGAAACTTCCTCTTATTTGATTTTCTATTTTTGGAAGATCAAATTTCAAATCATATCAAGCAATTCTCACCATTGTATCAAGAGATTTCAAATTCAAACGAAGGGTGGAGATCATGCACATGAATTTCGAAAATGAGGGTGTATTTTCCCTATAAATACAAGACCTCAATGCCCAAGAATTCAAGAGACTACCCAAGCTTACAAGTGCCAAAACGCTGTCGAAATCAATCCTAATTTCTCTTCATCTTCAACCTCTAAACCTCAAGTTCTTATTTTTATTTGGGTAAAGGTTGTAATTCTTAAAAAAGTGAGCTTTTGTTGTTTATCCTAGCTTTGCTAGTTATTCTTTGAGAGAAAAATCCATCAAGGTTCCAACTTAGTTGCATCTAAGTTCTTGATTGGTAAAAACCACATCTTTTATACAAAGTCCTTATTTTTGTAAGGCAAGAAGTCCTTAGAGGGTCTAAGGCAAGGGTAGAAAGTCCTTCAGTGTTGAAGGCAAGGATTGAAGTCCTTTGGAGTTGCCAGAGGCAGTTAGTCACCTAGTTGTGGTGCAAGTGAAGTCCTTTGTGGTTTTCAAAGGCAGTGAGTCACCTTGGTGAAGGTGCAGGTTGAAGTCCTTTGTGGTGTTGCAGAGGCAAGAAAGTCCACCTAGTTGTGGTGGTGATAGTGAACTCTCAGGTGTATCCTGGGACTGGAGTAGGCACGTTGCAACCAGTATAAATATTTTTGTGTGTGCTTTCTTTCTTCCCTACTCTTTATTATCATTGTTTTTACAATTTATCATTGCATACACACAGACATAGCATTTGCGAAATCATCATCATATTTTATCTAATTGTTGAAGGTTAAAGTTTTAACCTTTATCATTTAGAAGATCTTGAAAGTAAATATATTCTCAAGATCTATTATAGCCTTGTCTATAGGCTAAGTTTCTTTTTATTTACTAACAATTGTTTCCGCTGTGCAAGACAAGTTTATACTTGATCTTTATTTTTAAGTAATTTTCAGAAACAGGTTTTATAGTTGGAACGTGATTCAACCCCCCTTCTCACGTTTCACTACCTTCAATTGGCATCAGAGCTCGGCCTTGGGGTTGAGCACTTAACAGTGTTAAGAAAGATTCAAGGGACCATGGCAGCAAACACAACGCGTATATTGCTGATGGAGCCTCCACAAATAGACTACCTATGTTCAACGGTGATGACTACGCATATTGGAGAGATCGAATGACATTGTTCATTCAATTCACAAGTCTCGATCTTTGGGACATTCGTTGAAGTCGGCGACAACCTGACACCCTTCGGCCCAAAGAAGCTATGACTGAAGAACAGAAGATCAAGTGCAACAAAACAAGAAGGCAAAGTACATACTTTTATGTGCTTTACCTAAAGCCGAATATGACAATTGTGTCACGTGAAACGGCAAAAAAATATGGGATCGTTTAGCGACCCTACATGAAGGCACAGATCAGTTAAAGAAACGAAGATCTCTATGCTTGTATAAGTACGAGTCATTCAAGATGAATCAAGACGAAGACATTATACTCTTGCTACAAGTTCTTACATATTGTTAATCAATTGAAAGTTCTTGGCAAGACGTATTCAAACGCTGAAATGGTTAGAAATATTCTTCGGAGTCTTACTACCAAGTGGAGACTAAGGTCACCGCTATTCAGAAGCCAAGGACCTAACTAAGTTAGGCTTGGATGAATTGATTGGGTCTTTTAAGACTCATGAAATCGAGCTTGAAGCTCAAGAAGAACCAACAACATCAAGATCAAGACCTTTAGCGCTCAAGACATCTACAACCAAGAAGACTTTGAAGACTAAGAAGAAAGCGCTAAAGGTTGAAGAAGATGAAGACGAAGAGACAGATGAAGAATCTGAAGACGAAGACCTTGACGAAGAAAACATGAGCATGCTCGTGCGTAAAATGTCAAGGGCTTGGAAGAACAGATCTAAGAAGAATAATGAAGTCTTCTTTAAGAAGGATAAGAAGAACAAGACGAAGACCGATAACACATTGTGTTTCGAATGTGGCGAGAAAGGCCATTTCAAGAACGATTGTCCTAAAAATAGGCAGTCGAAGAAGAATTTCTTCAAGAAGAAGAAGGCTCTTGCAGCCACATGGAGTGACAACTCCGATTCTGATGAATCTGAAGAAAACGAAGACACAGAAGAAACGAACCTCTGCTTCATGGCAGATGCTTCGTATGATACAGACTCAGAATCTGATGAAGATGAATCTGAGGTATGTATTGAGAACTCGAGACCATCGTATGAGGAACTTTCGGACCTCTATAATGAACTGCTAGAGGGTTCAAAGAATCTGACGACTCATTTTCTGATGAATAAAAAATCTTTGAAAAACCTTGAATTAGAAAATAAGTCATTAAGATCTCAAAATGAGGAACTAGAGAAAGAATGTCAAGAACTCAAAGACAGTAAAGATAAACTGTATGAGGGATGACAATCTCAAGGGACAGAAGCTTCTGTGCTTGTAAAGAAAGCTGAGGAAGCTATGTATCGAGCACAAAAGACTAATGCTCTCCTCTTGAAAGATCTTAAAAGAATGCCGGAGTTCAAGGACGGGTCTCAGACTAAGTCATCTACCCAAAGGTTTTGCAACAGTAACAACAAAATCATATCATTTAAAGTAATAAATAAACATACCAAATATAACTGTAAGCTCCAACTGTAAGCTCCAATCGCCGGAATATATAAACAAATGTTCTCATATATATCATTTAAATTATGTATTTGTTATTGAAAAATTACTTACTTTAAATAACATATAAGTTTGTTAAATCTAACTTTTTTTTTAAGTTTACAAACAATGATTATTTTAAAATTGTTTTACTAAAACTTATTTTTTAAAAACACATTTTTAAAACTTTTTTTTAAATTACAGAATTTAAAAACTTTATTTTATAAATAGTTTTTGTAAACTTTTTAATATGTTTTTTAAAAAGTTTTCTAATTTTTTTTTATAAACAGTTTTTTAAAACTATTTTTATAAAATTATAAATGAAAAAAATTTATTTCAGAATATTAAAAAATTATAAACAGAAAAATATATTAAATTTATAAATATAAAAAATAAAAAATAATAAACAAAATATATAAAAATACGAAAAATAATAAAAAAATTAAGAAAAAATATCTAATTGAAGACCAAGGAGAGATGCACCGGTGTGCGGCGGCCAGCGGAAGGTGGACGGCGGACAAAGGGCTACAAACAATGAGTTCTCATTAGAGACCTCAAACAAAAATTCTAAACCGATTAAAATGTAGAGGAGAGATAGACTAACCTCTTGGCACTTCCCGATGGTCGAACGGGCGGCGGAAATGGCCATTTTTGTAACACCCCGATCCTTATTAAGTCCTAATTAAGAGAAATTAAGGGTAAAATACCTTAGTTGGGATTTAAATGGGTTAGAGTGGATAAATTTCTCCTTATTAAAGTGTTATATGTTATTTATTTTATTTTCTTTATGTGCCTATATGTGTATTTTTAATTCATGTTTAAAGATTTGAAAGTTAGTTGAGCGTTGTAGTATTATTTGGGACGTTTTAGAGTATTTTAGTATTTTTAAGTCACGTGTGGGCCCCACCACATCTCTATATAATACTCATAAATGCCTCCACTAAGAAAACCTAATTTCCATCTTCCAAAACACTCTTGGTAGGCTCCATCAATCCTTGTGCCTCCATTCCACTCTCTCTTTCTCAAAAACCAAAAACCATAATCATTCCACATCCCCAAATCCATACCAATTCTCACCCAATCACAAAACAAATCACATATTCTTAATCATCTCACCAAATAGAACTCTTCTATCGTTTGCATTTTTGAAAGAAGCCATCTTCGTACCGTTCTTGTGGCTAGAGAGAAAGTGAGAAGGAAAGGGGTGTCTCTACGCATAGCATAGGAGGTCTACGAGAGGTAGGGGTTCTAGACATTTTATATTCATTGTATTTTCATGCATAATGATGTGTGTTTGTTGATATTATTGTTGTTGTTCGTTTTACCCATTATGGTTCATAAAAAGGTTACCTTTTTGTAAAATTATTTCAAAGAGAGAGCGTTTTTACCAATTAAAAGTGTTAGGAAAGTGTTCTATGGGTAAAAGGTGTTTTGAGAAAATTTTTCATCAATTGGATGTTTAAAAATGGCTTTTTGGAGGAAAGAACCTTTGAAATCGCGGAGTTCAGCAACCTGGACGACGTGCGACCTCCCCGGCGGCCATAGACCGCACCAGCAGTGACGCTGTCGTGCTGGGCCGCCCTAGCGGCCAGAAGTCGCTCTAGCGGCGGAGTCGCAGGCTTGGCCGCTCCAGCGGTCGTAAGCCGCCCCAGCGGCTGCGAGCCGCTCCAGCGGCGGAGCTTTCATGGACCGCCTCAGCACGGATCCTGTGCTGTCTCTCACTCTTTTTACGAAAAATTAACTGTTTTGACCCTTTTGTGTACCCTAATACGTTCTACGATCCATATAAATGTTATATACGATTTATTCATGATTTATATACGTTTGGATGATTTGTGATGTATGTTTACATGTTTATATGTGATGTTATTGATGCTATATATATATGTATACCATGTAAGACATTAATAACGGCAAAGACGTCAAAAGGGACGCAAAGACAAAGTTACAGTTATAATAAAACACTCCCGTCTTCGGATACTGATGAGGATGTAAATCAAGGGATGGAAACCTTGGTGAACAGTCTCATTGGTAAAAGAACGACGGTACCCCCTCTCCCTATAGTATAGGATGAGCTCATGCCTAGGGGCCGGTGATGTGGAGGAGTACAGGAGGGCGGGCAGACCAAAGATTAATGCAAGATAAAGTTGTTGATTAATTGTATTATGTTACCTGGTATTTTATCCATTGTATATGTTTAGGGGCACTAGTACACTACACCAAGACGTTATTTATTTATGCCATATTAATTGTATAATTAAAATTGGACAAGATGCACTTAGGTAAGACGTTCCGGGATAAGATTCTTTTGAAACTAATATCTGAATTGAACACATTCATATCTGGCTTATTTCATAATTAAACCCGGGGCGGCTTCCTGTACTGAGTCACTTCCCAGTGCTCACCCTATGTTTTTCCCCATATTTTAGAGGAGCAGACAGAGCAGGATCATGGAGCTAGCGAGGAGCAGGCTCAGCCTTAGTTTATTTTCAGTCTTCCGCTTATAGACTTACACACATTGATTTATGTTTCAGTCATGGTTTTATTTCAGTTGTTTGTTTTATTTGCTTTAAGTGCGGACCTATGTTAGCCGGCAACTATTTATTTGACATGTATTTATGGTGGAGTCTCATAAGTCATTATCCTTGGCTTATGGGATAAAGCCTAGTATTTATTTCATTTATGTTCATGATAGTTGGGAGTTATCTATGTGATGAGACTATTCAGTATATGCATTGACATGACTTCTATTTATCGATTATATATTCCGTAAAGCCCTTATTTTCATATCGTAAATAAATTTCAAAAACTTTACTCCCGCTTATTTTCTGCGTACAATACTTTTAAAGAAAAGAAAACACGCTATGAAATCAGGACGTGATCCCTTACAATTGGCCTAGGATGACTTAAGCATTAAGGGCTAATTACTAGGGGGTTACATTTTGGTATCAGAGCAGGTCTATCCTACAGGGCTTAGGGCAATGGACCTTTTATGCTTTTGTTGCATGTACGGTAGTTATGTCACGTATGAAACCTCGCCTGTATGTTAGTTTAGTGTTGAGGTGTGTGATCGTATTGCTTGATTGTCAGAGTAACTGTGCATACTTAACCATGATATGGGGCCTAATCAACTCAATGTTTATTGTTTCGTGTGCACATGGACATGGCACCTAGCAGACGTAATAGGGAAGACGCTGACGACCACGAGGAGGCAGAGCTGGAGAACGGCGTGACTCCTGAAGCTTTCATGGAAATGGCTAGGGCCATGCACCGCATGGTGGATCATATGACGCAGCAGCACACTCCTCATCAGCAGATAGTGCAGCCCACGGGTATGGATGCCGAGAATGCCCACTTTTTTGAGTTCAAGAGGGCGAACCCTTCCCCATTTCTCGGCACTACCAACCCTTCTGAGGCCGAGGATTGGTTGAGGGGCATAGAAGACATCTTCTCCATGGTTCAATGTTCCGAGGTGCAGAAGACTCGGTTTGCGGCCTTCATGCTTCAGATGGAGGCTCGTGTCTGGTGGACCGATGCTCGTCGCGCTCATGACGCAGCGGGTGTCCCTATCTCATGGGACATGTTTAAGAGCATGTTCTATGAGAAGTACTTCCCTGAGTCGGTTCTCCAAGAGAAGGAGCTGGAGTTCCTCAGCCTTCAGCAGGGGAACATGACGATGCCAGAGTACGTGGCAAAGTTCGAGGAGCTGATTCGGTTCTCTGAGATCTACCAGGAGAATCCCAAGGAGTCGTGGAAGTTCATGAAGTATTGCTCCGGTTTGAGGCAGGACATCAAGAGGATGGTGAAACACATGAAGATCAAGGAATACTTCGAGATGGTCGACACCTGCAGGATCGTTGAGGAGACTAGTCGTGCAGATCCTCCCCCAAGGACTGAGCATCTTGTGCATCTTGCGGAAAGCCTCACTCCGGGGTTTGTCGTCAGGGCCAGAATGTTTGCTACCGATGCGGCCAGCCAGGACATTATTCCAGAGACTGGAGAGGTGTGGGTCCATAGCCTTCTTCCTCCTCTAGGCCACAGCACCAGGGGTGCGTGTTCACAGTTACAACAAAGGGCGCGGAGCGGTCTGACGATCTCATTAGGGGTAAGTGTGTTATTTTGGGGCAATCCTTAGTTGTACTGTATGATTTTGGTGCCACACATTCATTCATTTCACATGATCATACTAGGACCCTAGGATTGCATATGTCAGAGCTACCCTTTGATCTATTAGTATCTACCCCTACTGCTGCACCCATTAGGACATGCTTAGTTTGCATGAAATGTAGGTTTCATATTGATAATAGGTCATTCATCTTTGATCTCATTTGCTTGCCCATGTGTCTAGGCATTATTTTAGACATGGATTGGTTGTCTGCCAATCGAGTCTTGCTTGATTGCCATGCTAAGTCTGTTATTTTCCCTTCTATTCTTTCTGCATGTGTCACCCCTGTAGACTTATATTTTAGTGCCATTAAGTTAAACTGTTGTGGGGTTATGAGCAATGCCTACGTGTTTCTCGCCGCTAGTGAAATCGAAAAGGGTCAGGTGTTGAGTGAGCTACCGATAGTGAGAGATTACCCGGAGGTTTTCCCTGAGGATATACCCGAGTTTCCCCCAGCTAGAGAGATTGAGTTTGCCATAGATCTAATGCCCGGGACAGGACCCATATCCATAGCACCCTATAGGATGTCACCCGAAGAGTTAGCTGAGCTAAAGACGCAGTTGGAGGAGCTCTTGGAGAAGAAGTTCGTGAGGCCTAGCGTTTCACCTTGGAGAGCACCGGTGTTGTTCGTAAAGAAGAAGGACGGAAGCATGCGTTTGTGCATTGATTATAGGCAGCTGAACAAAGTGACCGTGAAGAACAAGTACCCACTACCTAGGATCGATGACTTGATGGATCAGCTAAGAGGCGCACAAGTATTTTCAAAGATAGATCTGAGGTCTGGATACCATCAGATTCGGGTGAGGGATGATGACATCCCGAAGACGGATTTCAGGACTCGTTACGGTCACTACGAGTTCACAGTCATGTCCTTTGGACTGACTAATGAAACTGCAGTGTTCATGGATTACATGAATAGGATCTTTAGACCCTTTTTGGATAAATTTGTTGTTGTCTTTATTGATGACATTTTGATCTATTCAAAGACACAGGAGGACCATGAGAGCCATTTGAAGGTGGTATTGGAAGTGCTGAAGGAGAAGAAATTGTTCGCAAAGCTGTCGAAGTGCGAGTTTTGGATGGAGGAGGTAAAGTTTTTGGGGCATGTGGGGTCAAAAGGAGGCATATCAGTAGATCCTAGTAAGATAGAGGCTGTGATGGGCTGGGAGAGACCTACTACGGTAACGGAGATTCGGAGTTTTCTGGGACTAGCAGGCTATTACCGTAGGTTCATCTCAAATTTCTCCCAGATTGCATTACCCTTGACGAAGCTCACTAGGAAGAATGCTTCCTTTGTGTGGACTGAGGAGTGTGAGGAGAGTTTTCTGGACCTGAAGAGTCGCTTAACCTCGACTCCAATGCTTACACTACCAGACCCCAGTGAGCCCTTCGAGGTTTATTGTGATGTTTCAAGGAAGGGGTTGGGTTGGGTGCTAATGCAGCATCACAAGGTTGTGGCATACGCTTCACGGCAGTTGAAGTCACACGAGCTTAATTACCTGACTCATGACTTGGAGCTTGCGACAGTAGTGTTCGCCTTGAAGATGTGGAGACATCACCTCTGTGGAGTAAGGTTTGAGGTGTTTTCTGATCACAAGAGCCTGAGGTACTTGTTTGATCAGAAGGAGTTGAACATGAGGCAAAGGAGATGGATGGAGTTCCTGAAAGACTATTACTTTCAGTTGAACTATCATCCAGGAAAGGCGAACGTGGTGGCAGACGCTTTGAGTTGTAAGGCGGTGAGCGTAGCTCACATGATGGTTAGAGAAGCAAAGCTCATAGAGGAGTTTAGGAACCTTGACCTTGGAGTGACCTTTACCCCCCCACCAGCGTTAGAGTGAGCCATCTTCAGGTATCGAGTGACTTCTTGAGGGAGATAGGTAGAGCCCAGTAGGAAGATGAGGAGTTTGGGAAGGTGTTAAAGGCAATCAGTGAGGGCAGGTTGCAGGGCTTCCGGAAGGATGGAGATGGGTTATGGAGATTTGAGGGGCGTGTATGTGTACCTGCGATTGGTGACCTTCGGAGAGCGATCTTGGAGGAGGCTCATAAGAGCCATTTCACCATTCACCCTGGGATATATAAGATGTATCAAGACCTGAGGAAGATGTTCTGGTGGCAGGGACTGAAAAGGGATGTTGCAGAGTGGGTTAGCAGGTGTTTGGTTTGCCAAAAGGTGAAGGCAGAGCACAGGAGGATGCCAGGATTGCTACAGCCGCTTAGTGTGCCCGAGTGGAAGTGGGAGAGCATATCCATGGATTTCGTGTCTAGATTTCCAAGGACGCAACCGGGCCACGATGTTGTGTGGGTCATTGTTGATCGACTGACCAAGTCGGTTCATTTTCAAGCGATCAGGATGACTTACCCTTTGGAGAAGCTAGCAGAGATCTATGTCAGGGAAGTTGTGAGAATGCATGGTGTGCCGAAGACGATAGTCTCGGATCATGATCCAAGGTTCGCGTCTCGCTTTTGGGGAGCTTTCCAGAAGGCTCTAGGCTCAGAGTTGAGCATGAGCACGGCATATCATACTCAAACGGATGGATAGTCGGAGAGGACTATCCAGACGTTGGAGGACATGTTGAGGGCATGTGTTTTGGATGAAAAAGGAAGTTGGGATAAGTTACTGCGCTTGATAGAGTTCTCCTACAATAACAGCTACCAGGCAAGTATAGGGATGGCGTCTTTCGAGGCTTTATATGGAAGAAAGTGTAGATCACCCCTGCATGACCCCGGTGAGACAAGTGTGTTAGGACCTGACCTTGTGAGGAGACATCGAAGCAGGTGAGGAGGATTAGGGAGAGGATGCTCGCGACCCAAAGCCGCCAAAAGAGCTATGCAGACCGAAGGAGGAGATCCTTAGAGTTTTCAGTAGGCGAGCATGTCTTTTTGCGGGTTACCCCCACGACAGGTATAGGAAGAGTCATGAAGGTTAGAAAGCTAAGCCCTAGGTACCTTGGTCCTTTCGAAATTCTTAGTCGTGTCGGGCCAGTCGCCTACCGAGTGGCCTTACCTCCCAATCTTTCAAAATTGTATAATGTCTTCCACGTCTCTCAATTGAGAAAGTATTATTCCGATCCTAGTCATGTCTTAGAGCCGAAAGATGTACAACTAAGGGATGATTTGACGTTTGGATTGCCCCCTATGAGGATCGTTGACCGCGGCGTCAAGAGATTAAGAAGTAAGGAAGTGCCTTTGGTCAAGGTGGCTTGGGGCGGAGGTCGGTTGGAAGACTTCACCTGGGAATTGGAGGATGAGATGCGTTGCCAGTTTCCACATATGTTTACAGGTATGAATTTCGGGGCGAAATTCTTTTTAGGGGGGAGAAATGTAACACCCCGATCCTTATTAAGTCCTAATTAAGAGAAATTAAGGGTAAAGGACCTTAGTTGAGATTTAATTGGGTTAGAATGGATAAATTTCTCCTTATTAAAGTGTTATATGTTATTTATTTTATTTTCTTTATGTGCCTATATGTGTATTTTTAATTCATGTTTAAAGATTTGAAAGTTAGTTGAGCGTTGTAGTATTATTTGGGACGTTTTAGAGTATTTTAGTATTTTTAAGTCACGTGTGGGCCCCACCACATCTATATATAATACCCATCAATGCCTCCACTAAGAAAACCTAATTTCCATCTTCCAAAACACTCTTGGTAGGCTCCATCAATCCTTGTGCCTCGATTCCACTCTCTCTCTCTCAAAAACCAAAAACCAAAAACCATAACCATTCTACATCCCCAAATCCATACCAATTCTCACCCAATCACAAAACAAATCACATATTCTTAATCCTCTCACCAAATAGAACACTTCTACCGTTTGCATTTTTTAAAGAAGCCATCTTCGTACCGTTCGTGGGGCTAGAGAGAAAGTGAGAAGGAAATGGGTGTCTCTACGCATAGCACGGGAGGTATACGAGAGGTAGGGGTTCTAGACATTTTATATTCATTGTATTTTCATGTATAATGATGTGTGTTTGTTGATATTATTGTTGTTTTTCGTTTTTCCCATTATGGTTCATAAAAGGGTTACCTTTTTGTAAAATTATTTCAAAGAGAGAGCAATTTTACCAATTAAAAGTGTTGGGAAAGTATTCTATGAGTAAAAGGTATTTTGAGAAAAGTTTTTCATCAATTGGATGTTAAAAATGGCTTTTTGAAGGAAAGAACCTTTGAAATCGCGGAGTTCAGCAACCAGGACGATGTGCGACCGCCCTGGCGGCCATAGACCGCTACAGCGGTGGCGCCGTCGTGCTAGGCCGCCCTAGGGGCGGAGTCCGCAGGCTTGGTCGCCCCAGCGGTCGTAAGCCGCCCCAGCGGCTGCGAGCCGTTCCAGCGGCAGAGCTTTCGTATGAGGCCGCTCTAGCGGCCGTGGACTGCCCCAGCGCGGGTCCTGTGCTGTCTCTCACCCTTTTTACGAAAAATTAATTGTTTTGACCCTTTTGTGTACCCTAATGTGTTCTACGACCCATATAAATGTTATATACGATTTATGCATGATTTATATACGTTTAGATGATTTGTGATGTATGTTTAACTACAAGAAAATACCCCCTTAGCCCACCTTTAAAAAACGTGGTCTATGGTGGCAAAAAGTGTGGCCAAAGAGAAACGACCACACTTTTCGACTTTATGCCACGCTTTCTGTGTGGTGGCCTTCTCAGCCGTGGCCCTTGCTCTTTGGCCACGTTTTTTTTCCGCAAAGGCCACACTATTGACAAAAACGTGGCCAATAATTCAAAAAATGTGGTCGAATGTGAATATTTTCTGCCACGCTTTTAAAGCGTTGTGTATCACTGCCACGCCTAATAAACGTGGCCATTGCCTAGGACCTATGGCCACGTTTGCTATAAGTGTGGCCTTTTCTTTGAACCTATGGCTACATTTTCTATGCATGACCTTATCTTTGAATCTATGGCCACATTTTTATAAGCATAGTCTTTCCCCAAAACCTATGGTCTCGCTTTTGATAGCGTGACCGTTCTTTTGAATCTATTGTCAAACTTTTAAAGGATTCTATATTCCACTAGTCAATAGCTATTATTCCTTTAATTATATCTGCTTATTAAAGTCACCTTAATGAATCATCTACTCCAAAACAATTTGAACAATCTTTATTTATTTAAAATTAATAAATGTTATAATATTGAATATAGTTTGTCCAAATTTCTACATTATATTACATCAACATCATAATAAAAATAAACTTTTTAACAAACACTCATCAATATATTATATGAAGTACTTATCGTAATCCAACAATAACATATTCATCCTACATATGAATAAGTCAAAAGTACTCAGGAAGTAAGAACAATACATATTACAAGTACTAGTAATTATCATCATCGCCACCTTCCAATGCTCCACACTTGTCATCCTACAAATTAAAAATTTATATGGATACAAACAATAAAAATAATTTCAAGAAACTCAAACAACAAAAATAATGTCATCACATAAGTTGGTTTCAACATTCAACTCTTAGTAAGACTAATCATGAAGTAAATCTGCTACGACAAATTGACATCATTTAAGATAAAACTAAAGCAAGGTTTCCTGTTAAAAGCATATTGTTTGAGAGGATGACCTTCATGAATTATCTATAACATATACATAGAGATGCAACACTAAATGTATTCCACAACCACACAAAGCACAAATCAAATTAGATAGCAAGTCATCGTGGCTACCAAAAAAATAATTTTACAAGGATGAAGCTATAACAAAAAATAATCAAACAAAAAAATCTTGCAAGGACCTAGCTAAAACAAAACTCCCGTAACTATAAACACATAACAAGCTCACAAAAAATAATGCTTGGAACACAGCTTCAACTAAACACATATATGATGTTTAGCAGGTACTCAATATGTTCAATCAGTGGTACTCAATTAATTTTTAATTAACAATACATTGTTAAGTATAGAAAATCTCAGAACATCAACATAAAAACACACAAACACAAAAGAAAATATCAAAAGCTTTAATCACCAAAAAAACACTAGAAGCTTATGAAATCACTACATCATTCCCCCAAGAATCTCACTGATTCACATAATATAATAATTATAACAAATTCATATCATCAAGGGTTCATTTTAATAATCTGATTTTAGAGAGGATGTTAAAAACTCAATTTCGTAATCTAATTTAAAAAAAATACCTTGACACCTTGATGATGAACCAGCAGCACCTTGATGTATATATGGTAGCTAATTAACTAACTGCAGACAACATGCAATAGAAGAAACACATAATAAGTTTTGTTCTTTTCTTAAGTTTTGATGACCCAATAAGGATTGCAAGCAAAAAGAAGATAGAAATGCATCTACATTCACATACAGAAAAACAAGATGAATATCAAAATTAATGACGCACAATTTATTGTTTTGTAAGAATGGGTCAACGCTAGCTAAAGCAAGGAATAATCTCAAAGTTCTAGCAGCAGCAACTGGTGGAAAATACATACATACATACATACATTAGTGTGAACTATTATTATTATTATGAAGAATTTATATCTACTACAATATGGTGCAGATATAAATGGGGTCGAACACCACTACATTACTACTTTATGACAGGAAAGGCTTCAACTGCAAAAAATACTTATAGCAAGGTAATTATTTCAGAAACTCTCTTATTAGATAATTTCAATCTTTTCTATACACTCAAATAAGCAACTTTTGTATTCTATTTCTACTTATAGTTTCATTGCAATGTTTCTATAATCTATTACCTCCTGCCATGTGTTTGTTATCATAAATACTTGCTATTACTATGGTTCACTTTCGAGAATTACTCAAAAGAATTTGCCAATCCAAATATCATGGATAAAGCACGAAACACTCCTCTTAAGCTAGCAGCAGAACCAAGCAATGAAATTAATCCTATTAAGCTTTCCTCAATTTTAAATACACCAGAAATATTTTACTTGACATAATAGTAATATATTTGATTTGATTGTAAACTTCGACAGAGATATGGGGAACTTCTTTCTTATAGTTTATTAAAGCTAAAAAATATCTAATACACAGAGGAGCAAAAACAAAATAACAATATCAAGAGACACTTCAAACATAACACAATTCAGATAAAAAGAGTCTTTCCTGTCCCTCACTCTTTATGATGATTCCATCATCCAAATTCCAAACGAAAATTGCAAGATAAAAAGAATAAGTAAGAACAAAAATTGGGACAGAGCATAGACATTGAAATAACACATGTAGAGGATCTGAGGCTAGGTAGAAAAGCAATATCAAAACTTTTGATATTAATATCTAAACATAAAGTATAAAACCGCTTAAAATCCCCTGTGATCCAAAACAACAACCATAATTACAACATAAAAAATTCAGAAGAAATAAAAATCAGGAAGGTCCAGAAACACAAACCAGTGCTGAGAAAGACAAAGTAAACAGTAGTGTCGACATTAATCAACTTAATCATCAACTTCATTTTTTCATCACCATCATTATCACCTACACCAAAAATGTAATCTCTTAACCAAAAAACAAAATTAAAAAAATAGAGAAGGTTTACCTACCTTCATCATCATCAAGAGCGTCAACAACAATTTAGCCAGTCACCACCGTGAAGCCACCTCAGCCACACCTCAACATAGCAGCGGCGGCCTCACCCCCTTGTTCGATCATCCGTCCCTCTTCCAAGCTGCCCTAGCCCTTGCGATCGTAGCGCGAGGCCAGTGTCGAAAGTCCCTTATCCCTTTGCGGTTCGCACCCTTGGGCCTCCTCTCTCTTCTCTCCTTTCATCGCAGCGTCCTCAGTCGCTTCTTCTTCATCTCTCTTCTCTCCTCTCATCGCAGTGCCACATATCTAGGTTGAGGGCGGCGAGGCGTGAAGGCACAGGTGCGAGGCACTCAACCACGATGGCGTTAAGCGGAGGCGTAGCACGACGTCCTTCCCCCTCCAGTCTCCTCCTTCTCTCTTCCCTTCATCGCAGCGCCACAAAGCTGGGTTGAAGGCAGTGTATAAGGGTTTGTGAGTGAAAGTAAGAATAAGATGGTAAATAATATAAAATTTAAACAATATAGACTAATAATATTTCCATCTAAAATGGTAGATAACATAAGAACCAATTAATTTAATGTTAAAAATGATCAAATCCATCTATAAAAATGACTATTTATTTTCTTAAAAATTAAGTCATCAAACAAAAAAATTAATTAAAAACCGTCTGTAAATTAGTTTATAGAATTTTTTATATAAATTGATGCTAATATTTGTAGACGAATTTATAGACAAGTTAAAAAAATATTGATTTTTTGTCCAAATTTTCACACTCATCTTAAAATTTGTCTAAATATGTAAAAATTATAAATAGGTACAAACTTATCTATAATTTTTAAGTTCCTAGTAGTCACTCATTAGGACATGGTTCTGTTATATAAAAATAATTTTATTTTATACTTGTTGACGTTTTTATATCCACTTAAGCATTTTTTTAATCTTTGTCATTATTCATATCTAAGTTTTTCAATAACATTTTGGAAGATGTGAATTCTTTGTATAAAAAATGTGTGAAATGTATGTGTTTAACTTCGTTTGTTATGAATTAATATATGTAAAATAACATGTATAGTTTGTTAATTTGGTTTTTAAAAAAAAAAAAAACTTATGTGGCATTTTATCATAATAGGCCACACTTTACAAGTGTTGCACAATAATCTTTCCGCAACACATCTTACAAAAGTGTGGCAGAAAGATCTAAGCAAACGCCGCTAAAAAATAAGTGTGGCCATAGATCACTATAAGCCACGCTTATAAAGCGTGTCCGAGAAAGTGTGGCTAAAAGTCTATGCAAACGCCACCCATGAATAAGCGTGGCCGTAGGCCATTATTGGCCACACTTTACAACGGTGGCCAAGAAAAGTGTGGTCGAAGGGGGTATTTTCTTGTAGTATTACATGTTGATATGTGATGTTATTGATGCTATATACATATGTATACCCTGTAAGACATTAATAACGGCAAAGACGTCAAAAGGGACGCAAAGACAAAGTTACAGTTATAATAAAACACTCTTGTCTTCGGATACTGATGATGATGTAAATCAAGGGATGACAACCTTGGTGAACAGTCTCATTGGTAAAAGAACGACGGTACCCCTTCTCCCCATAGTATAGGATGAGCTCATGCCTTGGGACCGGTGATGTGGAGGAGTACAGGAGGGCGGGCAGACCAAAGATTAATGCAAAATAAAGTTGTTGATTAATTGTATTATGTTACCTGGTATTTTATCCATTGTATATGTTTAGGGGCACTAGTACACTACACCAAGACGTTATTTATTTATGCCACATTAACTGTATAATTAAAATTGGACAAGATGCACTTAGGTAAGACGTTCCGGGATAAGATTCTTTTGAAACTAATATCTAAATTGAACACATTCATATCTGGCTTATTTCATAATTAAACCCGGGGCAGTTTCCTCTACTGATAAAATCAATCCGATCAAAAAACTTTTTTGTTTTGGGCGGGAGAAAATTATCGAGGGATTATTTCGAAATAATCCGTCGATATTTATTTTTTAATAATAAAAAACCCCAATCTTGCATTATCCGTCGATATATCCGCCGATAATAGGCTGATAAATGTCTGTCGATAATCCGTCAATAATATCCATCGATAATACGCATGTTTCTAGTAGTGTGAGTTTTTGTGATTAAATTGAGTTTTGGGGGTGAAATTGGTGGAGAAATGGAAGATGGGACAGAGCTACGTGTTAGGGTTTTCTTGGGGTGTTTTTGGGTGAAAATAGAGTGTTATGAGTGATGAAAGTGTTATAAGAGTGTTGGGGCTATTTTACAATTTTAGAAAGTTTAAATAGCAATTTTGATAGAGGAACTTATATGCAATTTTATAAAACTTATGAAATTCCCCCAAAAGCATTTCTTTCACTCCTAATCCTCATTTTACTAATCACTCTTGCATAAATATATTTTCACTCTCACCCAAAATACATTTTCTAATCTTAAGGCATAAATATTGTCTAAATACTTTTAAACCACCACCCAATATGCTCAAAATCACTTTCATTAAATCCTAAAAATACTCTAATGTTTCCAAATCATAATTAAACTATTTAACACTTTGAAATCATTTTCTTCATACATTCTTAACATATAAAACTTTATTTTCATTTCATAAAACTCATTATACATATCTTAAACTCATATTCTTCATTTAAAACTATTTTCACTTACTTGTAAAATTTTCGAGTACTTTTCCATCCTTTAAAATCATCTTCATTCTTTAAAATCATCCATATCTCATCATCATGTATATACATTTATAACTCAACCATGCATAGATCATATCCGTCATACATATTGTACACTTATTTATAATGCATAAAGCATGCATGGTTCCCATCAACCACATATGTCAAACAATGCACATAGTACACCTTGCATACAATATACACATAGACCAATTAGACCCTAATAAAGGTTAATTATTATTAATTACCCTTAATTAAGACGTAATTGAAAAGCGGGGTGTTACAATGACCTCCACGTGTCTTATTTCAAATGGTATCTAATAACGTGATTTTTGCCAATATTTTATGCCCTTAATTTGAGTGATTGTATGCATTTCTTTACTCTAATTTAGCCTTTTATTGTATTTAATACAATTTGGACTTATTTGGAACTTAATGGAAAGAAAGGCTAAATCAATAAGTTTATGATGTTTTTGCAATTCAATGATGATTTTTGCACTTGATCCTGGGTATTTTATGTTTTTGGTGCATGTCATAGGAATTATTAGAGCAATAAACATCAGGAACCGAGTAAGAAGCGGAGCAGTAGAGTCTAGGCCGGGATCGAGCGCCCCAGCGCACACACAGCGCCCCAGCGCCTGAGCTTCATCAGAACTCAGCTTGTGCACAGTAACAGCGCCCTGGCACGATACTAGCGCCCTAGCGCGCGCCGCAATTCTGTTACAGCAGGGACCAATCTGCAAAACCGAGTTGGGGGCCCAATTGCTAGGGTTCTGAGACTGCTTCCTCTATATAAAGCAGTGCCCAGACATCCAGAAAGACACATCTTCAGCCTCCACTTCTTTACAATTCTATTTTCTAGATTTTATCACTTTCCAAACCCTAGATTTCTATTTTCTCTTTTAAAGTTTCTTTCTTAGGATTCCATTGTTCTTTTCCTAGTTGTTCTCAAACGTTATTCGTCAAGTCTTTGGGTTTTGTAAGTCACTTTCATAATTAATTCAGTTATTCGTTCTTGCATTTACTTGCCATTAATCTTTATTTTCTTTATTGTTTCTCTTTATTGTTCAAAGTCAAGTTATTTTCTTTCTTTCACATTTAATTTCTGCCCTTTTATTTCCTCCATGAGTAACTAAGTCTCTTGGTGGTTTATGAGGGTGTGACATCATTGGGGTAAATTGAGGCTTTGTTCTTAATCTTGCATTTGTTTTCATTGTCATTCCTAGCATATAATTTGAGATGTTAAATTGTGTGTGTTCACCCTTTGTCTTGGCTTACTCGATTGAGTTAGGCTAATTCATTTGGCATGTGTTCTTGTATTGGTTGATCAATTAATGCATGGCATATTAGGATTTGGCATATGATTAGTTAATTGGATGATTAGTCTCTTTAACTAGATTAATGTGATTGACTTTAACTATTGTTGAAAATGAAACTAAAGGTGGGATCTCACTGATTAATCTTGTTCTAGGTAATCAAACATTAGAATCACAACAATAGGGTTAGATCTAACTCTAGCGTAATTAATCAACTCATGCATTCTTTTGTAGCCAATGATAAACACCCTAATGAATGTTCTACCTCATAAACCACTGCTTTTTATCATTCCATTTTAATTAAATCAATTTACATTCTTGCATACAAAAACCCCCCAATTTGTGACAACCCCCATACGACTAGTCTCTCGTATTATTTTCTTAGCCATTCCTTGTGAGAGACGAACCTGATTTCCACTAAACTATATTAGGGGAACTTGGTTTTAAAAATATTAAATTTGTGGGAGTTGCGACGCTCACCATCAAATTTTTGGCGCCGTTGTCGGGGAATGGCGATGAAAGTAATCTCTAGTTGTGTGATTTGTGCATATTGTACATAATCGTTTTTCTTTGTTTCTTTTAAAAATAGAAACAACAAAAAGATTTTCATTTTATTTTACATTGTATACTGCATTTTATTTTCGTGTATTGCATTTTAATTTTTGTTTGTTCTTCATAGACTCGTTGTTCCACGAACTGCAGAGTCTGTTGCTGTCATCCGCGCCCTAGTGCCTATATAGCAACCTAGCGCGCGACTGCGACTGAAAAGTTGCAGTTTTGCATGACTCGATCTCTACCGGATCCCCAGCTTGCTATTTTTTATCCTGAAATTGAAAACACTTTGAGAAAAATAAGGCAAGCTAGGAGAGGGTTTATTGAGTCGCAAGAGCAACCGGAAATACCATCATTGACAACTTTGCTTTTCACTGGTCCTGAACTTTCTGATTTGTCTGTTAGTGTTTCAGGCTCAAGTTCAACCATGGGAGATCATCAGCCTACGTTGAAGGAACTCGCAGCTCCTGACCTCACGCAGCAACCTTTGGGAATCACTTACCCAAGGATGGACACCGAATTCGAGCTTAAGGAAGCAATTCTACATTTGCTTCCTAAGTTCCACGGGTTGGCCGGAGAGGATCCACACCAACACTTGAAAGAATTCCATGTGGTGTGTGAAACTCTCAAGCCAAGAGGAGTCAACGAAGAGCACGTGAAGCTTCGGGCTTTTCCGTTCTCTCTAGACGGTCAAGCGAAGCAATGGTTCCTGAATCTGCCAAACGGAGCTGTCACTACTTGGATTGGCATGAAGAAGATCTTCCTGGAGAAGTTCTTCCCAGCATCAAGGGCAACCGCCATAAGGAAGGATATTAGTGGCATCTGACAACTCTAAGGTGAGTCTCTCCATGAATATTGGGAGAGATTCAAGAAGCTAGTGGCGAGTTGTCCAACCCATCAGATCTCCGAACAACTCCTGATCCAATACTACTATGAGGGTCTGCCGGAATGGATCAGTGCATGATCGATGCTGCTAGTGGTGGTGCCTTGATGGACAAGACTCCGGCGGATACGAGAGTCCTCTTCGAGAACATGGCTGTGAACTCACAACAATTTGGCACAAGGGCTACTGTCGTGACCAAAGGGGTGAATGAGGTAACTCAGAAGGAGAATGGTGGCCTCTACCAGAAGTTGGATGAAATTGCAACCTTCATGAAGCAATTGGCCATCAACCAATCCAAACCGGGAATCTCAAGTCAGCCAATGGTGTGTGGGATTTGTTCCTTGGATTCCCATGCAACTGACCAGTGCCCACACCTACAAGATGAAGCAACAATAGTGACAGCTGCAAATACTTTCCCGGGAAAGCCCCAATTTCAGCCACAGAATCAACCCATGGGGAACACCTACAACCCAAGCTGGAGGAATCACCCGAATCTGAGGTGGAATAATAACCCACAGTCACAACAAGTCGAACAACCTCAGCAGATTCGGTACCAACCTCCCCATCAAAGGCAACCTCAGGCTCCATATCAAGCTCCAATGCCTTTACCTCCACCACCTCAACAATTGGCTCTACCTGCACCTCCAAACTCCAATGAGCCAACCCTCGGTGATGTGATGAAACTAATCATGGAGCAACAAAAGATGATGCTGAATTTGCAAAATGAGGTCAACCAAATGAAGGGAAATCCGACTACACAAGCCTATGAACAAGTTGGCACCTCGCAAATTCCATCTCAAACGGTCCCTAATCCTAAAGGGAATGTGAGTGCTATCCACCTCGTGACTGGAGCAGCTGGTGTTGATACTCCTCACATGGAGGGGCCAAAGAGAAATTGAAGCAGTCGATCGTCCAACTTAGGGACGTTAAAGCAAAGTGCTTCGTGGGATACAACCCACCGGTTTTTTTTTTTATTATTTTCAGCATTTCCATTTAATTTTCGTATTTTATATTCCTTATTTTGTTTCCATGTTTGCATATTTAATTTTGCATTCATTTAGGTTAATTAGGATAGTTTTCATGCATTTTAGGATAATAGCAGCAAAAATCCTGTTTCTGCATAAAAAAGCAGCGCCCGGGCGCCAAATACGCGCCCCAGCGCACGCGCGTTCGTTTAATGAAACGTCGCGTTTCGGGTCAGCGCTCTAGCGCGCTGTTCGCGCTCTAGCGGGAGAGGGTTTCTTCAAAACCCTAAAACCCCAAATTGCAGAATCCATTCGGCCATATTTGGTTTTCACAGCCCTAGCGCAGCAGCAGAGCACTCCACTCCTTCCTCATCATTTTTCACACATTCACCCCTAAATCCTTCCACACATTCACTTATTTACTCCTAGCATTACATTCTATCAAGGTACATTGCTCTAATCCTTATTTTCTTCTTTGTTCTTGGTAGAAATTTTTATTTTCTTGATAGAGGAATGATAAATGTGATTTTTGGGTGCATTGTGTGAATTTAATCGGTTGGTTTTGCATATTATATGATTTAATCGAGTTTTGTGGTGAGAGGTCATGATTTTCAAATGATTCGGTACTGTTCTGCGCTGTTGTGTCCTGTTCTCATTACCCTCGAGCGCTCCGGCGCGCTATACGCGTCCGGGACGCAAGCGTGTCTCCATTCTGATACGGGTCTGATAAATGTATATTTTTATCTATTTTTATCCCTTATATTTATCTTGTTGTATCATTTCAATTATTATAAAGTGTGCAACTAGCTAGTTTTGCTCTTAACTTCCTAATTGGCTCATTTGATGAAACTTTGCATAATTGTGTCTTTTTGGCACATATTTATGACCAAAGGAAGTTAAGGTTCTGATTTGTGCATATCTTGTTATATATGTGTGTTTATGTGTTTATGTAATTATGTTGGTGTTATGTGTTTGTTAAGTGTTTATGTGATTGTATGTGTATTTATATGTTTGTATTCATAATTATATGAGTGTATATGTGAATTGTTATGTAATATGTTGTATGTGTATGTTTATATGTTTATATGTTTGTATTGTGTGAAAATGCACAATTCACACTGCAATTCTGGTTCTGATGCAGGTACCCTCGCTAGCGGATAACGTCTGGCCGCTAGCGAGTGATCAGTTGAAGATTGGTCGCTAGCGACCACATTCTCCTCGCTAGCGACCCTGCACCTGCAGAACGGGGATAATTTCAGCAACCTCGTCCAATCTCGACCACTACTCAACCACGGCAGTTTCTACCACTCCAGAACCTTAACCCAAGCTTGTGCGACCAAAACCCAAGTCCCGGACTCAAGAACCGCCGCACGAAGAGCGAGATTGAACAATCTACGCCACTTTCAACCACCATCGGCGGCGGTAATCGGAGCAAACGGCAGAGGCACCACCATCAAGGGTCAAGGTTCACTTCAGAGGTCCGTGACGGAGGTCGGAGAAGTGTCGCGCCACCACCGGACGGCCGCAAAAGCCACCAGCACAGATTCAACCATAGCAGCTCTCGAGACCGTCGCTAGCGGCCAACCTACAGCCGCTAGCGAGTGTGCATTGTCATGCTGGTCGCTAGCGACTAGTGCTTCCTCGCTAGCGACCACGTCGCACCAAGAATAGTGGACGGAGGCAGCTTTTCTATATATCCCAGCTCCCCATTCATTCATTCATTCATGTTTTCCTTAGGGTAGTTTAGAGAGAGGAGCTCTGACTTCTCTCTAGGTTAGGAATTGTAATAGTAAAATCGTATTTTATTTTTACCGCACTGTTTTTACCGCTTGTACTATTCATTTACTTTTTACTGTATAATTAATTTACCGCTTCCAATCTATTGTTTTATTTTTATTTTTATGCAATGTTAGAGTAGTTAACTAGTCTCGGTGTAGGATAGATTATCGGTTATGGTTCGTTAGTACTTGAGACCTTAGGTAGTATGTGATTCACCTAGTGTAGTCTCTCTATATAGCTCTGATTTTATATTGTCTAGTTTACTCGTACGGTTTAGTCGAGTGGTTGACTAGGATAGCTGTGAGCATGCGTTTAAGTTCTCGGTTTAGAGGATGTCGATGCATGTCGAGGCTAGTTGGTTGATTAGGAATTGATCATCTGTTTGGACGTTGGTTCCTAGTTGATTAGAGAGCATTAGAGGTTAACTACCGGTTTAGGAGTTAGGTATTGCATAGTGTCACACTAGATTGAGTCGCAAACTGTTTTGTGAGTGAGTCGCCTAGGTATTCCCTTGGTGAGATTGGAGGTTTATTTACTCTGATCAGGAGAGTACAGTTACACTACGAGTGCCACACGCTAGGAGTTGAGCGTAGTACTAGGGTCGATGATAGGAGAACCGTACCGATCGTCTCATCCAACACCGAGGCAACTTAGTTATTTATATTTCCTACATACTGTTCACATGCGCTTTTCCAACCCCCTTATCATACAATCTGTTCATCCAATCACCTGTCTGCGCTTCCTCTGAGAGACGACCCGAGTCAGCTTCCTTATACTACGTATTGGGTTGCCGATTCGGTAAACTAATCCCCTTTTTCATTTTCCTTTTCTAAATTTCTCGGGTACCGGAGAAGTAACGACGCTCCGGTCCTCGTCAATTTTTGGCGCCGTTGCCGGGGAAGCAACGCTTGTGATTGGTGTACATATTGTATATATTTTGTATTTATTTTCTCTTTATGTTTTTGTACAGTTTGCTTTATTTATGTATCGTCTATTTTTAAACTAACATGTTTTCTAACAATTTTGGTTTCCAAGATTTTTTTTCATTTGATTTTGTAGGTAATTATCATACAGGGAATGACTTGCAAGAATCACCACCTCCACCATACACTTACCCACCGACCACCACCTACTCACCACCACATCCTTATCAAAACCCTCCACCATACTATGAACCATACTTTCCACACTACCCATCCTACCATGAACCTTACCCACCACCCACTTACCAAGATCCATACCCACCACCGCCACCACCACCTCTTGCACCCCATCTCAATAATGATATTGACCCGTCCCTTCTACTTCAATTCTATGATATTCTTATGAAGCAGAAGGAAGAGAATGAAAAGAATGCACAACTACTCCAATCAATGGACAGGTTGGGGCATCTGATGCAGATTTCAGAAGATCGAGCCACCTCACAAGTACCTCCATCACCTAGACCATCTACACCACCATCACCACCTTACCACCCACCCATTGCCTTCTACACCACCATTATCCCCATTTATCCCGACCAAACTACACCACCACTAACACCACCCTCATCACCACCACCATCATTTGAGGTGCTTGAAATCCCAACATCTGTAGAAGATGTTGATGTGGAACAATTGGAATGGGGAACATTGAAGTCCATGATTGTGGAATTGGCAGGGGAACCTGAGGCAGAATCAAATGTAGAATGTGAAGAGCCTCCACCCCCATCATGTGAATCCACCGCTCCTTTACATTTAGCTGAGCCACTTCCTAGTGCTGTTGTTTCTGCAGGAACTTCTACACTTGGAAATCCTGAAGTTGCAGGCAGAATGGAAGTTGTTGCACTGACGCCACCCTCGCCAACCGTGTCATGGTTTCCATTGGGAGTCAATCCATTTGTTCTTGGGTCTCACGAGTATGTTCTCTTAGAGACGGATGTCCAACTACAAATCATTGTAGGTAAATCCTGGAAATCCAAATATGTAAATACTAACTGCTTTCATTTTTGTATTTGTTTTTCTTGTTTAACCCCTTCAGGTGAGGATTGTCATCCCTCCTCACTTGAAGTCTGTCGTTGTTGGGATGTTACCTCCAAGGGGAATCTTTATTTCCCAAGGAGATTTTGCAGGATCGAACTGCTGAGGTCCGAGAAACTGAGGCGAATCATGCTATTTGGTGTGGTTCGACTTATATGGGATCCCGGTGGACGTCACTTGGATTCTACACTCCTATGGATGCTCCGGGACCTTCTCAAACATAAGCCACCTTGAGATGAGTATCCACTTTCTTTTAATTTTCTGTTTTGCAATTTGAATTCAATAAAGCATGCTTAGGATAGATTTCACATGCTACTTGATTAGTTTGTTTGATTGTGTGTTAGTTTAAATTTGATTGTTTTAATGTGTGCTTTTTCAATTGTTAGATTCTTTGAGGATAACTTGTTAGTTTTGCACCATTTGTAATTTTCTTACTTGCTGGACATTGCACTTATTTTCTTGCATGCTTGGTGAAATTTATTCTTTTAAGCATTGATGGAGTACATAGGCAACCTTTGTGAGCTTTTGAGCCTTTGTTCTTTCTTGTTTGCATAGTCCATTTGATGTTGTATTCTAGAACTTTCTAGTATGTCTTTCTTGAAGCTTGTTTACTTGTGCATATACTTAATATGATAGAGGCATTGTTTGTTTGTTTAGCTACTTCCCATACGGCCAACCATACATATATTCCATTGTTGAGCCCCCTTGAGCCTTAATATCCCTCTCTTGGTTTAACATATCATAAGCCTAAGCGAAAAACAAATAATGTACCCAACCTTTGAGCTTAGGAGAGCATTCATGCATATTTCACATGTGTTAAATCATAGTTTGGGCAATGCATGAGGACATGCATTTATTTAAGTGTGGGGGAGTGGTTGTATGTATAGGGAACTATTGGGAAATCAAAAAAAAAATTGAAAAAAAAATTGGAAAAATAAAAATAAAAAAGGATTAAAATTGAAAAAAAAAATTGTATCTGTATTTTGTTCTTTATTGTACATATTTGTATTTTTGTTCTTTGAGAATAAAAGTTTTGGGAATTAGTTAAGGTTTGAAGAGTGATGCTTGAATTTGATTATAAATGTATAAGAACTGCATCATGCATATGCATTTACTCTCCTTGGCTTGAGGTTTAGCTTTGCTTGCCTTTTGTCATACCACACCCTTACCTAAACCTCATTACAACCTTAATAAAGTCCTCTTGATTTTGTGTATGTATTTGTGACTGTAGTAGAGAGTTAGACATCTTGCAAGCATATGGTAATACAACCTGTAAGAAATGGATTTTGAGTGTAAATGCTTCATCCCAAACACTTAAGAGATTGTGAGGCTAAACACTTATCCTAAGAAGTCCTATGTGCTTGATTAATGATTTTTATAGTGGATTTCACTTTGCATGACATTGTTTTGTATGCGTTTTGCTTGTAAGAAATTTGTGTCATTTGGTGCATCATAACCTTTTATTTGGTTTTCCTCTTAGTTTCTTGCAATTAACATGTTCTTAATTTTTGAATAAAGAAGTGAATGAACTGGATTGAGCTGAATTTTTCAATTGCTTACTTGTTGTCATTCTCTAGTTAGTTGCACTAATGAGTATTGCATGAGGACATGCAATAAGATAAGTGTGGGGGAGTTGATAAATGTATATTTTTATCTCTTATATTTATCTTGTTGTATCATTTCAATTATTATAAAGTGTGCAACTAGCTAGTTTTGCTCTTAACTTCCTAATTGGCTCATTTGATGAAACTTTGCATAATTGTGTCTTTTTGGCACATATTTATGACCAAAGGAAGTTAAGGTTCTGATTTGTGCATTTCTTGTTATATATGTGTGTTAATGTGTTTATGTAATTATGTTGGTGTTATGTGTTTATTAAGTGTTTATGTGATTGTATGTGTATTTATATGTTTGTATTCATAATTATATGAGTGTATATGTGAATTGTTATGTAATATGTTGTATGTGTATGTTTATATGTTTATATGTTTGTATTGTGTGAAAATGCACAATTCACACTGCAATTCTGGTTCTGATGCAGGTACCCTCGCTAGCGGATAACGTCTGGCCGATAGCGAGTGATCAGTTGAAGACTGGTCGCTAGCGACCACATTCTCGTCGCTAGCGACCCTGCACCTGCAGAACGGGGACAATTTCAGCAACATCGTCCAATCTCGACCACCACTCAACCACGGCAGTTTCTACCACTCCAGAACCTTAACCCAAGCTTGTGCGACCAAAACCCAAGTCCCGGACTCAAGAACCGCCGCACGAAGAGCGATATTGAACAATCTACGCCACTTTCAACAACCATCGGCGGCGGTAATCGGAGCAAACGGCAGAGGCACCACCATCAAGGGTCAAGGTTCACTTTAGAGGTCCGTGACGGAGGTCGGAGAAGTGTCGCGCCACCACCGGACGGCCGCAGGAGCCACCAGCACAGATTCAACAATAGCAGCTCTCGAGACCGTCGCTAGCGGCCAACCTACAGCCGCTAGCGAGTGTGCATTGTCATGCTGGTTGCTAGCGACTAGTGCTTCCTCGCTAGCGACCACTCGCGCCAAGAACAGTGGACGGAGGCAGCTTTTCTATATACCCCAGCTCCCCATTCATTCATTCATTCATGCTTTCCTTAGGGTAGTTTAGAGAGAGGAGCTCTGACTTCTCTCTAGGTTAGGAATAGTAGTAGTAGTAAATAATAAATAGTGATTGTAATAGTAAAATCGTAATTTATTTTTACCGCACTGTTTTTACCGCTTGTACTATTCATTTACTTTTTACTGTATAATTAATTTACCGCTTCCAATCTATTGTTTTTATTTATTTTCATGCAATGTTAGAGTAGTTAGCTAGTCTCGGTGTAGGATAGATTATCGGTTATGGTTCGTTAGTAATTGAGACCTTAGGTAGTATGTGATTCACCTAGTGTAGTCTCTCTATATAGCTCTGATTTTATATTGCCTAATTTACTCGTACAGTTTAGTCGAGTGGTTGGCTAGGATAGCTGTGAGCATGTGTTTAAGTTCTCGGTTTAGAGGATGTCGATGCATGTCGAGGCTAGTTGGTTGATTAGGAATTGATCATCTGTTTGGACGTTGGTTCCTAGTTGATTAGAGAGCATTAGAGGTTAACTACCGGTTTAGGAGTTAGGTATTGCATAGTGTCACACTAGATTGAGTCGCAAACTGTTTTGTGAGTGAGTCGCCTAGGTATTCCCTTGGTGAGATTGGAGGTTTATTTAGTCTGATCAGGAGAGTACAGTTACACTACGAGTGCCACACGCTAGGAGTTGAGCGTAGTACTAGGGTCGATGATAGGAGAACCGTACCGATCGTCTCATCCAACACCGAGGCAACTTAGTTATTTATATTTCCTGCATACTTTTCACATGCGCTTTTCCAACCCCCTTCTCATACAATCTGTTCATCCAATCACCTGTCTGCGCTTCCTCTGAGAGACGACCCGAGTCAGCTTCCTTATACTACGTATTGGGTTGCCGATTCGGTAAACTAATCCCCTTTTTCATTTTCCTTTTCTAAATTGCTCGGGTACTGGAGAAGTAACGAAGCTCCGGTCCTCGTCAGGGTCGAGCGCTCTAGCGCGCCCATCGCGCCCTAGTGTCGTCCTGCTGTAGAAAAATGGCCGAAACATGTTCTGTTATATTGCTGCATAATTTTCCATTTCATTTCTTTGTTTCATTTTGTTTCTGTTTTGAATTTACATTCATAAAAATTAATAATAATAATGGCATGAAAAGGAAAAAAAATAGCCAATAATTCTCGTGCATGCTTGGAAATTTGATTGTCTTAACTCTTACTCTGCAGGCATGGCACCACGAACCAGAGGTGGCAAGGGGAAGCGAGTACGCACCACCGAGGAGGATGATCATTCATATGATCAGCCTCACGAACCAGAGCGGTTTCTTGAGGTCACCGCCGAGCTGGCCTTCCATGCCACCATCTACAAAAGGAAGCCACTCTTTGAGTTGGTTAATAGACTCCAAGATGATGGCCAAGGAAGGCTCAACATGGTCATCGCTGAAATTGAGCGGCGGGGGTGGGCTTACTATCTCCTCAATCCCCCCGTCAGGGCAAACATCACGTGGGTGCGGGAGTTCTACGCCAACTTCCATGAATGATCAACTACTGAAGTGTTCCTCCGGGGCAAGTTATTCCAGTAGACGTGGCGAGCTTGGCCACTCTCATTCAAATCGCCTTGGAGGCCGACTATGCATTTGGCGAGCCAGATGCCATCTAGTTTATGGCACAGACGGATCTGGAAGTGATTATGAATCGCCTCTGTCTACCGGGCAGCAGCTGGACACTAGGAGCTAATATGCTTCCTCGCACGCTGAAGAACTACACGCTCAACCTAGAGGCCAGAGCGTGGTCCCGCATCTATTTTAGCCACATTCATCCGGTCTCCCACATCTCCGACCTCACCACTGACCAAGCCCTCTTCTTGTACTGCATTGTGGAGGGCCACTGGGTCGACTTGCCCACCCGCTTGCAGCGTACCATGCAGCAAGCACACCACATTGAGGCTCACCGATGCCTCCCCTTTCCTTCCATTGTTACTTCTTTGGCTATCCAGTGTGGTGTGCCGGAGTTTGCTGATGATGAGTGGCAAGGGTCACCTACTTCCCTCACCGCCGCCGGTCTCTCTACCAAGGATGCGGCAGCTCAGAACAAGAGCCATCCAGCAGGGAATCCTCTAAATTCTATCACTGCTCAGTTGACCCAAATGGAGGTCAATATGAGGTATTACATGGACCAGAAGTTCGCAGCTGCACAGAGCTACAACGATCAGCATTTCCTGGCCATCCAGAGCTACTATGACCAGAGGTTCACTGAGGCGCAGCGGGATTTCCGGTCCTACATTGACCAGCGTTTCTCCTCTGGTTATGGAGCTTCGGGACATTCCCAAGCTCCGATTGATGTTGAGGACGAGGAAGAGGAGGACGACGACGATGAGGATGATGAGGCCGAGGAGGAGGAGGATGATGATGAGGATGACGACAGTTCTGAGGACGATTGAGTCCTTGCAGGTCCCTTCTATACCCTTTTCTCTATTCTTTTAACTGTTGACACTGGGGACAGTGTCTCATTCAAGTGTGGGGAGGGTGTAGAAATTTGGCTTTTGTAAATATTTTTCATGCCTAAATATTTTTCTTTTTCTTTTGTTTTCTTTGCTTTTATGTGTTTTTAGGTAGATGATTGGTTAGTTTTCTTTATAGCACCCTTTGGTCTGAATTTGCTTTTACCCTTTTGATTTTAACTCAGAATTGTTGGCATGATATTCCTATATGAGTTTGAATTGCTTTTGCTATCCCTGATTGGTTGTTATCCCTTATTGTGATTAAATGCATCTATTGATCACTTTCTTCCTGTGAGCACACACACACTTGTATTTGTTATTCCTGAATTTGTTTGATTCTTGTTTTGCGTTTTATACATGTTGCGTGTGATTGAGGCATAATTTTGTTTTACATTTGTGAGCCACTTAGCCAAATAGCCATCTGATACACATTTCCCATTGTTTGTAGCCAATTTGAGCCTTTATCCCTTTATTCTTTACTAAGCTCACTACAAGCCAAGAAACGAAAAACAATGAAAATCCCTTCTGAGAAGTTAGAAGGACATGGTTTGACTATTGGGCAGAAGTCTTAAGTGTGGGAAAATTGGGTTGAATTGTATATTGAAATGGGAATAAACTTTAAAGGTAGTGCTTTGTACATAAGTGGTCAATTATTCTTTTCTTTTCCTGCCTCACTCCAATTGTCAAAAAAAAAAAAAAATTGGGATGATGAATATAAAAAAAAACGAAAAATTCAAGAAAATTCAACAAAAATATGTCAAATAAAGGTTGTTGGGTTCTTGGGAATCATTGTGGAATTACTTGGGAATCATGGGAATTATCTTGCTGGGAATTGTACGGGTTTATTGATTTTGGGTGTTTTCTTTTCTCTCCATCTCTTTCTTTAATTCTGGAAATCATCTAGGACCAGTCGAACCATGAATTCTTAGTTTCTTGGAATTAAGTCCACTTCCCATATATGTCATACCTGTCCCAAGCCCCGTTACAACCCTGAAAAGACCTCTTGATGCACCATGTTTGTGGAATTGCAATGTTAGGAGTATAGCAAATTTATGGAATGCGAATCTTGTGTGTTTTATTCATTTGAGTGCTTAGCCAAAACACTGAGTGATTGAGAGATAAAACACTGGTGAGGGCCAATCGACCAACTTTGCATAACATGAACTGATTCTCTTAACATGATTTCTTTTTGGATGCCAACTTGTAATATAATTGTGGGTTTTGCATAATTTTAACCAAGGTGTGCTGTTTTGATTAACTTTCCATCATCTGTAGATTTTATTTTTCTTTTAGGACATAGGTGTTAGGAAGTAATTGTCATTGCTTTATTTTTAGAGGTGCTTGGAATCATTGCTTTTGCATGAGGACATGCAATTGTTCAAATGTGGGGATATTTTATGCCCTTAATTTGAGTGATTGTATGCATTTCTTTGCTCTAATTTAGCCTTTTATTGTATTTAATACAATTTGGACTTATTTGGAACTTAATGGAAAGAAAGGCTAAATTAATAAGTTTTATGATGATTTTGCAATTCAAGGATGACTTTTGCACTTGATCTTGGGTATTTTATGTTTTTGGTGCAAGTCATAGGAATTATTAGAGCAATAAACATCAAGAACCGAGTAAGAAGCGGAGTAGTAGAGTCCAAGCCGGGATCGAGCGCCCCAGCGCCCGAGCTTCATCAGAACCCAGCTCGTGCACAGTACCAGCGCCCTAGCGCGATACCAGCGCCCTAGCGCGCGTCGCAATTATGTTACAGCATGGACCAATCTGCAAAACCGAGTTGGGGGCCCAATTGCTAGGGTTCTGAGACTGCTTCCTCTATATAAAGCAGTGCCCAGACATCCAGAAAGACACCTCTTCAGCCTCCACTTCTTTACAATTCTATTTCCTAGTTTTTATCACTTTCCAAACCCTAGATTTGTATTTTCTCTTTTAAAGTTTCTTTCTTAGGATTCCATTGTTCTTTTCCTAGTTGTTCTCTAACGTTATTCGTCAAGTCTTTAGGTTTTGTAAGTCACTTTCATAATTAACTCAGTTATTCGTTCTTCAATTATTTCCCTATTTGCATTTACTTGCCATTAATCTTTATTTTCTTTAATGTTTCTCTTTATTGTTCAAAGTCAAGTTATTTTCTTTCTTTCATATTTAATTTCTGCCTTTTTATTTCCTCCATGAGTAACTAAGTCTCTTGGTGGTTTATGAGGGTGTGAACATCATTGGGGTAAATTGAGGCTTTGTTCTTAATCTTGAATTTGTTTTCACTGTCATTCCTAGCATATAATTTGGGATCTTAAATTGTGTGTGTTCACCATTTGTCTTGGCTTATTCGATTGAGTTAGGATAATTCATTTGGCATGTGTTCATGTGTTGGTTAATCAATTAATGCATGGCATATTAGGATTTGACATATGATTAGTTAATTGGCTGATTAGTCTCTTTAACTAGATTAATGTGATTGGCTTTAACGATTGTTGAAAATGAAACTAAAGGTGAGATCTCACTGATTAATCTTGTTCTAGGTAATCAATCATTATAATCACAACAATAGGGTTAGATCTAACTCTAGCGTAATTAATCAACTCATGCATTCTTTTGTAGCCAATGATAAACACCCTAATGAATGTTCTACCTCATAAACCACTGCTTTTTATCATTCCATTTTAATTAAATCAATTTACATTCCTGCATACAAAAACCACCAATTTGTAACAACCCTCATACGACTAGTCTCGCGTATTATTTTCTTAGCCATTCCTTGTGAGAGACGACCCTGGTTTCCACTAAACTATATTAGGGGAACTTGGTTTTAAAAATATTAAATTTGTGGGAGTTGCGACGCTCACCATCAGTATCATCGTAAGTAAGTTTTTGTGTTCGAATTGGAATAAGTGTTCTTGTAGGTTTATCTAATCTTTGAGCTATCTTGGCCACAAATTATGGTTGAAGGAATCAAGAAAGATGAACGAAAGACTTAAAGAAGAACATTGCAAGGATAAGGAAAGTGACACACAAGACTTGGCAATTAAATTAAATTAAATGAGTGTGTAACACGGATAATAGCTAAATACGTCTCCAATACGGAGTGAAGCAATCATACAATATCACTAAGAACATGAAGCAACACAAGATACACCTACCAAGAAATAAGATTTTTATGAACATAGAGATAAAGATGAGCCTAGAAGTATAAAAAGATAAAAGAGGATTAAAGTAAAAAGGTATGTAACCTACGAAGAGGTATCAATCAAATAAGAACCATTGACAGGGTTCTGTCATCACAAATCGTCCAAATCGTTGACGTTTTATTTATGTTGTGATGACTTTTTTCATTAATATGTCGTCAAACTTTCATCATAAACTTTCTGACGGGAATATTCCTGTCAGCTATCGAATTGCAACGACGTCTAAACCGATGGTCATTTGCCGTCACAATGCTGTCGGTTTTTGTTATATCCCATCGGTGACTCGTCGAAAATGTTGTTAGTATACCACATATTTCTTAGGGTACGTTTGTTTTAGGTGTCTCCGGGGGCAGAGAGACTGGGGCACTGAAAAATAGTGTATGTGACCTGTTTGATAAGGGGGGCATAGTTTCTCCGGAGTCGGTCTCCATCGCTCCATTAGGGGTAATTTTGTCTACTTAAAATATTTTGTGTAGTGTCCCCTAATTTTTAACAAACACTTAACAAAGACATTAGACACAAAATTTGTACCCCCAATGTTACTGCCCCCGGTGGCACCAGTGCCTCCGCCCATGGGATCACTCCTAACAAACGCAACCTAAAGTGGAGTCACTGGAGACACTACTCAGAGACACAAAATATTTACCTATACGCCCCTCTTGACCATCACATTCTATACCCTCTTACACCATGGACCGCCACCCTACTCCACCATGGACCTCCATCGGCCACCGACGCTGGCCACCATCGCCGGCCAACTCCGCCGGCCACCACCATCGCCCACCGCCGCGCCCACCACCGTCGCCCACCACCGCGCCCACCACCGCTGCCCACCTCCGCCGCCCACCGCCGTCGGCCACCTCCATCAGCCACCTCCGCCGGCCAGCACCGCCGGTCCTCGCTGCGGGCCACCATCGCTGGTCTCCGCCGCCGTCCAACCTCTATCGGTCTCTATCGCTCCATTAGGGGTAATTTTGTCTACTTAACATATTTTGTGTAGTGTCCCCTTATTTTTAACAAACACCTAACATAGACACTAGACACAAAATTTGTGCCCCCAATGTCACTACCCCCGGGGTCACTCCTAACAAACGCAACCTTATAGTGTCTTAGAACAACAAGCTCTACACTTGATAAAAGTTCAAGTTTCAAATTCTTGGAAAATGAATCGAGAAGCACGATTCAACCCCCTTTCTCATGCAAACCAACACCTTCATATTTTAGTTAATTATGTCTAAGACAACTTGAAATTTAAAATCTTCGATTTTATCATGTTTTACTGAGCATAGTGCACTGTATTTGAAATTATTCCAAACATCAAATTTTCAAGAGATTAGTTGCATGAAGTTTATTGAATATTTTGGTATATTAATTTTCTTATTGAGATTTTTGCAGGAAGTAAATAGAATTTTTTTATATAAAATTTAAGTATGTTATGCTTAGGAGGCTTCCATAGCAGACAATATCCCCTACGTGTCAATAACGACTAAGTGGGTTGTCACGTCCCTAGTCCATATTTGGCTAGCAAGAGAATCAACTTGGTCCTAGCCTACATTTGGCTAGGCGAAAGCATCAACTTGACCCTTGCCCAATCTCGACTAAGCAAGAGAATCATCAACTCGACCATTACCCTCACATTAAGCTAGGTGAAAGTATAAGCTTAGCCCTATGCCTCATTCGACTAGGCAAGAGAATCTGCTCGACCCTAGCCCACATTCAGCTAGGCGAAAGAATCAACTCGTCTCTAGCCCATGTTCGACTAGGAGAAATCTTAAGCTTGATCCTACAGAAACATTTGGCTAGGCGAGAGAACTAGCTCAACCATACACCCATATTCAACTAAGTGAAAGTATAAGCTCGATCCTACACCCACATTCGCTTAGGCTACAAAATAAACTCGACTTTATGGCCACATTTGGTTAAGATGAGCTCGACTCAAATTCAACTCTACACATTTAGCCAAGAGTAGAAAGTCAACATCTCCCCCCCACACCCCCCCCCCCCCCAAGCTAACAAACTCAACTAAGAACAAATCAATTCATCAACAGATGAAGACTCATAAAAACACTATCAACCTCGTCCATAGTCCTCGAAGAGATATCTATGATATTGGAAGATTGGCACTTTCAACTCAGCCTATGACCAAGCTCGAGGGCTATGTAGTGGACTAGTGATATAAGCTCAACCAGTAGATCTTGAAAGTCAGTCATATAGAGACATATACTTGATTAGGGAGCTCAGCAATAACCCTAAGCTTGGCGTTAGACCTAGAGCTTAGCCTCATAGGGGATCCACTTTCAAATTCTTTGTTGACGCTACTCTTTCCCCGATTATAAATAGTAATGACATCCCTTTATTCTATTAATAAGACTTAATATAGGGAATCTACATTCATGATAGAGATCTCCTCTAACCAAAAACTAACATATATAAATCGACTCAATGCCCTCAAGTAGGATTAACTCTCTTACTTTTATCTTTGTACTTATATTTTGGTCCCCTAACACTAATTTGGGTGTTAGAGTGCCTTTACATGCAAGTATGACCCTCATTGTGTGCTCGGACTTCTACAAGAGAAGTCGTCCTTGACGTACTTGGCAAGTAAGAACAATATCTAATACAATATAAACAGTACAAATGTAATGCGCAAATTAATTTAACTTTTTGTTCATCGCAATATTCGCACAGATACTACACTAGTTTAATATCAATAAAACTACATATACAACAAAAATACATAAATGTGTACAACTTATAAAGGAATTCTATCATATTCACTTATCACGTACAATATAACTCAATAATGCACACACATATTATCCAAATTGCACACATTCTTTGCCGGTATTACACACATTTTCCTCTGGTATTACACACAAGTTTTAATATATTTTATCAAAATTATTTATAATTGTACAAATGTATTCATTTCTATAAAATATGTTAATATTGTTAATTTTGTATTTGAAATTGAAAAAAATTGTGTGCAATCTTTATAATTTTTATGTGCAATCTTAACAACTTTTAAGTGATTGTGTTTATTTCTCTCATAAAATATGTCTAATCTTATTAAAATTTTGTATAATATAGAATAAAATTTGTGCGTAATTTTACTAAATTTTGTGTATATTATTCGCATAAGATATATAAGAATCTCATTGTAGATCTCGCTTTACAATATACATCTTAACTATTTCTAGTTTAATACTCTCTTTCTTTTTTAATTTGTCCACTTTGCATTTTAAGCTTATTTTTTTTATTTTTCCAGTTAGCAATTCTAGACAATATTTAATATGTTTTTTTTTTTTTTCTGTTTTACCCTTATTTAATTTATCTTCTACCAAATAAATTATACTATCTAAAATAGCGTGCCCAGTTTAATTAAGGACAATATAGTAAAATACATTAACATTTTATTAATTTTTAGATAAAATCAATCATTACCTAAAATACCGTGAAAAGAGAAAGTGAACAAATAAAAAAAATGGAGGGAGTATAATAATATAAGTGAGGTAACTACAATCTTTTGAGGGATGAATGTAAGAGCAACTCCAACGATAGAGAAAATCGGTCCCTATTGCAGGAGTGTCAGAAGAAACAAGGACGAGCACCGTTGGAGCAGGGAGTGAGAAGATGGACGCGGGACGCGGCTCGGTTTCCACGTTGCCAAAATCCCTCTGAACGGGGACTATAGAAGAGCAAATAATGTTTTGACATGTGGCAATAAAGTTGTATATTTTATATCTCATAAAACATTATCAAAATAAATAATAACTATATTAATTTATCTTTATTTTAATTAATTAAATATGTGGGACCACAATAGGGACTCAAGTTAGTCCCTATTACTAGAGAGGAGAGTGCATTCTTGGTCCCCATTCCCTCTTTTATGACACAATATACGCGTGGCGGTATTTTTATGACATGTGGGGCCCAAATGGGGACCAAAATGGCCCCCATTGGAGTTGCTCTAATGATCCCCAATAATTTGAGTTTATGTAACTGTCACCTAGTAATCAATCATATTCTGAATGTTATCACCCACGATGGCAACGTTAACAAATCAGAAACATCTAGATCACGGATCCCGATAATCCTCAAGATGGCAATTGGCGCACTAATAATTTACACGAAAACGACAGAATAGATGCCCTGCAGCACAGTTCACACACGAGAACTTGTTTGGTGTTGTTGTATTTCCAGACCACTCGTCCCTTTCCCTTTCTTCTATAATATATTACTCGCTCTGTGTTTTTTTTATTTATTATTTTTACTTTTTAATTTATTTTTTATTTGTCTAATTAAAAATTTTAAGTAATTTTAAGTAATTTTTTATTTTGTCCTTAATTAAAATATTTTCTTTTAGAGTTAACACCTAGAAAACTAAAGTAAGAGAACATGCAGTATGCTAAGAGCATCTTCAATGAGGGGACCAATTTTGGTCCCCATTTGGACCCCACTTATCATAAAAGTACTGCCACATGTACATTGTGTCATAAAAGAGAGAATGTGGACAAGGGGGCATTCTCTTCTCCAATAATAGAGACTAATTTGAGTCCCTATTTTGGTCCCACATATTTAATTAATTAAAATAACGATAAATTAATATATTTGTTATTTATTTTTATAATGTGTTATGAGATAATTTTTTCAATATTTAAAATAAGAAAAATAACTTGTATGACAAAAATATTAGTATATGTACAACAAAAATGCACCAAACTAATATTCAACGTGTGCTATATGTGTCATATGTAATGTGTGTTCTACGTAATATTTGTTACGTATGACACACATTAAGTATGACAGATAACACACATTGAATACTAGTTGAATATATTTTTGTTGTACAACAATTATTTTTCTTTAATAATAACATATATGCCACATGTTAATTTTCTATTGGTGATTTTGAGTCCCTGTTAAGAGGGATTCTAGCTTCTCTCTCCTCGTCCCTCTTCATTTTTCGTCCCCGCTCCAATGCTTCGTAAGTCCCTGCTTTTAAAAAAGCTGCAGCAGGGACGAGCAAAACTCCCCCGTTGGAGTTGCTCTAATACAACAATCATTCTTATATATTAAAATACTGTGATCATCATTCACCCGTAATAAAGTCACCCGTAATAAGTAATAAATGAAGTAAAAAATGAACTTAATACTCCCTCCGTTTTTTTTTTAATTGTCCAATTTAGAATTGCGTGCATTTTTTTTTTAATTGTCTATTTCAAATTTTAAGACAACATTTATTATTTTTTTCCACTCTTACCCTTATTTAATACTCACTATCTCTATTAATTGAGGAGAGATATAACAAAGAAGTAGAGGGTAATTTAGTAAAATATATATACATTTTGTTAACTTTAATACTCTACCAATCATTACCTAAATTTCCGCGCGCATTTAAAACTGGACAATTAAAAAAAACGAAAGGAATATTACAATACATTAAAATGGCTGAACCAACTATTGGGAACATGTGTAACTCACGTATACCCCTTCAGTTGCCGGCCCCTTCACTTATCAACTCTCTTTCACATTTTCACATTTGCTTTATTCATTATTGCAATGAGAAATTATATTTGTACAATGAGAAATACAACAACGTATCTAATCCGTATGTATTGTTATCTAAGCATTACGCACATATACGCGCTCATTCCCTTCATTCTTTTTTGTCAGTTTTTTTTTTTTTTTCTGTTTTGTTTTTTTTCACTCTGAAATCTCAATCAACACATTACAACATTCTTTTATCATTATTTTATTTCTTCTTCATCATTATCATAAAATCAATAATATTCTCTTTATTAGCATCAATTAAGCTTTTTTTTATTCTATAATGAAAGAAAATTCATATTTTAGCGCTTCTTATTATTATTATTTTTTTCATAAAATTAATTATATTTATAATTTTAATCAATATCAACATCATCCCTTTTACAAAAAATTTTATCTGTGACCACATTTTGTACTAATCAGTGAACACTAAAAAGATGAGATTCATAAACTTATGATATAAAGGTGGACACATAGATACACGGTAAGTGAACACACTGTACAATACAAAGTGAACACATGTTGTAACGCAACTAAACATATAATACAATACAAAGTGAACATATATTGTAATTGAACACATAATACAATACAAAGTGAACACATACATATAGTGTAATCGAACACATAATACAATGTAAAGTGAACACATACTCATACTGTAATTAAACACATAATACAATGCAAAGTGAACACATACCTATACTCTAACCGAATACATAATACAATGCAAAATGATAAAATTCATGAGTTTGTGATATTTTTTAAATAAATGTGTTTATCTCTCATATTTAAATGTGTTCTTTATAATAAACAAATGTGTTCATTTGCTATTAAAATATGTGTTCATTTTATATGTTAGAATTTATTCGCCTATGCGCGTACTGTACACGCGCACGTCCGTGAGAGTGGGTATACAAAATGTGCGTTTTTCAATTTTGTTACCTAATTTCCGTATTATACGATTGTTGTAACCTTGTTAGTATTTTATGTTGTACATGTAGCACAACTCTTATTGCAATTCATAGCTTAGTGGAGAAGTAAAAAAAAAAAAACTTAACAGGAAGCACAACCAGCCCGTCGCAACCCACCATTTTTTTTACGATTCCTACCACACCACCTTGCTCGCACGGTGGGGCAAACAGAGTTCTCAACTAACACTACCCAATCAAGCTTGATACATTATCAAACAAATCGGCACTCACAACATCACCGCTCTCGGTGTAATTGAGCGGTGGCGGGCCGGGAGAAGGGAGGGGGTGGCTTCGCGACTTTTCTGTTGTCTTTCTCTGAAACTTGGGGTGTTGCAAGAACATGGAAATGAGTATAACATATCATTATGGAGAAGAGGTTTGGGATATCATTATTGCATATTAAAGATGATGTAATAAATTATACTAATTTTTTTTTTTAATTTTGAGAATGAACTAATTATTACCTAAAATATTGTGATGGATAAATAAATAAAAACGAATGGAGTAATTATTAATTATTACTTTTTCATGAGCATTGTTTTATTTTAGGTACAAAAAAAAATCAGTCAAAATAGTTAATAAGTTGTGCATAACACATATAATATAAATTGTACAACGAATATTATATATTCTGCACACCATATATTACATGAGATGCACAACATATATCATATGTTGTAAAGAAAGATGATACTGCAACATATAATATATATTGTATACAATAAATGATATATGTTATGCATTGTATATGATATACGTAGTGCATTTTATATTATATATGGTGTGTAGAGTTGTTTTTGGCTAGATTTGAATCGTGTTCCAAGTATTTCTCTTTTTTTATTATTATTTATATTATTACATACCAACCTCAATCATTAATAGTGCTCTAAACTCGTCTAATCTGCGATCTTCACCACCAGTAAGCTCCTCAACACAGTGACCCAAAGCTCAGCATATCTGATCCGTTATCGATCGATCGACGCTTGTACCTGAATGTTGACACTGAAAGGAGGGACAAGGCCACCATGGGTGAGCCTTGGAGCCGCCGTGTGGGTCCAGATAGCTTCGGGAAACACCTTCACTTTCCCTCTATACTCCCACTCTCTCAAGTCCGTCTTGGGCTTCAACCAGCGCCAGCTCACTCTCCTCGGAGTCGCCAACGACATCGGCGAGAATGTCGGCTTGCTCCCTGGCCTCGCCTGCAATAAGTTCCCCCCTTGGCTCATCCTCTCTGTCGGTTCTGTTGCCTCTTTCGTTGGCTATGGCGTCCTCTGGCTCGCCGTTAGTGAAACTGTTCACGCCCTCCCTTACTTGCTGGTCAGTCTTGTCTTTTCTTCCTTACTTCCTTTTCTCCTTCTTTTCTTTTTAATTTTTTTTGTTTACTGTGATATTTGTGGTTGATGATTTTTGGTGAAGCTTGCTTCTGTAGTTCCATTGCGTGTACTATGTGCTCTTGTCTTCTGCTTTGTTTTCTTCTTTGATTCAGCTCGACTTTGTTAGCAACATAATTGTCTTTTAGATACTTGATACTTATACTCACTTCAGGATTGAATACAATTTCATTTTCATTATTCTCTCTTTTATTTTTTTGGTCTCCACGGTATCACTAACCGAAAGTTCAAGGACTAATCCGTCGCGAATCTGAGCTCCATTTAAGGGTTTGCTGATGGCCAATAGGTTGTCGTATACACAAGGCAGCGATCGGAACCCCGATGGATGCCATAAATTTTAACTGATTTTAGAAGAATATATGAATTCACAGATGTTTGGGTAACATTTTTTCAGCCAAATTAGTAAAAAAAAAAATCTATTTTAACACTTTTGGCCCAAATAGCATTCTTAATCATATGTATATATTTTCAATGGGATGAGTAATTTATACCCAAACACCCATTTTTGGCTGTTTTGGTTGGTAAAATTTTGTATCCTAGCAAAACTTGTATGTATTTGTTGGTTTATTTAAGTCGGAAATTAAAATTGTGTATAATCTGGTCCGTTGGTTGCTAGAGGGAATTTGATTTCTGTCATAATTGTGATTTGATCGTAGCATTAAGATCGTCTTAAATCGACCATGTGTGTGTTAACTGTTAAGTCTCCTTGATCCGTAGTGAAATCTTTTTAGGAATAATTTGATGAAACCTTGTCAAGCACCGTCTTGCATAATCTAATCTTCAGATTGTAGAAATCAAATTTAGAAATGACCTCTTCTTCGCTTCCCTTGCTGAGCATGTTATGATTCTTCTTTGTCTTCATATCTTAAAAATTTTTCACCCTATACTGATTGTTCAGTCAACCTCAGTGTTCTGGAGACCCAGCTCTTTTATTAGGGAATAAGTTGTCATTACATAAAATATGTGAAATATATGTATACATTTGTACACAATTGTGTACAGATTTTAGCCTAAATGAATTAGTCTTCTTAGGCCTCTATGCTCCCAATAGCATACCATACCAAAGCCTTATCCCACTAGGTGAGGTCAGCTACATGGATTAAAAAGCATCATTTTGCCATGTTTTCTCTTTGATCCATGTCAAATGATTCGACAAAGTTTTACTTAATACAACCTTCTTCTTTTATCCGGGCTTGAGACTGATTGTGTAAAAACATAGACAGAGTTAGGCCTCTTTGCTCCCAATAATGAAAAAAATAAATAAATAAGAAGATGAAAAAACAGGGAGGGAGAGAGAGAGAGAAGAGGGGTTGGGAATTTCATTCATAAATTGTTTCCTTACGGCTTGGTTTGGTAATGTTGTGGCTCTCTAAAAGCTGCTGAGCTCTGAGCTCTCAAAGAGCTACTTCTAGTGGCTGCTAGGAGTACCCTTGACTCTCATAAGCTAGGAGAAAAAACTCCCTGGCTTTTTGAGTTACCAAACATAAAAAAAAGAGCTTATGCTTTTTTAGAGGAGGAGCACTTGCTCAATAAACTTTACCAAACTCACACTACGCCTCATGGATGGAGTGGTGAAGAGTTTAATGCTGCATTTTTACATTTTGACTGAAATGGCCTAATTATTATTTACTCTTGTGTCATGTTTTCAGCTATGGTTTGCCCTTGTTATTGCCGCCAATAGCAGTGCGTGGTTAACAACTGCTGTTCTTGTAACCAACATGAGGAATTTCCCTGCTAGTAGAGGCAGTGTTGCAGGAATCCTGAAAGGTTATGGGGGGCTTAGTGCTGCAGTTTTTACTGAAATTTACAGCATAGTGCTTCATAATTCTTCTTCAAAGTTCCTATTGTTTCTTGCCATTGGTATTCCTGTTATATGCTTTAGTATGATGTTTCTTGTTAGGCCTTGTACCCCGGCTTCCGGTGAAGACTCCACGGATAATTGCCATTTTCTATTTATCCAATGTTCTAGTGTAATCTTGGGTATATATCTTCTCGCAACAACAATTTTTGGTAACATTCTTCCAATAAGTGGCACGGTTTCGTATATTTTGGTAGTTGTGATGGTTCTTCTTCTCATGGCTCCACTTGCTATCCCTGTGAAGATGACAATATTCCCTAGGAGAAGTCCCAATTCAGACTCACCTGAACAACAAGTTGGACCTTCTGATTCTCTCACTCAAGGCAAAGATGACAGAACAGAACCGCTTTTAGCATCGTCATCTGCCGGGGCCCTGGGAAGCTTTTATGATGATGATTCATCTGAGGTGGCTGTGCTTCTTGCTTTGGGTGAAGGAGCTGTTAGGCAGAAGAAGAGAAAGCCGAAACGTGGAGAAGATTTTAAGTTTAAGGAGGCAGTAATAAAGGCTGATTTCTGGCTACTATTTTTGGTTTTCTTTGTTGGTGTTGGAACTGGGGTTACTGTTCTCAATAATCTAGCCCAAATAGGTATCGCACAAGGCGAGGAAGATACCACAACATTGCTGTCAATTTTCAGCTTTTGCAATTTTGTTGGTCGGCTTGGTGGAGGAGTAGTTTCGGAATACTTTGTCAGGTCAGTGAAACTCTCATTAGTGTGCACTAATAAATTTATTCATAAGCTCATATCAATCACAATATGGAGATCAATCAAGATGAACACAGATTTAACATGAAATTAATAATAAATGAATGAACTTCATATATAACTGAACCTTGGTTATTAGAATCTATTTGGAGTTATAACTCAACTCAGTCCTTAATGAAGTCCTGGAATTGAATTTAGTAGTGTTCTAGTGTGCTGAAGAAAACTTTGACTATGTTTTTACATAGCCAATCTCAACTCTGGATACACCATTGGAATTCAATTCACACAGGAATTGAATTGAATTCCAGTGTTTGAAACAAAGAAAATCATTTAAGTTGAAATGAAATTCAATTCAATTCCATAGTTTTGGTCCAACAACAAATCCGAGTCATTCCACTCCGATTTCAATTGAATTCCATTGACATTTCACTTAAAATATGAAATGTCCAAATTATCTTCTTTAAATTACTCTCTTCAAATTCCAAAGTGTCTTAGGATAAATTTGTCCATTAAAAAAATTTAATTCATTTTATAAACACTCCAAACATTGAAATTCAATTCAATTCAACAATTTTACTAATATATTTCAAACACCGGAATTCAATTTCAAGTATGAATTCAATTTCTAATGGAATTCAATTCAATTCCGTCTTATAAAAAGTTTCCAAACAGGGGCGTTCGGCGGCCAACGTAAAACTTTGTCGAATCCTTTGGCATGGATCAAAGCAAAAACATGGCACAATGACGCTATTTGATCCATGTAGCCGAACTCACCTAGTGGGATAAGACTTTAGTATGGTATGATACTAGTGTGCTGAAGAACTGCCAGCTTTCTCTACATTTAATTGATCAAACACATTGTAATAACTGAAAATAATTAGATTTTGCATTTGTCAATTTTCAGGACAAAAACGATCCCAAGGACAGTTTGGATGACATTCACACAGACAATTATGCTCATTGTATACCTTCTGTTTGCCTTTGCTGTCAGTGGAACCCTTTATCCTGCAGTTGCTTTTCTCGGTGTCTGCTACGGCGTGCAAGTTTCCATAATGCTCCCCACTGTTTCCGAGCTTTTCGGTTTGAAGAACTTTGGTGTATTGAGCAACTTCATGTCATTGGGAAATCCACTTGGTGCATTCCTTTTCTCAGCTCTACTAGCAGGTAATATATACGATAATGAGGCCGCAAAGCAGCACGGTATCGGCCTCATTGATGCTTCCTGCATCGGCGCAAACTGTTTCAAACTTACCTTTTTTATTCTTTCTGGTGTGTGCGCCGCCGGCATTATCTTGAGCATTGTCCTGACTCTGAGAATTAAGCCCGTTTACCAAATGCTTTATGCTGGAGGTTCTTTCAGGCTGCCGCAAACGTCGTCGTCAAGTCACTGAAAGAGTATTATGGTTGAACAAGGAATAAAACGGAGCCCTAGGTAGTGATAATTATTCCATACCGGTTCTGCTGGTGTTTTCTACTAGTCTTACATTGCAAAATTGATGCCTACATTGTTGAGCATCAATCTATTTGGGAACTAAAAATTTTGGAACCAACTTGTGTGACATTAGTGTAGTAAAGTTCAAAATTTTGGTATGTTAATTTGCATATACAATTACTGAAAATATGAAATAATAATATCCAATATGTTCCAGCACCTTTTTAGATAGCTATAGTCATGAAAATATGAAATATGAAATATCCAATATTACAAACTTTTTTTCCTATTCCTCTCGCTCGCTCCTCTTTCTCCTTTATTAAAAAAATATGTTATATACATTGGTGATGCAAGCACCTGGACAAGGAAGGGGAGAATATAACCTAGTGGAGGAATATAAGACTCCTAATATCTGAATCGGCCGAAGTCTTTTAAAATGTGCAATTTGATCACATAATATAAATAGAAGAACTTGAATCAGAAGAAGAGAAATTAACGACAAGCTAAAGTAAGCGCTGGAAACCGGAAACGCCAGTTGGTGCTTTATTTAAGATTATTCTTCATCAATAAACGTATTCAAACAATTACTAGTATTATTATTTTGGTTGAGGGAGATAAGCAACTGAGTTAATCTATTAATACTTAAACTTTTAAGTAGTTCCATTCAAAAGTATAAGATTTTAGGCGGAATTTTTTTTTTTTTTGTCAAGTGTCAAACAAAAGCAAAGTGTAAGATGCTTTATTAAATATGATCATGAGTAATTTAAAAAGAATTAGAGTATGTTTAGGTAAGCTGAAAAATTAAACTTATTTCAGTAATCGCTTATTTATACAATCACTTTTTTATATAATCGCTTATTTAAGGATAAATTTATGTTTGAATAGTTTAACTGAAAAATAACTTTAAGTTAATCTATGATATTTGGATTGTTAAAAAATAATCGTTTTTTAATAGTTAATTACTAAAATGGGTATAAAATGATTTATTAGTTATGAATGAATTTAATAACTAATAGGGGTAAATTTGATATTTCCTATTAGATATGGATAGAAAAGTTATTTTTTTGGAAAATAAACTTTAAATACTAGCTTAACTTATTTTGTAATTTAACCGTTTTTTTTATCAAATTCAATAGTTTAAATTATTATATAAATCTATCCAAACATAATAGATTTTCCTCAAACAGCTTTTTTTTAAAAAAAAAAACAACTTTTTTTTTAAAAAAAAAATGTTTGGTGGTGTTTAATTCCAAACATGCACTTAATGATATTATCTCTTTATTTCTTGTGTTGCTCTTATGATTATATTGAATTTTAAAATATCAATCGAATAAAACTTAAAAATTTTGTAGCTCAAGGCATGTATTGAGAGTCTCAATGAGAATAAAGGGAGGTTCTTAAATGAAGACAAACAAATTGACTTGATGATGAAGAGATGAATAATAGATTGACAACTAGATTAATGTTATCTATTCTCAATTACATAGGGTGTACCATAAAATTAGAAGGAAAAAAAAAAAGTAAACCCCCAAGTTGGTCCTTGACAATTTTCGCGGTGGACAAGGTAGTCCCTGACATTGAGAAATTGAAAAGTTAGTCCCTGACAATTTTAATGTTCGGACAACCGTTAGTCCCTAAACGGCTTCCGTTAGTTCGAGGGATCAATATGACTTATTTATTAATTGTTAGGGACTAATAAAAGAAATTTAATAAAAATGAATCTTTTAAATTATGATATGAAGATTGACTCATATTCATTCTAATAATTCCAAGCTACATATAACTACTCCGGTAAATATTAAGTCTCTATTTGGATGTATTACAATCAAAAGACAAATATGTTGGGTAATTTTTCAATTGAAGAAGTAACAACATTTTATTACTTTGTTGTAGAAAATATTTACATGCATACAATTATTTGTCGGTAACTATCACCTTTGATTACTTGATTCTAGCAATATTATATATATATATATATATATATAATCTAACTTTTATTATTAGACATTAATCCAATATTTTAAAAATTGAATTACTAATTTTAAAATGTTGAATTATTATATATGATGGCTAATGGTGACTGAATTTATGGTGTACATAAAAACATTTATCTAATATTTTTTATAGTTAAATTTATACATCACTGAAATGCAATCGTAATTATAGTTGATTTTATGGTGCATGTAATTATTTTCTACAGCAAAATAATAAAATGTTGTTACTTCTTCGATTAAAAAATTACCAAACATATTTGTCTTTTGATAGTAATACATCCAAATAGAGATCGACTTAATATTTACCGGAGTAATTATATGTAGCTTAAAATTAATACATAATTAAAATGAATATGAGTCAATGTTCATATCATAATTTAAAGTATTCATTCTTATCGCCACTGCTTCTACTGTCAGCACCTCATCCTCTCTCCCTTATGCTCGTAGGTGCTGCATGGCGAGCACCTTCTCCGGCAATGAAACGGCAGCCTAGAGGAAGAGCCAAGCATGAAATTTCACTCCTATGGCTCTTCTTGTTTACAAAACTTGAATTTTATCCTATCAAACTTTCAATTTGTCTAAGATTTAAGTTTTGAAAATAAAAAAATTATCATGTTCTTTGTCTCGCTTTTTTTTTTCATTTGTTTTTAATTACAATGTTTCTTGGCACACATGCTCTATTCTTTAAGATTATATCCATGGATGGAAAACTTTTTTAATTTACATATATGTAGTGTTCATTTATTTTACGTTTTTAATTAGATCCACTAAAGAAGAATGACAATGAAAGTGTCATGATAATTGAGGGTCCAAACTTGCATTGCAGAGCACCAATACCATAAATAAACTCAACTTTTGACTTAAAATGAAATTCCTTAGAAAGTATCAAAGAGATAAAGGAAGAACAAGTAATGGTTGTTTCTGACCTCGTGGAAAACCCATGGAGATAGGGCTTTTGAATTTGGTTTTAGTTAGTGTTTCCATTAGTGGTTGTGGTATTTGAAATAGGATATATAAAAGGATTAAGGGTGATGAAAAGTTGAACAAAAATGGAGTTGAAAAGAGGAAAGGGGGTTTTGGGTTACATGAGAAGATGGGTACTGTTGATGAGAAAGAAAAAATAGGAATTTTTATGATATGTTATAGGCAATTAGGCGCATGGTGTACCACTTCATATCCTACAGGAGAACTCATTCCTTTAGGCTTTGTTTGGGAGTTTGGAGGGGAGACGAGGGGAAGGTTTTGTGAGTTTTAAAATATCTCACATTTGGGGAACTTGAAAATGAGGAGTTTGGAGGGTTTTGAAGGGTTTTAAAAAATTTTCAAACAGCTCTCCTCCTCATCAATGCAACTCACAAACACAACTAAATCTCTCAAAGTCTTTCCCTCTCCTTCCCTCCCCTCTAAAACCCAACTCACAAACATACCCTCAAGGTAAAGACAACTCTCATGTCTTCATTGTACAATGCACCATGAGAATAAATAAATAAAAATGAAATAAATAAAATAGTTACAACATTTAAAGTCTTCTACCTAATTATTTTCTCATTTGTCATTTCAACAACACTCTCTCAAAATTTTCTCCAACAATAAACTCACACTCACTAGCTATCATTCCAAAACACTTGAAGCAATGATCTTCATTCTTAAAATAGAGCAACAACTTGGCAGTAATACTATTAACACAGTTGCACATGCTAAAATTAGGGGTGGCAATCGTGCAGGGCGGGGGCGGGGAGTACCTTCTCCATCCCCACCCCCGGGATCATGTTTTTCCCCCACCCCCACCCCCACCGCGGGGATTGTTTTCCCCCCACCCCCATTCCCCATTCTCCACGGGGACCCCACAGGGACCCCATGGAGAATTTTTACATGTGCAAAAATATTTTTAAAAAATAAAAAATAGAAAAAAAAATATAAATAATAAAATTTTAATTACTTCAATCATAGTATTGATAATTCAGAATTTAAATTTTACATAATAGTTCAACAAATATAACTATTGAACAATTTTAAAATGATAATAAAATAAAAAATTGTCATAAATTAAAGATATTTTAATTATGACTGACACTCGCACAAAGCAGAGGCACGCAGTGGAGACAGAGCAGTGGTGATTGTTGAAATTTGAGGTTAAGGAATGAGAATGAAGTGAGTGGAGGTGGGGTTAGAGTTTCTTTCTTACTTTCTTAATTGTGTTACTTCACTTTAAGTTAAGGATTTATTCATTTTTTATTTTCAACAGTCCTAAGTCCAATAAGTTTAGGAATTAAGGTTTTTTTTAATATAAGGTATGTAAGTTCAGTTGTAGGAAATAATTTAGATCACATGGTCCATATATATTTTTTTAATACTATAAATTACTTAAATCTTCTTCAAATAACATAAATAAATATTTTACATAAAAATATAAATAAATATTTTTAAAATACTATGTATGCAGGGTGATGCGGGGTCCCCACGGGATGGGGAGACTGATCCTCACCCCCACCCCCATATTTGTCGCGGGGGGAATCTGGCCCCCACCTTCACTCTCACGGGGAAAAAATCCCCACATGCGGAGCCCCAAGCAAGGCAGTCCCCGAGGGGTCCCCATTCGGCGGGGGAAATTGCCACCCCTAGCTAAAATGATGAAGCTCACAATGCTTAAGGTGATTGATAGAGCAATAAGATGTAACAAATACGATAATGATAATGTGGTATTCACAGTTGCACAATATATATTTTTTTAATACTATAAATTACTTAAATCTTCTTCAAATAACATAAATAAATATTTTACATAAAAATATAAATAAATATTTTTAAAATACTATGTATGCAGGGTGATGCAGGGTCCCCACGGGATGGGGAGACTGATCCTCACCCCCACCCCCATATTTGTCGCGGGGGGAATCTGGCCCTCACCTTCACTCTCACGGGGAAAAAATCCCCACATGCGGAGCCCCAAGCAAGGCAGTCCCCGAGGGGTCCCATTCGCGGGGGAATTGCCACCCCTAGCTAAAATGATGAAGCTCACAATGCTTAAGGTGATTGATAGAGCAATAAGATGTAACAAATACGATAATGATAATGTTGTATTCATAGTTGCACAATATCGTTGAAGATTGGAGAGCAACAAGCAACCATGGATTACTTGCATGATAAGCTACTGATAGCATGATGTGAGTTTAATATAGAGCTCATAAATAACTATTTATGGTTGTGGTAGGGGTTATCTATCATGGTTTCATTGTTGTTGCATAATTTTCTCTATATTTCATTTTGTTTCAATCTTTTATTTTTCTTTCTAATTTTTATTTATTTTATTTTGGAATAATCATTTCCTTCTACATGAATATTATGTAAGTATTCATTTTTTTCTTAACTTGATGCAAACTTTACATGTTAGTTAAAGTTCAATTTTTACATTATTATTCTACATTTAATCTTTAATAAAATTCATTTACTTTAAAATTAAATATTTACATTTTATAATCCGCGCAGCTACGCGGGGCATACTCTAGTTGAGTCTAAATAAGAGGGACTCTCATTAGTCCTATAACATCTCACGCTAGTATTACGTTAAAAAAAAGGATTTTGATTCGGTACCCAGGAAAATATAGGGTACTGATACCCAACACATGTATGTGTCATGTTTATAGATAAAATTAATTTAAATTTTTTAAAATTATATAACTGGTAACCTATTAGATAAGTAATCTTCAAAATTTAATTTAATTTATATTGATATTCTCTAACTTTATCAATTTAAAAAAAAAAACTCAATTCATAACCTGTCGCGAGAGATAGCGCACATTATGAAGAGAGATATGAAGAAGAAGTGTGATTGGGAATGAGACGCATTTAGGAAGGCTGCGTATCGAGACCGCGTGCCGTCTCGTTGTGTACCAAATTATATTTACTTTAACATAGATTAATAGGTTAAACATACAATTGGGTACCAGTACCCAATAAAAATATTGGGTCCCGAATAAATCCCCAAAAAAAATATTGTAGGGATTGAGAAGAGATCTAGCACTCTAATAGTGAGATTCAAATTTAGTCTTACCGTTAATTTCATATATATTTTAAATTAAAAATATTAATATTAACATATTATATTTTAAACATATACATTCATTATTAGATAAATAAAAATATTACACCATCAAATATATAACTAAAACAAACATAATTAAAAAAATTACATAAATAAAAAATACATATTTTAAATAGGGTAAATTACACCAACCTCCCCTAAACTTTGATGAAATTACACTCACCTCCCCTCTATTTTCAAAACCTGCAGCCGAAGTCCTTAAATTTTTAATAATATACACTGACCTCCCCTAAAAAAGTTTGACTAACAATCAAACTAACCGTCAAGTTGACATGTGAGTGACACATGATTACTAATGGCACTTTTATAAATATTGACTATGATTTTTACAATAAAAGTACAAAATACCCTTACAATACTTTTTAAATAAATTAAACATCACACCTTCAAAATCCACCCCTTCCACTTCACTTACTACAACAAATATCTAGAACAGTAAGAAATTAGAATAATAAAAAATTAAAACAGTGAAAAATCAAGAACTAAAGAATCTGAAAAATCCAAATATGACAATATTTCTGAAAAAATAAATCAATTAACTAAAAGCAATTGCCACCATAGCATGTGGAGTTTCCTTGCTTAGCAAATTCATCAAGAAGTATCTCAACATGTGCATTCTCATTTTCTTGAAAACTTCCAAGATATGCCGCGGAAGTCCAATAGCAAGAAACAAAAGAAGATTTGAATTTTGAAACAGACAATTTCAACATGTTATATATTAATGTATGTACTATAACACTACTCCCCACGTAGCCTTTAAGAATGCCAGAGATGGTGCCTCTACTCAGAGAGAAGTTCCTCGTGTTGGTAACAAGCTCAACTATGTCAAACCATGCACCACCATTAGTGGCAACACAAAGTGCCAGCCATAACTGCCAAGTCATGAAAACCAAAGAGAAAAAAAATGATATATTTGAAAATTACACATTCTCACCATTTTATTTCTGAAAATTAACTAAAATTATTAACATTCTGAAAATCGTTTCACAGGTATCATGAAATCGCACATATGGCAATATTTCTCAAATAGATAAATACATATAACTGATATATGTTTGAGCTACAATTTTTGTACACGACAAACCAATTACATCAGCTTATTTTCTTTCTCCTTATCATCAGTTACCCTATCAATTTTAATTCTAACTAAAAATCACAACAGACAATCAGGGGAAATTAAAATTTTATTGGGAGAAATTAAAAAGAACCCAATTTGATTAGGGGAAATTACATACTTTCGGTGGTGGGGCTATGGAAGCAGAAGCTGTCACGGCGGTGGTGGTGGCTATGGACGACGGAGGTGAAGCGGAAGCGGCGGTCGGTGGTGGCTATTGAAAGCAGAAGCAGAAGCGGTGCTCGGTAAAGGCTTTTTGAAGCAGCAGCGTCTGGTGGTGGTGGTTGCTATGGACGACGAAGAAGAAGCGGCGTTTGGTGGTGGCGGTGGCTATGGAAGCAGAAGCAGAAGGTGGTGGCAGCTATGAAATGGTAAAGATGAGGGGATGCAGAGGGGGAGTTGTGTGAAGATCGAGAGATTGGGGGAGAGTGAGGGATGCATAGTGAGAGGTTAAAATAGGGGTAGAATGGTAATTGTAATTTTTTCGTTGATATAAGTTAACACCGTTTATTTTTAAATGGTTCAAGGGAGGTAAATGTCAAGTGTTAAAATAGGGGGGAGGTGAGTGTAATTTCATTAAATCTCAGGGGAGGTCAGTGTAATTTACCCTTTTAAATATTAAATTTAGTAAACATAATTAACAACATTGCATAACTTAAAATTATCGACTAGTGCACTTTTAACGAGGGTTGTGAAATTATCAAATATGTTCCCCATGTATGTCTTTAGTTATAGATGTTTTTGTCTATCACGTAGTTATATATGATTTTGAATATAATTCTGATATAAACATAAAGCTTTTTCACCTAAATCCATCATTTCTGATTCTTTCATCCTCAACAATCATATTATGCAATATGATGCAAGATTACATTATTTTCCCGAGCTTTTTTATATCCCAAAATCGTGCTAGACCACTTATGATCGTGAAGCAAACTTGAAACACTTCGAATGCTCGTTCCACATCCTTTCGTTGCCCTTCCTAGTATTTCACAAATAATTTTTCTTTAGGTATTGTTTTGATGAATGTTGCTCATTCAAGATAAATAGCATATGTTAAAGAGTAACTCTGCTCATAGTGTATTCGGTACAATTTACAATATAATTTACTTTTGGAGCATGACTAGCCAACACTTCATTAAACATAGGTGAACAGTTTAACATATTGATGTTGTTGTTTGAACCAACAACTCCAAAAAAAATGTCATATAAGGTTAGAGGAAGCAACAACTTCAAATATTATAGTTGAAATCCCTTTCTGTAACCATTTAGGAACATATTTTTCCATGCATTTGAAAAAAAAAATTCCGCTACCAATGCATGCAATCAATCCTACCCATCATGCTTGGGAAGCCATGGTACTCCCCCATCTTTAGGAGGCACATAACATCGTCTCAGTTTGGCCTTTGCAAATATTCAAACTCAAATACAAAAATTACATCTTCAGCATACTTCTCCAACTATTGAATTGCAGTGCTTTTGTCTATCCGTACATAATAAATCGCATCAACTGTTACACCGTACGCCAATATTCGCATGACAATTGTGCATCTTTGTAACATAGATAAGTCCTTCTTTCCTACAACATCAACCCTTTGTTGGAAATATGAGTCCACATTTGAGAGGTGTTCGACAATACAGAGGAAAGCATATTGTCTCATCTAGAACCTTTAACGACATATATCTGGAGAGTATACTAGATTAGGTGCAAAATAGTCCCTAAAAAGATGTTCATGTCCTGCTTCACGATCTTTGTCTATTGTAGCACAAGATCTAGAGGAAGAGCTTTGCCTATACAATTTCGTGACGAATTCAAGTTAGCAATGCTTAGTTGAATCATTGAGTAAGAACTCGTCTTTCCAGTCATCAGATCCGTCTGATGAACTGAACATACTTTTCTCACCCATGCTATCATAAGAAGAAGACTTGTCTAAGATTAGAGGTGGTTATGAGAGAAAAAATGAAAGAAATGTCTAAGATTAAGAGTTAGAAAAATGATTTGACAAAAGATGTTTGCAAATGTGAATAAAATGTGCCCATATTTATAAGGTTTGTTTGTAACAACTAATTTTCATGATAGCTAGTTTTGCAACGACTAGTTCATATATATAACGATATGAACCACAATGTTCTAGAATTCATGAGTCCAATCATTAGGCTTTTCCATAAACTCCTCCACTAGCACATCAACTCTTCAACAATCACCAATTATAACTTCATCTTTGGGATTTCCAGTTACAAAATCCTCACTAACGAAATCCTCTGAGATTGTTGATGCCTTGGCATTTTTAGTATATTTTTAGTATAAGTTTCTAATACTTTATCTTAGTTTTATTAGTATTTTGTTCAATTTTAGAGTAATTTAATTAGTTTAGAGTTTAATTTAAATTCTTGGTATGGTTATGTGTTCTTTGGTAGTTTTGGTTCTATTTTGTAGAAGAATTGGAGTTGCATTTGGGAGCTTTGAAGGAACATGGAAAATCATTGCAAAATCTAAAGTTGCAGCAATGTAGAAGCAGAAAGGTGTATAACCCTCTCATGGTGTTTTAACCATACTTGGAGCTATAGATGTTGGATGAGGTTGATTTTGGTGTCATTAGAAAGATAACGAAAAGATCTACAACTTTGATGAAGATGCCGAAATCCAATTCTCGCGTCTGGAGCCTCGAAAATGGCCTGCAAGTTAAGGCTGAAGTGCTGCCAACCATCCCGGCGCCCAGCGCCCCACCAGGCGCCCAACGCCCCGCCAGGCCCTCCACCAGGCGCCCAGCGCCCTACTTGGCGCCCAGCGCCCTCCATGCAGCCAAAATGAAGCGCTTAGCGCCCTGCATGACCCAAATGCGGCGCCTAGCGCCCAGGATGGCGCCCCGCGCCCTACAAACAGTATTGAACAACTTCAGGCGCTCAAACAAGGCGCCTTGCGCCCCGAGACAAGCTTCCCGCGCCCGAAGGAATTGGAAATAGAGCACCATAACTAATTTCCAAAATTGTGCTGTAATTTAGGATCAATTCAAATGCAAATCTGTTTGATATCTTTTTGAGTTATCTTTAAACTAAAATCCTTTTGTTTTAGGGATAGGAACAATTTGAATTCTAGGACTATCTGGTTATAAATAGGACTAGAATGGAAGCTCATAATCATCTTGGTTTTTACTTTACTTATTCGAGTACTCTGTTTTACTCTATTTTCAATAAAATCAGTTATTCGTTCTTCAAAATGTCTTCTTTCAATTTTTATGTTTTGTTTACTTTGATTATGAGCAACTAATTTCTTTGTTAGGGTGAAGGGGATCGTATTACTATGAATTAATTTTATATTTGTGAACCTTTGAATTTTATTAATTCAATTCAAGCAATTACCTTATTTGTATTGTGTTGTTCTAAGGATTGGAATATCACTTTTCAACTTATCTTGGATTCATGTGTTTATTTGGGAAAATAAATTTGTGAATTAGCTTAAGGGAAATTGCCTAAAAGATTAATATCTAGGAATAGAATTAAGATTTTTGTGAACTTTTGAATCAATATAAATATTTTCTTTTCTTTGAAATGATTTGATCAAGGGATTGACTAATTGTTCATAGAAAAAGTGTTAAATTACCAAGGAATTGGAATTGACAACCTAAGATTCGTTCATTGAATTGAAGCTTTAAAATTTAAAGGCAAGCAAGTGTTTTATTAATTTCAGAAAATACGTGAACCCGATTCTCTAACCTTTTATCAATTGAATTTTTCTATTAAACTTTTACTGTCTTGTTACATTTAATAGCCTTTTGAATTTATATTATTTGTTCATTCATTACCCTTGATTGGATTCGTCTAATTAGAAACTCATTTAAAGAAATTTTTGCTCAGTTCTTTAATCCTCGTGGGAACGATACCCACTCACCGTGGTTTTTATTACTTGAACGATTCGGTGCACTTGCCGATACCCTATCAATTGTGTCCCTACTAATTTCTTCTCTTTGGCTTGAAATCTCGCCTCTATTGCAATCACTTGGTCCCTCGAGTTCTATTGTTGTTGCTTCTATTGCACGAGTTCTGTCATCAAAATATTTTGAATCTCTCCTCCAAAACTTTTCAACCTTACCTTATAGTCCATAATATCCAACCTCAACACAAGCTCCTCCACTACCTCCTCTATGTTTTATTCCCTTCGACATGTTTCTTCATTAATTTCGTCGGTGTTGATGTAGTCGATGGCTTGATCACAAAATTTATCAACATACCTAGGTCTACTTATTATGAGGCTTTCATCAAAGGGATTTAGCCTAAGCCTGAGCTTGAACGAGTGTAACTCGACCATCAGATCAAGGTCTGGGATTTGTATTGCTTCAACATTGAACCTCATGAGGTAGTTTCATAATGGTTCATTTTGGCCTTGCCGAATTCTTCCCCGTGTATCTGAATTCATGGTGTAGATTTGGGACAATGATAATTGATTCATAAAGGTCATAGATAGTTCATTAAAGTTATGAATTGACTCATGAAGGTGGGAAGAAAACCATACCTGATCGGCAACATTCAAGCATGTAGAGAAGGTAAGGAAAATAACCTGATCAATCTTATTGGCGAGCATCATAGAACTTCATGATGAAGTGGTGGGGATTGTCCTTTCCATCGCACATTCACTACAAGAATTGTGTGGTACACCGATGATTATTTCAATGGGACTTTGATGAGGGATATAAAATGAATTGTTGGCTTTGTGACGACAAATGACACTTGGTTTAATCGTCGTTGCAGAATATTAGTCGACCATGAAATTTTTCCATCGCAATATTTTGTGACGTAGTTGTGACGGGTTAATAATAAACAACCTATCACAAAGTAATTAAAAAATTTGACGAATTGGATGTCGAATTAATAAAAAAGGGGACGGTGTTGCGATGGGAATTTTTAAAACATTTGGTGCTTTCTCGACGACGTTGTGACTGGGTCATCTATAATCTCTGTATGATTTCTGATGAAGTGGTGACGACGTTTTGTTACAAAGTTTTGATGGTGTTCCGAGGGTAGCAACATTGGTTTTTTAAGATTTGTGAAAGTGTTCAGACAGAATTAATCTAATAAATTATTATTGCGTATATTGACTGCGTTCCAATGGGATTATGAAAAGTCTTTTTTTTTGTTTACCATTTACTATGCACCTCTAACGACATTTTATAGAATTCAACTACTAATAATAAAACTATATACAAATTTATCTAAAATGTAATTGAAATTTATTAATTAAAAATCAAACTCAGGAAGTAATATCCACGTACAGTAAAAAATACAAAAATGTATGAATACAATAAACAGTCCAAATAATGTCACAAATACATAAATAAAAAGCTAAGGTAGAGACTAGTGATACACAATATCATCGTCTCCACTGTCATCGTCATGTCCTCCGCCCTCCTTGTTAGAAGAAGAAAGAAGTGCATTAAGAATTGACGACCCTAACAGAGCCATCATCTGCTAAAAGTCCCTCCTCAACATCTTCCGCATCTGGTCGAGCTTGTTGTCAGTCTTCTTCTTCTCCTAACGACTAGCACTTAGCTCCTTTTACAACTGATGAACCTCCTGATTGAGAGCTTGAACTCACTCTCTAATCACGTCATTAATAGCCATAGAAGCAAACTCATTGGTAGAGATAGAGGCAGCGGACGAGGTCTCAGAGAATTGAAGTGTGTTTGCCCACTGCCATAGACGCGACCTTTATTATTCAACCCGAACTTGTACACTAATTTTTTGGCCTGGTAATAGTTATAGTGATTGCTTTTGGCCGTTCGCTAAGCTCACCAATCAACTAAGCCCATTGTTCAAATGAATTTTGGCTTTGATTCTCATCCCACTTAATACTTTGCATTCAAACAACTAATGATAACTTAGAGTGTACACATAACGATTGATGTGTAGCCTCTAGCAATGTGAAGAAACTCTAAGCATATTGGTTTGATGGTTCGTCTGCCCATTCCTGAACTTCTTTACGTTTTGTACATAAATCGACACATATCTTCTCCTAGTACCTATTGAGGTTATCCTCCCACACCACAACACCCGTATTATGGTCATACGTCCATTGTATTCCATCGTATATACTTTCACCCACTCCGTCTTCTGTGTTCATTATTGTCTCCCTGTGTTCTTTCAACACCCAGTAGTCTTTCTTAAAACCATTTTTCATTAGATGAACTTGTACTGTGTCTATGTCTAGAAGCCTTCGGAACCTGCACTTACAACATGGATACCAAGTTGTACCCTCTCTTTGTTATTATTCTGTTTGACAGGCAACCTCGATGAATTCCTTCAGACCCTACACAAACCCTCATTTTAACTCGCCTCTATCAGGGTGCACTCAATCATACATCCAAGAACGATCTGAGACAGACATCTTTGATATTTATTGAACCCTATTCAGATTAAATTAACTTAGTCTTGTTATTTCATATTTACTCAACCAATGTTATTGGAGTTCATGGACTGATCTCAAGCTAAGTCGTCTAACCTAAGGTTTTGTAACATATATAAATAATCAACCAATTATTGTCGGAGTTTATGTACCCGATTTAGTTTTTATGAAACAAACAGATTTTTTCAGTTCAACTAAGAAGAACAAATATCAAACACCATTATATTTTAAGGAAGGTGGAGCCAAAACATTTGTATCTGGAAGTGAGATATGCTCACAGTGTTGTAAGGGAATGCCTCCTACCAAGAATTGGGAGTGCAAATACTTTTCAGAGCATGGACTTGATCTACTACTTTGTAGGTAAAGAAAAGGTAAAGCTCCCTAGGCTCATTATAGATTTCATGCTTCTCGATGCTGATTCATACAAAAAAAGGACACCAAGCCTACAAGATGTTGGACCTCTCACAAGAATCTTGGAGCATGTGAAGTTTCCACTAGATGCTCATTTTCTACATCTAGCCAAACAATCTATACTCTTGGGGGACCTTCAGACAGATTAAAAAACAATTACTTCAGAGATAGAGCCTCTGAAGAATCTAAGGTCAGAATGAGGGAAGAAATCAATCTTTCAGAGGCTGGAGTTGCTGTTCCAAAGAAGGAGAAGAGGAAGAAACCTCAAACTCCAAAGGAAAAGCCTATGAAGAAGCTGAAAATGGCAAAATAAGAAAAAAAGGGAAGAAGAAAGTTGAAGCTGCTACAACTCCTTTAAGGAGATCTTAGAGAGTAGCTGCTGTGAGTATTAAACCTTAATCTGTGTTTGAAAAATATTGTATTTTAAAAGATTCAGAAGTTAAGGTGGCGATTGGTTTATGAAAATATTTTCTATTTTCATTTTCTCTTTTTATATTCTGAAAACGATTTTTATTTTCAATTTTTTAACTTTTAGGAAATGTGTTTGGTTTGAGAAAATATATTATGTTTTCAAATTGAGAAAACATAGAAAATATATTTGGTACGTGCTTTTTCTTTTTGTAATTCTCAGTTAAATTGAATTTTATAATTATAAATAACGTTATCAAGAATTATAGAAGGATCTTGTTGTGTTTTGGAGTGATGTGGGACTACGTATCAATATACAAAAATCTGCTATCGTTACTTTTGGCAAGGATGAAATGCAGCGTGCTACAACAGCCAGCAACTTTGGTTGTAGAGAGATGTCTCTACCAATCAAATATTTGGGGTTCCTCTTGGAGCAAATCCAAATCATGTGGAGACATGGAACCCAATTATTGGTAAAATTGAGAGGAAGTTGAAAGGGTGGAAAGCGAAGTTGATCTCCCAAGCAGGAAGAGTTACTCTTATTAAGAGTGTTATTAATAGTTTGCCTCTATATTACTTGGGCCTCTTTAAGATGCCTAAGACTGTGGCAAAGAAGATTATATCGATTCAATCAAGATTCTTCTGGGGTGGTGATGAAAGCAGACGAGGGATTTCTATGGTCTCGTGGAAGAAAATTCAGAAACCTAAGGTGTTTGGCGGTCTTGGTATAGGGGATGTCATTAAAAAAAAAATGCAGCATTATTATATAAATGGTGGTGGCATTTTACTTAAGAGGAAGATCCACTTTGGAAGCGTATTGTGTGCTCATGCCATGGCCTGGAGCCTAATTATCAGACTCAGCAATTTGGAAAGGTTAAGGGTAATAGTGTATGGGGAGACATATGTAGCATTAAGAATATGGAGGGTGGGATAAGGAATATAGTGGATAAGGGCTGGTGGTGGATGGTTGGAGATGAAGCTAAATGCAGATTCTAGTTGGACAAATGGGTTGGTAATGATACTTTGCAAAACTAGTTCCCTAGATTATTTATGGTATCCTCTCAAAAGGATAATGTCGTGGCTGATTGTGGTTTTTGGAACGACTCGGAATGGGTTTGGACTCTTACATGGAGAAGAAGGTTATGGGATTGGGAAACACAAGCATTTATGGAATTACAGACAACCCTTTCGCGAGTTGTCTTGAATCAGGAAATTAAGGACCAAGTTGTGTGGAATTATGCTCAAAATGACTTCTTCTATTTTGAAGGAGCTGGAGAAGCAAGAAGGAAACACTGTGGAGATCAATAATATTTTTGATAATTTGTGGAAAGGTTGGGCTTACCCGAGAGAGGAATTGGTGGTTTGGTTTGCAATGATAGGGAAACTGAAAACCAAGGAAGCCTTGGCTAGGAGGGATATTGTCCCAATGAGTCAAACTTTATGCCCTCTGTGCAAATTGTTCAGTGAGAGTGTGGATCATATCATGTTAACATGCCCAATCTCTTGGCAGATTTGGCATAGATTCCTGGGTTGGAGGAGGTTAAAATGGGTGAGTTGTGGTGACTATAAGAATCACTGGTTGTCTTGGTCGTGTGTTGGGATTAAGGGAATCAAAGCTAAACTCTGGATGAATTTATTTTTTATTATTTTCTGGGTCATTTGGAACACTAGGAATTGTGTACTGTTTGGAAAGAAAGTGGCTGATGTAGAGGAGATGTTGTTCAGAATAAAGTTCAAATGGAGGATGTGGGCTAAATTTAAATGGAAGCATTTGGTTGCAGATCCAGAAATTGTATTTGCCTCTAATGCAAACTGTATGGAGATGATGCTGCCGATGATGATATTGCATTCAGGATCCACAGATCATAATAAAAACTATCTTTTGCAAGCTTCTATGAACTTTGATAAAGGGTTGTGGTTGTTTGTGGATTTTGTCCCAGTATTAAATACTTATGCTGTTGGAGGGGTTATCTCAGATAACATTGGAAGAGGTCAGATATGCTTTATTGATTTTTTCAGTGAGGTATCATTTTCTACTGCTATGGTAAAGGGCCTACAGATTGCTCTCCAAGTTGTGGTTGTGGAGTGGGAATGGATCCAAAAACATGTTGATCATATTAAAAACAAGTTGCTTATTGAACTTAACAAAAGGATATGGTGGTGGCTGGGATCTACGTTTTGAAAGGAATTTTTTAAAAGGAGTATTTCAAAGATTTGGGGATGTTCAGTTGAGGGTTGATGCAAGGTTACACCATAGATGGAGCCCTTGGTGGAAGTTTATGAAAGAAAATTATAAACAAAGACAAATTATTTGGTGGCAATGATATTGGTGGCAAAATAGTACAACGTGTGGCCATGATAAAGATAGGAGAATATGGTTGTTGAAAGTCTTAGAGTGTTGAGCAATATGGATAGTATGTTCGGGAAGGTGAGTGAAGAAGGCCGAATGCATGATTGGTGACATAAGTTTTATATGAGGGGTATAGGAGATGTGTCATGTGTAGACCACAATGCATTGTAGGATTGTGGGTGTAGATTAGTGGAAATCAAGACATGAGTCTGTTTTTTATCATGTGAGGTTGATGATGTCCTTACATTGTATGTTTTGTGGGCTTGATGCTATTTGGTTTAATTCACTATGTAAGCTTGGATCTCATTGTTTTATTACACCCTGGTACTCTTTTTCCTTAATAGGTTAGTTATTTTATAGGCTAGGAGGTTTTTTAACGAGGCCAAAGGGTTTTATAACTTGGGTGTTCAAATTGTATAGTGATTAGATGCAAATGGTGTTGAGCCTTTGGTGTGTTGATAGGAGATGATAGGGCATTGCAGTTAGGTGTAATTGGTGATGAGCCATTGGTGGCGTGTTGTTATTTAGATTGATGATAAAGGGTATGTAATACTGTAATGCGGATGATAGGGCATTGCAGTGACGTGTTATTGGTGTTAAGCCATTGGTGGTGTGTTATTTTTTAGATTGATGATAGAGGATATGTAATGCTGCAATGCAGTTATGTTGTTCTGCAGTACTTGAATTATCGAAAAAAATATATAGAAAATTATTTTTTATATTTTACTTTCAATCAAATTTAAATTTAAAGTCTTAAAAATCCATTTATTTTTATTTAATTTTAATAAAAGTAAATTAAAAAATTCACTCAGATTACATACTAATCAAATTAAAAAAAAAAAAAGGGAAAACTTGATGGACACCATCATACTCTAAGCTGAGCTGAAAATTGCTTTCATCATTGATAACTTAATACTCTGTTATGTTCTTCAAGCTTATTCCTATTTTTGTTTTGTTATGCTCTGTTCTACAAACTCACCCAAAAAACAATGACAACAACAACATCAAGTTCTTCTTCTTCAACAACAACAACCGCTAGTCCGCTACAATCAACCTCATCGATCACCTACCTCTCCATCTTCATCGATCCAACGTCGTTCCACCATCCCCAACTTCGCTTGATTTCCTTCCCAATTTCAACGCCCACTCATGGATTTCTTACTGTGCTTCCTCTCTCCTCATTAACACCAAAAATAAAATAAAAAATCAAATCAAAACATAAGTAAGAAAGCAAAACGAGATTTGGAAAGAAAATGCTCTTCATCGTCATCATCAGTCGTCCACCACGGAGCACCAGCGGAGTCTGGCACCCCACCCTTCTTTACGTTCGTCTCCTCACCTCGGTCAGTCTTTAGCCATCGCGAAGCTGACTGTCGCATTGAAGCACCAACGACCTTTCTTCCTCCTTCATTGGTCCTCCTCCGTCGCAGATCTAAACACCACTGGCGGCCTTTCGTAGTCGAGCTTTCAGCAGCAACGTCAGTATACTTTCTTCAGCCTCCGGTTGCAATCGAAACTCAGCGCTACCACTGCGGTCGAATCTCTTCCCAAGCCACTTGCAGCCGCTCGAAATTCCTTAATCCTTACCCCAAAGAGAAGTGCCTTCTTCAAATTATTTTAAAACAAAGTTTGGGTTATCTACTAATATGCCACCGCGTTTTTGGAGGAAACATATTCTATTTTTCTTCTCAATCTGTAGAGAAAACATTGAAAACAAGACAATATCATTTTCAAAATTGAGTTGGATTTAGAAAATATTTCTACAAAGTGTAACCAAATATATTTTCAAAATTATTTTTTAACCATTTAGACAATGAAAATAGAAAACACCCAAACTAATCACACCCTAACCTTTCACTGTGCTTTAAAGTTCAAATGTTCGAAAGCTAAGAAATGATTCTAGAATTATTTTTATTAATTCGTAAGTGTCCGCTATTATTTTTTATACACGTACACACTTAGAAAAATCATTTCAAAGATATTTCCATCTCTATGGTAATATATTTTAACTAGAGCGCTCTATGCTTTTGTTTGCCTCGAAGCATAGAAAAGAACAAAAGGAACCTTATGAGCTTATATATTATTATTCGCTTATATATTATTATTCTAATCACTAATGACTCAATTCTAGCAAAATTTAAGACATGTATAACACAGTTTGTGGACAATAAACTTGAAGGAATACAAATCAAACACATTGCATGGATTAATGAGAAAGCATGCCTCAAATACAAGCTTAATGGAACGTTTTGATGTTGATTGGTTTGTGAAAATATTTTCTGTTTTCATTTTCTGGAAAATGATTTTCATTTTAAATTTTTCAACTTTTAGAAAATGTGTTTGGTTTGTGAAAACAAATTCTATTTTCAAATTGTTAAAACATAGAAAATATTTTTTATGTGCCTATTTTCTTTTTCTAATTTTCAAAGTTAGATATAAATGTTATTTTTAATTTAACTTTAAATCAAATTTAAATTAAAATTTTTAAAAACCCATTGTTTTTTATTTAATTTCAAACTAAGTAATTTGTTAAATTAACTTAATATGTAAAACTTTTGGCGTTCCATTCAGCTTTGGAACACTCCCACTATCAATAACAATGTCTATGATCATAAACAACAACAACAACACCATCATCATAGATTATTGGAAGCCAAAACCAAAGTACAAACAACAGCAATACATCCACGACATAAGTGATCTTAAGGAGTTGTTTATATTCTGTAGCGGACTAGTATTATGAATTCGGCCAATAGATCTGGAAGGTCGGTCATACAGAAACACACTTGACTAGAGAACTCGGCTAGTCGGCTTTGACCAGAACTCGGCCTTAAAGGGGTCCTACTTCCGGATTCTTTGCCAACGTTACTATCTCCCAATTATGAATAGTAATGATTAACGGTAACTCTTTATGACATTTATAAGACTTGATGTATATGGAATCTACAGTTACAAAAAACACCTCTCTCTTATTAAGAGAGACCTATATAAAGGGGCCTAGTACTAAGTTATATTCTTCTCTCCATATTCATATTTTGCCTAGTACTAACTTGGGCGTCAGAGTTCCTTTTCGAGTACCACCCCAACCTGTGTCTGTGGAGCTCGGCGCTTGGAAGAGTAACTCGGCGAGGTCGGAGCCAACAACTCGGCGAGTCATGTAACACCCCGACTTTTATTAAGTCTTAATTAAGTGAGATTAAGGGTAATTGACATTGGTTAGGATTTAATTCGGTTTGGGTGGATAAGTTTCTTCTAGTCAAACCCTTGTGGGTGACGTGATTCAAGTGTGTATATATGTGTTCATTCTATGCTATGTGAATTACGTGTGTAAATTATATGTCATGATAATCATGTGTATTTATGTGAGTGTTCATTGTGTGTGGAAGAGTATGTTGGATGCATATATGAGTTTTAATTGGTATTTAGATGATGCATGAGGTTAAGAATGATGATATAAAATATTTATATGAGTTACATGATGTTATTAGATAATGTTAGTGTTATATATTATTATTTAATTTAATTTATTTTATTTTTTTTATGTGCCTATGTGTGTATTTTAATTTATATTTAAATATTAGAAAAATTATATGAGCATTATAGTATTATTTGGGGGGATTTGGAGTGTTTTAGTAATTTAAGTAACGGTGGGCCGCACAATGACTCTTGACCTAGTCACTCCCTATATAAACACTAGTAACCCTCTCCCATTGAGAAAAACACTCTCCTCCTTCTTCTGAGCCGCCATAGCCATCTTTCTCTCAAGAGCTCCCTAAGCCATTGATACTCCAAACCACGAAACACCCATCAAACCTCACCCTATCCAGAAAATAAATTCATATTCTTAATCCTCTCATCAAGCCAGAGCTTTCTACAGACTCTGTTTCTCCGTTAAGAGTCTTCGGCGTCACCGGACCGTTCGTGGGGCTAGAGAGAGAGGTTTCCAACGAGAGCAACGTCGGGAAAAAAGGGGTTTCTCTTTGCATTCTAGCATTTTGTCTTCAAGAGGGGGGTTAGGCATTCTATTTTCATGCATATTGGTGACGATTTTATGAGATTAATTTGATGGTCGTTTTTCCCATTAGGAATTTTTGTGCCTTATTATTATTATTATTATTATGATACACATGATATATATATATATATATGTGTGTGTGTGTGTGTGTACGTATGGCGTGAGCATTCCTGGCAGCGTGAGCGTGAGCGAGCTTTCTATATATATATATATATATATAGAAATAAATAAAAAGAAGAAAAATAAAATAAAAAAACAGTTTACTAGTATATGTATATTACTATTACATATTATTATTACATAAACTTATACCTATTAGCATGTATATTAGTTAATAATACGTAGATAACAGGTAGAAATAATAGTAATAATAATATGATAATGATAGTAATACTAATAGGGAAGATAATAAAATATTAACCCTAATAATAATAATAAAAGAATAATACAGTAAGAACAACAACATGTATAATATATGATATGTAATGATAATAGTAATAGTAACAATAATAGTATAGAAGACGAGATTGGTGATGAATAAAATATAAGAGTTTACAAGATACTTAAGGGTAGAGTACAAAGTACAAGTAAAACTAGAATAAAGTATAAGTAAGAAATAATAATAAAATAAACGAGATCATATGACATGAAAGGTATAAAAGCACCGAGAATAATATTTATAAGTAGTTGTATATCATGTTTATTTGATAAGGAGTTGTATTTATTTATTCTCCATGATGTCAGAGTAAGTAAGTGTATGTGCTATGTTTATTCCATGATGTTAAAGAGTATAAATTGACATGTTTTTACCCTTTTATGCTCCCTAATAAGTTATACGACTTGTGTATTTGAATATATAATTATTTATGAGATATATATGTTATATTGAGTATATGTGTTATTTTTATGATGAGTTAAATTGTTGACATGATTATATGATTTATATAATGATTAATGATGAGATATATGTGATGAATGTTATATGCCTATGATTATGTAATATTAAAGTTTAATAACCAAAACGCGCTTAGTGACGCTATGTTAAAACGTCACGAAGTGACGCTATGTTGAAACGCCACTGGGTGACGCTATGTTAAAACGTCACAAAGTGACGCTATGTTAAAGGATTACCCCCCTCTCCCCATTAGTTTAGGATGAGCTCATGCCTAGGGGCCGGTGATGTGGAGGATAGGACAGGAGGGCAGTTATGTCTCACAGTTAAAGAAAGATAAAGATGCTTAACATGTTAATATATATTTTCTTTATGATGTATTTATTGTATATGATTTGAGGGCACTAGCACACTACACAGAGACCTTTAATTATGATATGTTATATGTATTATATAAAATGAACAAGATGCACTTAGGTAGTCGTTCTGGGACAAGATTGTTTTGAAACTAATAACTGAAATGAATTCATTCATGCTCACTTATTTAATTAACAAACCCGGAGCGGCTCCCCTACTGAGTTACTTTCAAGTACTCACCCCACGTTATTTCAAACATTTTAGACGATGAGCACCAGCAGGACGACGGAGCGAGCTTGGAGCCCGTGCAGCCTTAGTTTTAGCTTCCGCATTATTTATTAGACATTATTATTTGAGTTGTTTCTTTTATGGATTATGTTATGGATTTATTATTATTCTCTAGTTTATGTTTCTGAGACCGGACATTTGTTAGCCGACAAGTACTATTTTATTTATGGATTGTATTTGTGGAGTCTTGTGAGTCTCTGTTTTAGGCTCATGAGATAACACTATTATCATTGCTTGATGTATGTTTTGGGAGATTACATTGTTTATTTATTTATATTGAAGTATTATTCAGATTATATTATGTTACGAGTATTATCGCTTATTTATTACGCAAGGCCCTTACTTTTATATTTCGCACAAATGTTTTCGAAAGTTCTCCCACATATTTTCCGCGTATATTTATTTTAAATATAAAGATAATATATGATAACAAGAAGTAACCCTTATCAAATAGCCTAAAATGACTTAAGCATTAAGGGCTATCTAGTAGGGTGTTACAAGTTAGCCAATCAATTAGCGAGGCAAGAACATTGGCGTCCACCGTGGGGGCTCAGAGTAAAATCATTACCCCACCCCGCTTTTGTATCACAAACAACCAAACTGAGGACATGACTGGAGAAAATCCTACTTTGGTTGTTCTCTGTTATTAGCCGTTCAAAAAATAGGAGAGCAGTCCACTCGGGTAATGGAAGATAATCAGAGACTAGCTGAAGAAATCAGACAGCTTCGTGAAGAGAGAGCTCAGAAGGATCAAGATCAACCTCATGAAAGAAGGCATGGAGGGGTCTCAAAAGTCCAAACTGGCCCTTTCTCAACGAAATTAATGGAGGAGCCCTTGCCGCTTCACCTCAATCTTCCACCAACTTTGAAGCCATATGACGGAACTGGAGATCCTCATCGATTCATATCTAAGTACAAACATGCAATGTTTACTAACCATGCTTCTGACCGTGTTTTATGCAGGGTTTTTCCCACGTTCTTGGATGGAGTAGCCGAGGTGTGGTTCGCGTCGTTACCCCTGAAATCAATCTACAATTTCGAGGAATTAACAACCGCTTTCACAACTCATTTTTCATCCTCTAAGATTTACACAAAGAATGATGAAGCTTTGGCAAAATTTCACCAAGGTGCGAATGAATCATTAAGAGAATATTTAACCCGTTTTAATGCTGAAGTTATGCAGATACCAGATCTGGATCCGGCCGTCGAGTTATTCACTGCAAAGGTCGTGGACCTTTCACAAAAAGTATAGCAATCCAACGACCCAAAACTATGGCCGAATTCCGAGAACGTGCAGGCGGATATATCAATGCAGAAGAACTCGACAATAAGAAATACCATTCTCATCTTCTTGACGAGTAAGAGGTAGAATATCAGGTTGACTAAGAAGGACTCTACTAAGTTCAATTCCAAAGCACGTAAAATATAATATCACCCAAGTTGGACCTTTACATTGGTGAACTGATGCAAATAACCTACTATGTCATAAATTTATAATAAGATCTATTGTTTTTCTTCTATAGCACATTTCTCCTTCAACAATATTAATAATACATTATCAAGTGTTTATGTTAAGCAATCAAGTGTACAAGTCGGCCATCAATGAACTCTAACCTCGACATTAAGCTGACAAGCAGGGGGCTTGTAGAAAATATTAAGCTCGGCCCAAGTCCTACTCGGCTAGGCATAAACTCGGCCTCATGCTCTACGCAGCTAATCGATTACACTCTACGCCCACACTCGGTCGGATGAAAAGTAAAACGCTATGCCTACACTCGGCTAGCTTAAAAATAAACTCCGCGACGTTATGCCTACACTCGGCTAGCTTAAAAATAAACTCCGCTCCCACACTTGGTCGAATGAAAAGTAAAATGCTATGCCTACACTCGGCTAGCTTAAAAATAAACTTCGCTACCTCACTCGGTTGGATGTAAAGTAAAATGTTATGCCTACACTCGGCTAGCTTAAAAATAAACTCCGCTACGTTATGCCTACACTCAGCTAGCTTAAAAATAAACTCCGCTCCCACACTCGGTCGGATGAAAAGTAAAACGCTATGCCTACACTCGGCTAGGTTAAAAATAAACTCTGCGCCCACACTCAGTCGGATGAAAAGTAAAACGCTATGCCTACACTCGGCTAGCTTAAAAACAAACTCCGCTACGTTATGCCTACACTCGGCTAGCTTAAAAATAAACTCCGCTCCCACACTTGGTTGGATGAAAAGTAAAACGCTATGCCTACACTCGGCTAGCTTAAAAATAAACTCCGCTACCACACTCGGTCAGATGTAAAGTAAAATGTTATGCCTACACTCGGCTAGCTTAAAAATAAACTCCGCTACGTTATGCCTACACTCAGCTAGCTTAAAAATAAACTCTGCTCCCACACTCGGTCGGATGAAAAGTAAAATGTTATGCCTACACTCGGCTAGGTTAAAAATAAACTCGGCTCCCCCAATCGGCTGGATGAAAAGTAAAACACTATGCCCACACTCGTCTAGCTTAAAAACAAACTTTGCAAGCATACTCGGTCGGGTGACAATCTTAAACTCTACAACATAGTGCAAATAGCGGAGTGACAAGGACCGGAGCGTCGTTACTTCTCCGGTACCCGAACAATTTAGAAAAGGAAAATGAAAAAGGGGATTAGTTTACCGAATCGGCAACCCAATACGTAGTATAAGGAAGCTGACTCGGGTCGTCTCTCAGAGGAAGCGCAGACAGGTGATTGGATGAGCAGATTGTATGAGAAGGGGGTTGGAAAAGCGCATGTGAACAGTATGTAAAAAATATAAATAACTAAGTTGTCTCGGTGTTAGATGAGACGATTGGTACGGTTCTCATATCATCGACCCTAGTACTACGCTCAACTCCTAGCTTGTGGCACTCGTAGTGTAACTGTACTCTCCTGATCAGACTAAATAAACCTCCAATCTCACTAATGGAATACCTAGGCGACTCACTCACAAAACAGTTCGCGACTCAATCTAGTGTGACACTATGCAATACCTAACTCCTAAACCGGTAGTTAACCTCTAATGCTCTCTAATCAACTAGGAACCAACGTCCAAACAGATGATCAATTCCTAATCAACCAACTAGCCTCGACATGCATCGACATCCTCTAAACCGAGAACTTAAACGCATGCTCACAGTTATCCTAGCCAACCACTCGACTAAACCGTACGAGTAAACTAGGCAATATAAAATCAGAGCTATATAGAGAGACTACACTAGGTGAATCACATACTACCTAAGGTCTCAAGTACTAACGAACCATAACTGATAATCTATCCTACACCGAGACTAGCTAACTACTCTAACATTGCATGAAAATAAATAAGCACAATAGATTGAAAGCGGTAAATTAATTATACAGTAAAAAGTAAATGAATAGTACAAGCGGTAAAAACAGTGCGGTAAAAACAAATTACGATTTTACTATTACAATCACTATTTACTATTTACTATTTACTACTACTACTATTCCTAACCTAGAGAGAAGTCAGAGCTCCTCTTTCTAAACTACCCTAAGGAAAGCATGAATGAATGAATGAATGAGGAGCTGGAATATATAGAAAAGCTGCCTTCGTCCACTGTTCTTGGCGCGACATGGTCGCTAGCGAGTAAGCACTAGTCGCTAGCGACCAGCATGACAATGCACACTCGCTAGCGGCTGTAGGTTGGCCGCTAGCGACGGTCTCGGGAGCTGCTATGGTTTAATCTATGCTGGTGGCTCCTGCGGCCGTCCGGTGGTGGCGCGACACTTCTCTGACCTCCGTCACGAACCTCTGAAGTGAACCTTGACCCTTGATGGTGGTGCCTCTGCCGTTTGCTCCGATTACCGCTGCCGATGGTGGTTGAAAGTGGCGTAGATTGTTCAATCTCGCTCTTCGGGCGACGGTACTTGAGTCCGGGACTTGGGTTTTGGTCGCACAAGCTTGGGTTAAGGTTCTGGAGTGGTAGAAACTGGCGTGGTTGAGTGGTGGTCGAGATTGAACGAGGTTGCTGAAATTGTCTCCGTTCTGCAGGTGCATGGTCGCTAGCGACGAGAATGTGGTCGCTAGCGACCAGTCTTCAACTGATCACTCGCTAGCGGCCAGACGCTATCCGCTAGTGAGGGTACCTGCATCAGAACCAGAATTGCAGTGTGAATTGTGCATTTTCATATAATACAAACATATAAATATACACATACAACATATTACATAATAATACACATATACACTCATATAATTATGAATACAGACATATAAATAACATACAATCACATAAACACTTAACAAACACATAACACCAACATAATTACATAAACACATATATAACAAGAAATGCACAAATCACAACCTTAATTTCCTTTGGTCATAAATATGTGCCAAAAAGACACAATTATGCAAAGTTTCATCAAATGAACCAATTAGGAAGTTAAGAGCAAAACTAGCTAGTTGCACACTTTATAATAATTGAAATGATACAACAAGATAAATATAAGGGGTAAAAATAGGTAAAAATATACATTTATCAACTCCCCCACACTTATCTTATTGCATGTCCTCATGCAATACTCATAAGTGCAACCAACTAGAGAAGGACAACAAGTAAGCAATTGAAAAATTCCGCTCAAATCCAGTTCATTCACTTCTTTATTCAAAAATTAAAAACATGTTAATTGCAAGAAACTAAGAGGAAAACAAAATAAAAGGTTATGATGCACCAAATGACACAAATTTCTTACAAGCAAGACGTATACAAAACAATGGCATGCATGGTGAAATCCACTATAAAAATCATTAATCAAGCACATAGGACTTCTTAGGATAAGTGTTTAGCCTCACAATCTCTTAAGTGTTTGGGATGAAGCATTTACACTCAAAATCCATTTCTTACAGGTTGTATTACCATATGCTTGCAAGATGTCTAACTCTCTACTACAGTCACAAATACATACACAAAATCAAGAGGAATTTATTAAGGTTGTAATGGGGTTTAGGTAAGGGTGAGGTATGACAAAAGGCAAGCAAAGCTAAACCTCAAGCCAAGGAGAGTAAATGCATATGCATGATGCAGTTCTTATACATTTATAATCAAATTCAAGCATCACTCTCCAAACCTCAACTAATTCCCAAAACTTTTTATTCTCAAAGAACAAAAATACAAATATGTACAATAAAGAACAAAATACAGATACAATTTTTTTTTCAATTTTAATCCTTTTTTTATTTTTATTTTTCCAAAAAAAAATTTCAATTTTTTTTTTATTTACCAATGGTTCCTTATACATACAATCACTCCCCCACACTTAAATAAATGCATGTCCTCATGCATTGCCCAAACTATGATTTAACACATGTGAAATATGCATGAATGCTCTCCTAAGCTCAAAGGCTGGGTACATTATTTGTTTTTCGCTTAGGCTTATGATATGCTAAACCAAGAGAGGGATATTAAGGCTCAAGGGGGCTCAACAATGGAATATATGTATGGTTGGCCGTATGGGAAGTAGCTAAACAAACAAACAATGCCTCTATCATATTAAGTATATGCACAAGTAAACAAGCTTCAAGAAAGACATACTAGCAAGTTCTAGAATACAACATCAAATGGACTATGCAAACAAGAAAGAACAAAGGCTCAAAAGCTCACAAAGGTTGCCTATGTACTCCATCAATGCTTAAAAGAGTAAATTTCACCAAGCATGCAAGAAAATAAGTCTAATGCCCAGCAAGTAAGAAAATTACACAAGGTGCAAAACCAACAAGTTATCCTCAAAGAATCTAACAATTGACAAAGCACACATTGAAACAACCAAATTTAAACTAACACACAATCAAACAAACTAATCAAGTAGCATGTGAAATCTATCCTAAGCATGCTTTATTGAATTCAAATTGCAAAACAGAAAATTAAAAGACAGTGGATACTCCCCTCAAGGTGGCTTATGTTTGAGAAGGTCCCGGAACATCCATAGGAGTGTAGAATCTAAGTGTCGTCCACCGGGATCCCATATAAGTCGAACCACACCAAATAGCATGATTCGCCTCAGTTTCTCGGACCTCAGCGGTTCGATCCTGCAAAATCTCCTTGGAGAATAAAGATTTCCCTTGGAGGTAACATCCCAATAACGACAAACTTCAAGTGAGGAGGGATGACAATCCTCACCTGAAGGGGTTAAACAAGAAAAACAAAAACAAAAGCGAAAGCAGTTAGTATTTACAAATTTGGATTTCCAGGATTTACCTACAATGATTTGTAGTTGGACATCCGTCTCTAAGAGAACATACTCGTGAGGCCCAAGAACAAATGAATTGACTCCCAATGGAAACCATGACACGGTTGGCGATGGCATTAGTGCAACAACTTCCCCTTCGCATGCATCCTCGACATCTCTAAGTGTAGAAGTTCCTGCAGAAACGACAACACAAGAAAATTTCTCACCAACATGTAAAGGATTTGTGGGTGCACATGATGGGGGTGGAGGCTCTTCACATTCTGCATTTGATTATGCCTCAGGTTCCCCTGCCAATTCCACAATCATGGACTTCAATGTTGCCCATTCCAATTGTTCCACATCAACATCTTCTGCAGATGTTGGGATTTCAAGCACCTCAAATGATGGTGGTGGTGATGAGGGTGGTGTTAGTGGTGGTGTAGTGTGGTCGAGATAGATGGGGATAATGGTGGTGTAGAAGGCAATGGGTGGGTGGTAAGGTGGTGATGGTGGTATAGATGGCCTAGGTGATGATGGTGGCAGTGATGGAGGTGCATGTGAGGTGGCTCGATCTCCTAACATCTGCATCAGATGCTCCAACCTGTCCATTGATTGGAGTAGTTGTACATTCTTTTCGTTCTCTTCCTTCTGCCTCACAAGAATTTCATAGAATTGAAGCAGAAGGGACGAGTCAATATCATTACAGGGAAGAGGTGCATGCGGTGGTGGTGGCGATGGGTATGGGTCTAAGGGTGGTTGGGGTGGGCATTCGGTGGGTGGTGGGTATGGGTTAAGATAGGAGTAGGTAGGTGGTTCTAGGCAGGTGGGTGGAGGGTAAGGTTCCTGGTAGGGTGGGTATGGTTCATAGTATGGCGGAGGATCGTGGTAAGGATGTGGTGGTTGGTAATAAGAGGGTGGTGGTGAGTAGGTTGTGGTCAGTGGGTAAGTGTATGGTGGAGGTGGTGATTCTTGCAAGTCATTCCATGTATGATAATTACCTACAAAATCAAATGAAGAAAAATCTTGGAAACCAAAATTGTTAGAAAACATGTTAGTTTAAAAATAGACGATACATAAATAGAGCAAACTGTACAAAAACATAAAAAGAAAATAAATACAAAATATATACAATATGTACACCAATCACAAGTGTTGCTTCCCCGGCAACGGCGCCAAAAATTGACGAGGACCGGAGCGTCGTTACTTCTCCGGTACCCGAACAATTTAGAAAAGGAAAATGAAAAAGGGGATTAGTTTACCGAATCGGCAACCCAATACGTAGTATAAGGAAGCTGACTCGGGTCGTCTCTCAGAGGAAGCGCAGACAGGTGATTGGATGAGCAGATTGTATGAGAAGGGGGTTGGAAAAGCGCATGTGAACAGTATGTAGGAAATATAAATAACTAAGTTGCCTTGGTGTTAGATGAGACGATCGGTACGGTTCTCCTATCATCGACCCTAGTACTACGCTCAACTCCTAGCGTGTGGCACTCGTAGTGTAACTGTACTCTCCTGATCAGAGTAAATAAACCTCCAATCTCACCAAGGGAATACCTAGGCGACTCACTCACAAAACAGTTGTCGACTCAATCTATGGTGACACTATGCAATACCTAACTCCTAAACCGGTAGTTAACCTCTAATGCTCTCTAATCAACTAGGAACCAACGTCCAAACAAATGATCAATTCCTAATCAACCAACTAGCCTCGACATGCATCGACATCCTCTAAACCGAGAACTTAAACGCATGCTCACAGCTATCCTAGCCAACCACTCGACTAAACCGTACGAGTAAACTAGGCAATATAAAATCAGAGCTATATAGAGAGACTACACTAGGTGAATCACATACTACCTAAGGTCTCAAGTACTAACGAACCATAACCGATAATCTATCCTACACCGAGACTAGCTAACTACTCTAACATTGCATGAAAATAAATAAGCACAATAGATTGAAAGCGGTAAATTAATTATACAGTAAAAAGTAAATGAATAGTACAAGCGGTAAAAACAGTGCGGTAAAAATAAATTACGATTTTACTATTACAATCACTATTTACTATTTACTATTTACTACTACTACTATTCCTAACCTAGAGAGAAGTCAGAGCTCCTCTCTCTAAACTACCCTAAGGAAAGCATGAATGAATGGGGAGCTGGAATATATAGAAAAGCTGCCTCCGTCCACTGTTCTTGGCGCGACATGGTCGCTAGCGAGTAAGCACTAGTCGCTAGCGACCAGCATGACAATGCACACTCGCTAGCGGCTGTAGGTTGGCCGCAAGCGATGGTCTCGGGAGCTGCTATGGTTGAATCTATGCTGGTGGCTCCTGCGGCCATCCGGTGGTTGCGTGACACTTCTCCGACCTCCGTCACAGACCTCTGAAGTGAACCTTGACCCTTGATGGTGGTGCCTCTGCCGTTTGCTCCGATTATCGCCGCCGATGGTGGTTGAAAGTGACGTAGATTGTTCAATCTCGCTCTTCGGGCGGCGGTTCTTGAGTCCGGGACTTGGGTTTTGGTCGCACAAGCTTGGGTTAAGGTTCTGGAGTGATAGAAACTGCCGTGGTTGAGTGGTGGTCGAGATTGGACGAGGTTGCTGAAATTGTCCCCGTTCTGCAGTTGCATGATCACTCGCTAGCGGCCAGACGCTATCCGCTAGCGAGGGTACCTGCATTAGAACCAGAATTGCAGTGTGAATTGTGCATTTTCATATAATACAAACATATAAACATACACATACAACATATTACATAATAATACCCATATACACTCATATAATTATGAATACAGACATATAAATAACATACAATCACATAAACACTTAACAAACACATAACACCAACATAATTACATAAACACATATATAACAAGAAATGCACAAATCACAACCTTAATTTCCTTTGGTCATAAATATGTGCCAAAAAGACACAATTATGCAAAGTTTCATCAAATGAACCAATTAGGAAGTTAAGAGCAAAACTAGCTAGTTGCACACTTTATAATAATTGAAATGATACAACAAGATAAATATAAGGGGTAAAAATAGGTAAAAATATACATTTATCACGGAGTACTCATCGTACTGTAACACGGACGAATAAAATTTAAATATTACGAATTACACGATCGACTTATTACAGTTTGTCACTTTGTACCATAACTCGGTCAGACACACTCATGTAGAGCTTAGCTACATACCTCGTTATGCTCAGTCTGCAACTGAGCTCGGGGGCTGTGTAGTGGACTAGTATTATGAATTCGGCCAATAGATCTGGAAGGTCGGTCATACAGAAACACACTTGACTAGAGAACTCGGCCGAAGACCTAGAACTCGGCCTTAAAGGGGTCCTACTTCCGGATTCTCTGCCAACGTTACTATCTCCCAATTATGAATAGTAATGAGTAACGGTAACTCTTTATGACATTTATAAGACTTGATGTATAGGGAATCTACAGTTACAAGAAACACCTTTCTCTTATTAAGAGAGACCTATATAAAGGGGCTCCAAGCCCCCAGGTAGAAATAACTTATATTCTTCTCTCCATACTCATATTTTGCCTAGTACTAACTTGGGTGTCGGAGTTCATTTTCAAGTACTACCACAACCTGTGCTTGTGAAGCTCGGCGCTTGGAAGAGTAACTCGGCTCGGTCAACTCGATGAGGTCAGAGCCAATAACTCGGTGAGTCGACCAATCAGTTAGCGAGGCAAGAACATATTCTTTATTTAACTTTGTGTTTCAGATTACTGTTTAATGATAACGGAAGAACGAGAAACAAATGCAGTATAGGTGAGGACCTTTTTCAATCTTGTAGAAATAGAAGCGGTGGTGGTGGTGGAGAAGGGGGTTTATGTTTATGACTTTCTCCACCGCCATGTACTCTTCTGTCCTGGTGACAACTGTGACACTTACGGCTGCAACAACAATAAAAGGAGAGAAGGAAAACTCTGTCTAAACGAGAGAGAAGGTTCTGATTTTAATTTTTTTTAAAACAAGCTTCAACATAATTACAAAATTGCCACCGTATTCTTTTTTAAAAATATTTTCTCTTTTCATTTTTAATTTTTAGAGAAAACATAGAAAAATATTTTTAAAATTGGGTTATTTTTAGAAAATATTTTCTTAAAAATAATCAAACATATTTTTAAAATCTGTTTTCAGAATTTTAGAAAATGGAAACAGGAAATGCGTATTTTAAAATGTTAGGAAGTGAGATGAATCTAAAATCAAATTGAACTTTACTCCATGTTAATAGCGTAGATATAGAAGAAGGAAAACTAGAGTCACCCAATTGCTCAAAATCCGTCCAGTGCACTGTGCACAGCTCCAGTCCTGCGATGGCGAAACTGAAGATCGGAGGGACGTGGGCTGGCGTCCTGGTAGACGTCGACCTCGACGCGTGGACCGTACCCAAGCTTCGCGAAGAGGTGGCAAGGCGATCAAACTGCGTCGCCGATTCCATCAGCCTCATATGCGCCGGCAAGATTCTCAAGGACTCCCACGACGGAGACGGCGGAGCCAACCACCACAACTTGGCCCAATTAGGCGTCAAGAACAACTCTAAAATCCTCGCTACTCGTGTCTCCTCCGCTCAAGAAGGCAACTCCCTCAAACAAGAGATCATGGCCGAAGAAGAACGCTCTCGCAGGCTTTCCCGCGTCAGGTATCTTAGTGAATAAAAATTATTCTTTTTTTTTTCCTGTATCGGCTTGTTTGTTTGTTTTATTTAGAAGTTCGGAAATTAGCTGATTCTGTTGGTGAAAATGGGGAAAACTCTTTCTGTATGCGGGGTGATTTTACCTGAACTGAGGAAGTAAAGGGTATTATTTTTTTCTTTTAGGGTTTGCCCATTAGTTAGAAAATACATGACTGATAAGTGATAAATCGTTGCTACCTTCTTTCAATTTTACTTTATTACGATGTAATTGGGGTAATGACATTATGAAATAGTTGTTGACTAGAGGTTAAAGGTTCAAATCTTGAAGAAGAAGAAGAAGAAAAGCAAAAAAAAAAAAAAAAACTCTCTGCATGTTGAAACACCCTACTAATTAGCCATAATGCTTAAGTTATCTTCGATCATGTGCTATGCTTGGGTTTCATCGCTTAATTAGGATCAATTATCACTAATTATTCTTAATTAAGGTCTAATTAAAATCGAGGTGTTACACTTGCAAGGGTTCAACTACATATATTTACCCTCCCCAATGCCCAAGTGAGAGTGTTGCATATTGGACCACACTATTTTAGTATGTAATTAGGGACATTGAGCTTTTTCTCCAACTAATCCATGATTGATGATTCATGAACAGTGGGGAGCTTAGGGGCTGTTTGGTTACCGTTTTCATTTTCTGTTTTCTCTGTTTTCAAAATTTTGTGAAGGAAATACTGAAAACATAGAAAACGAGATTTTATTGTTTTCTCTGTTTTCAGTATTTCCTTCACAAAATTTTGAAAACAGAGAAAATAGAAAATGAAAACGGTAACCAAACAACCTCTTAATTTCTCAATGAACTCCTCGTATTTCATTTGAATTAGAAGTTTTATCTGATCGGTCTCATACTCTCTACACCTCATTCGAAGGCTAATTGTTTTTTTGAGCAAATCAAAGACTTTATTTTCTTATCATTTTGATTCCTTGCCTGCATTATTATTTTATCTGAAGCTTAGTGTATTTGATGCAAACAGGGCAGCTGCAACTGCATTGGCTGAAAGGCATGCAGATGGTTCATTACCTGTTGAAGACTTCAACATAGAAGTTGAAGATCAAAGTGGAAAGAAAGTAAATCTAGGTTCTGAGACTGATCAGAGGTATTTTCCCGTTGGGCATTTTCATTCTTCTAGATGGAATTGTTTGCATGTGAGGGTTTAAAAGGCCCAGGTTATGCTTCCACTATTGAAATGAGTCTCAAGATGTTATTTGACAGGGCAGTAATGATGGGACTGATGCTTCATGCAAAGGGGAAGCGTCTTATTAGACAGGGAAATTTCAAAGATGCGCTAGAAGTACTTAGCATGGGAGAGGTTAGTTCCTGATGATTTTACCTATTTGGACTAGAGCTACATATTGTTGCAAATATGTTTCAACAGTTGGCATTGTCCTGGAGCTGAATAATGGTATTGGTGTACCTGATTTCCATCTTATTTATTCCAACTGGCACTTTTAACATATGAGCATTGACTGCATTGTCTCGTTATGTAAATGCCTGTAAGGCTTCATTAGGGATATCGGCTGATATTTTTCAACAAACTTTCATCTTTATCTTGTTTAACACTGCACATTTTGTGTAGGATTTTTTTTTAATAAATCCATCGATTCATTTTATGTTACCATGGCTTATGATTTATGAAGCGGCAAACATTGCCTTCTCTCTGTCTTACTAAGTCCAGAGTTTTCCTTTTACTGAAAATTATTAATTCAAACATTCAATTCTTTTGTTTTATACTTTTTGATAGTATTAATTCAATAGTTCATGATTAAATTTTTTTTGCAGGAGGCATTCTCACTTTGTGATCCAAAAGTCATTGAGGTAAGTGATCCAATTTGTATCTCCCCATCTTAGAATATGAAAGAATTTAGTTGCCAGTTATTAATTTGAGCCAAGGCATTGTATAGTGTGATTTTAGTCATTTTACTTAATTGCTTGTTATAATGATGATTTTGTTGCAGACTTGAATAATATATTGAAGCTTCACAATAGTGGCAAAACTATTATTACGCTTTTTCTCAGATTTCACTTAATTGTTGAGTCCCTTTGTTTTTCTAAGATTATAGAAACATTATTTAAGTCAATAACTTAATTCATGTTGATTTATTTTAATATAATTTCCTGTTTATGTTCTCATTCTGTGTTTGAAATGATTTGTCTTTCTGTCCACTCAGCTTATTGACAATGTTCCAATTCTGCAAATAGACATGGTCTGGTGCTACTTTATGATACGAGACATCAGATGGCTCTCGGATGCTGGAAAACGTCTTGAAAAGGCTAGGGCAGGAATTGAACGTGCTCATGGGAAGGATTCTTTCCGCCTCAGACTATTACAAGGTGGTCGCTATCCAGAACAAGCATTGTAAGTTCTTGTGCATTTTCTTCAGCTTTATTAATATTTAGGGTATTGACTATCAAAAGATTCCTTAGATACAAGTAAAAGTAGATTTACTTTTAGGATTCTTTGCATAGGCATTTGAGACTAGAGCTGTTGGAAGGGGTGGTGGCATATCATAGTGGCTTGTTGGAGAAATCAAGAAAAGCATTACTCTCTGCAAAAGCCAAATTTGTTCAGGTTTGTTTATGCACTATAGCATACTGAGATAAATTATGAATGAAAGATAAGCCAATGTTTTTACTCATATTACTTATATTCTTTGGTCTTCTTGATTGATTGCCATGTTAGTTGGGTGTTGTCACATATAATCTTACAAGAGGCAAGTTAAATGAAATATAGATCAGCTGAAGCTCAAGCATTTGTAGTATTAAGAATTCTACATTACTAATTTTTAATTTTGAGGTTACCACTTAACAGTGAATAGTGAGCATTCTTCTGGTTTCATATGTTTTGAAATTGGTTAACACAGCCAGTTTTATTTGCTTGCTCATGTCCTCTTGCCACTCTGTCTCTTTCAAATAAGGGGAAACGAAGACATAGTCTAGCTGAAGAGTTAGGGCGATACTTTTTTAGTTTCTCCTTGTAAACAATGCTCTGATTTATTGCAGCTGCAAATCCCAGATGAAGCATTAACACTTGTCATGAGCATGGGCTACAAAGAACGCGATGCAAAGAGAGCATTGCGAATGAACAATCAAGATGTGGGGGGTGCCATCGATTTCCTTGTTGAGGAGGCTACAAAGAAAATGCAAAAACGAGAGGAAGACATCCGGAGAAGAAATGAAATTAAGTGGGTGCCACTTAATGTTTATTGATTTATATTTTTGTATGGTACTTCTATGTTTCTTAATAGCTTCTTTTTCCAGGGAGCAAAAGCGGTATGGGATGACACCCTTAAAGAAAGCTGTGGATCTAGGGATATTGAAGGAATTGGTCTCTATTGGGTTAGTATAATTTTGATATTGTATTGTTGGTATAGATGAGTTGCTACCCTTTAATTTGAACTAAAAAACTTGATTGGTAGTGTCAAGAACTTTTCAGTAGCTGATAGTCATTATTCTGAACAAGAGTTCAGGGTTAGAATATACCTGAATATAGACGTATGATGAACGTTAGGTTCTCCATGTGCAGCAACTACTGGAAAGTGACATACCATAGTGGCTTAACCCGGTATTTTTAGTGATAGGTGGTTGCTTGGGTAGCAATGCATAAAGTGTTGAGATCCCAAGGCACAACCGTTCTGTTACGTATAATTAATTCAAGTTGCAGCATCTTATCATTGCACACTTGCATTTTCAATATGTACCTATCCTATTTTCCTACAATCTACTTGTCAATCTACACTTGCTAATCTATACTATTTATAAAGAGAATTGCCAAAAAGGTAGTAAAGTAACCACCTCCTACAACACCCACAACTCCAATCTCATTTCCATTTCTCTTTTCCTCTCTCTGCCACTTTGTACTCTACTTCTACACAATTTTTTATTTTAATAAAAAAAACTATCACTCTCTTTTCGATTTTTTTTATAAAAAAATGTTCCCATTAGTTTTTTTTTCATCTTTTTTAAAAAAACTAAAAACTAAAATGGTGCTTAACAGGCACATTTTTCAAGTCGCTAGTAATCTATAAGACTATTAGTCTATTACTGTAAAAGCAGACTGAGCTCACATAACTTACTAGTCAAACTTGATAATGCTGAATCTGGCAGGTTCGACAAGGAGCTTGCTGCCGAAGCCCTTAGAAGAAATGAAAATGATACTCAGAAGGCATTGGATGATTTGACAAATCTAGAAACTAATTCTGTTTTACAGGTTACTATCAGTATTATTATATCTTAACCAAATTCTATAGATAACTTGAAATAATAACCCTACATACTGTGACCAACATGTAGGTTCACATTGAGTCAAGAAAAAGGAAGAGGAAGAAACAAGCAAAAGATTCTGCCATTGAAAAAGTTGTGAGCATGGGTTTTGAAAGATCAAGAGGTATATAAGTTATTAAGATTCTAGATGGTGCTAAGGTGAAACCTCATTTTAAGGGAACCATGCTACTTCTGATTTTGCTTTTGGTTGCAGTGGTTGCTGCTTTTGAGGCCGGTGGCACTTTAGAACAAGTAATGGAAAGACTGACAGCGCAATCCGAGGTGGACCCCACGTCAACCGGCGCTCCTGATGGCAGTGCAAGTTCATCTGTCCCTTTACCACCAGAAAATGCTGTTTCTAATATTCTAGATGAGATGAATGATGCTGAAGGTCCATCAGATCTGAACAAGCCGGAAGAGCGCGATGTGGAGATGGAAGACGAGCTCTCTGCAGATATAGCGAAAGCAGATGCCTTAGCTGACTATGACATTGAGGTTAACATAGAAGGGGAAGCCATAAATGAGTACCTGGCTATGATAGAGGGAGCAGGCAGCAGTGGGAAAATGGTGCCTTCACAGTAGTCATGAAAAATTACTATGAAGAAAGATGACCAGTTCATGTAAATAACAGTATGATATATAGGTAGCGAATATATATATATTTATGTCTATGCCCCTCGGTTTACGAAGATGAATACTGATGTGCTCTTTCGCAGGAAACTTTTAACTATATTAATTCCATATCAGGGCATTTGGTTCGTGAATGAGATTTTATTTGTGAATAGCATTTGTAGAAAATATATTTCGAGGAACAACTTTTTTTGGGAATATAAATTAGGATGTTTATTTTGTAGAATAATATTCTTGAAAATATGAAGTTAATATGTTTGACGTACAACATAAATATGTCCAATTTGTGTCCAACGTGTGCTATCCATGTTACAGGATGTGTACTATACGTATAACACCTGTAGATGGCATTGCCGGCGAGGTATTGGGGTGAGGTGGATTGGTGGAACTTTGACAGTGATGGTTGTGGTCCTCATGCACTGATGGAGATAGAGAAGAAAAAATATGAAAGTGATGGTCTGATGGTAGAGGTGGCATTATCGTTGGAAATGATCGGAGAGGTGGTAGGGGTGATGGACTGATGGTAATGGAGGAAAAAGTGAAGGTAAGAGTGATGATGTATTTGTGGTCTTCAAAGGAGGGATTATTGAGTGTTCTCAATGACAAATGACAATACTTCCTCATTAGCATTTAGCATCACACCTCATTTATCTCAAGAGTCAAATGAGATAATAATTACATGATATTTGTTATAATCTTTATTAAAAATTAAAAAAAGAGCATTGTTAGAGCCACAACAAAAAATCAGCTAAAACAGCCAACAAATAGGAATTTGGGCAACAATTACCCAGCCCATTAAAAATATACTCATAATTAGAAGTGCTATTTTGGCCTGTGTTAAATGAGCTTTGTTGGCTGTTATGACTGGTTTTTTGTTGTACTCCAAGCATTTATATTAACAAAATGATATAAGCTCATAGATGAACTCCTTAAATTTTCAAACCATATTCTTTAGAAGAAAGGTTCACTTTGATCCCTCAAATTGTTAATGTGATTCACTTTAGTGCCTAAAATTTTGAAATTAACTCTTTAGTCCCTGAAATTGTATTTTATAGGTCAGTTTAGTCCCTGGTCAAACTTCTGTTAGTTAAACTGTTACCAATTTAATGATGTGGCAAGTTAAGTGACACGTGACATGCCACTTGTTGATGATGTGTCATGTTCTGTACACGTGGCATGCCACATGAACCCAACATGACGTGTAATCGACATCTGACATGTCACGTGTACCAAATATGACACGTCATTAACACGTGGCACGCCACGTGTCACTTAACTTGTCACGTCAGCAAATTGGTAATAGTTGACTAACGGAAGCTTGACCAGGGACTAAAGTGACCTACAAAATGCAATTTGAGGGACTAAAGAGTTAATTTCAAAATTTTAGGGATTAGAGTGAATCACACTTATAATTTGAGGGACAAAAGTGAACCTTTATTCTATTTTTTATATCTCTCAACAGTTTTCTCGTAACTTCCTATCATCAATATTGCTATTGAAAAATAAAATCTTCATATTAGTTTAATGAAATTTAAGATCTAAATATGAAGTTCAACTGCTGCTCCTTGTACTCCAAAAAAACGTACATTAGACTTATTCCGTATAATAATACGGACCAGCCCACCACTTCTCGAAAAAAAAATGCATTCCACCTCAACAAAAAAGAAAAGTTAATACTATTACTCACACTTCTTTCATGTATTCTTGCTCATACATTTTATAACTATTGCTCACACTATAATGGAAATTTGCTCACACATTTTACATAATTTGCTCACAAATTTCACTCACAAATGATGAATATAACACTTATTAATTATAATATAAAACAAATTGCTTACAAAATATTGAGAAAATCAACCGCATCTTAAAATGTTTGCGATCGAAGGAGAAGTTGTTGTGGCCGTTGTTGCGCTTGTGGTGGTTATGGTGGTTGCTTGGGTTCTGCCAGGCCGGGCCCTCCATTATCACCGAACTGCTACCGGTACGCGAAGACGGCGACGACGGCAAAAGAAGGAGGTGGTGGTGGTGATGGGGGGCGTAATGGGTAGTGTTGGAGATATATGGGAAGAAGAAGAAAATGAAGAAAAATAACTGTAGATGTATTTGGGAATATGTTGCTGTGTTTGAAAATGTGACAGTAAATGAAAGTAGTATTTTGAGAGTATGTTTAGATTTATTGCTAAATATGTCATGAATGCTAATAATTTTTAAGTCTTTCTATTAGATAAGAGAGGAAGACTCTTAATTAGAGGCCCTATCCTCTTTGAGGTGAAGGAGGCAATAGTCCTCTTAAATTTTATTTTTTTTAAAGTTTTTTAATTTTTATTAACTTTCTGTCCTAATTGTTTTATGATAATTTTTATCATGTTTTTATTTAACTAATATTACAATAAACAAGATGTTATACATGTATATGTATTTTCTTGAATTTTAACAATAAAATGATTTTATTTCAATTTTAAATAGGAGTGACAACATTGTAAGATTCATATTCTTTAGGTAAAATAATTATTGTTAAATATTGTCCTTCATTGACCCCTCTTAAATAAATTTTCTAGTTCTCCCTCTGCTCTTAATGTTTTATAGTTTTACTTTTGAGCAAAGTTCATCCTTTAGAATAAGACATGCTTTTTTTTTTCTTCACATAATCTCTAGATTTTAAATATCAATATGAGCAATTAGTGAAGTTTATAACTTTAAGTAATGAGATGAGTACCTAAAAATCATTATTTATTAACCTTTGTTCAATCATGACATCAATCTATATTTGAGAATCAATTTTTCCTTTATGAAGTTGATATAAATCGATCATTCTTCTTGTGTTTATGAGGAACACAATACAATAATGAAAAACCTCATTTTGTTTTTCTCTAATGGAAAGTTTTAATTATATTTGTTCTTGGGATTATTGAGTTTGTTTTCAGATATACCTTATTTATCTTGATTATTGGGAAAATTTTTCAACATTATTTATAACCTTATCTTTCCCCTTAAAGTTAATATTCTACCATAATATAATATTTCCCATAAAAAAATGAAGTAGTGGGATCATAAAATTTATACTCCTAAGACCATAAGAGTATCCAACTAAGTAACATATTTTAGTCCAATTTTCTTCTATTTGGCCTATACTGAGAAATGTTGGTTGTACAATTAGTATACGTCCAATTCTCATCCAACGTATAAAAATACGTACATGACCCACACATAGCATTAATGACTCTCAACATCATAGAGCTAGTAAGTATTAAGTGCGTGCAATCACAATCTTTGATTCTCAATGATTGTTGCTGCATATTATCACACTTCCTGATATTTGATTGGAAATTATTATACATAAAATCAATTTTTTCCTATTTTTTCTCTACTGTCAATACTTCAACAGATGTATCAAGTATTTTTTCAAACCATTCTTTACATTCCTAGTTCATGTTTGAATAAGTGAGGGTGTTATAGTATGTGGATGTATTTTAGAAGAAAAATATGGAAGATGGAATTAAGTGATATTATGATTCAGGACTTCAGGTAAGCACCGCTTTATTTCTTGGTCCCCATTACCGTGTAAGGTTTTACCTATTTTGTTTTCAACATTTTTTTATTCTTATTTGATAAAAAATTGATATATATCTCTTAAAAAGTTAAATATTTGCCATCTTTTTTAAGTATAATGTGCATGTGCTATGTAATATTTTATAGAATAACAACCGATTAATTTTTATTTATTTTTTAATATGTCAAATGATATGTCAGGATGTGTGCTATTTTTCTTAGAACTCAATGTGTGCTTTTCACTAATTGATAATGTGTTTCATAGTTGTGTTTTTGGAATATAATGTGAGATACGTGTCTAAAGTGTGTGCTATTTTTCTACAAAAGTTAATTGGGCTTAATGTGTCTAATGTGTGTTTATTTTCTTTTTTTCGACTTAGACACCGTTTATTTTCGTTTTTTCTGAACATATTGTGTGCTATTTTTTATATATACAATGTGTGCTACTGTTGTGAATTGAATGTGTGCAATTTTTTTATTTGAAAATGTGTGGTATCCAATTTGAATATATTATAGTATGCTAATTAGAATAATGTATAATGTTAACATGTATTGTATGCTCTAAGATAATTTAATGTGTCTAGTTGGTACACAAGGTGTGCTATTGTTGTGAATTGAATGTGTGCTACTACTTTACAGATGATGTGTGCTATTGTATTGAGGCAAATGCGTACTATACATATGATGTGTGCTATTGTATTGATATGTGCTATTACTATGCAAAGTACACATTACTTTTATACTAACAATAAAATTTGTGTGCTCTAAAAGAATCAACAAATTAAATGTGTTTTTGCATTTTTTGATTACCTTTGTGTGTGCTTTTTCCCTTTCTTTTATTGGTTTTTTTTATTTTGTGTTTGTTTTCTAATTTTATATTATTGAAAGGAGAGATTTTAGGAGGGAGAGATAATTGGGGGAGTGAGAGAGATTTTGGGGAATGTGAGTGATTGGAAAGATAAGATTTTCTTTAATGGGGCAAGTGGGATCCAACTTTGCATTAATGACATACGTTGGATGGATGAAAGTTGGATGTATTTTGTTTGTACGTGTAGCATTATTGTAAAACTCATATCTTAATTAGACAACTACAAATGTATAAATACTTTGTATTGGAAAAAATGCACTCCATAATTTAAAGAATTTTTTGTCACTACTTTAGTTGAAATTCTATTAAGTATGTAAGATACAATATTTAACATCTTAAACATGTTAACTTACTAAGACGTCTTATAGACGAGATAAAGGCCGTCCTAACCTTAAATGGGTTGTTTATGAAAACAAAACAAAATAAATTAAAAAAATAAAGTTGATCATGAAAGTGTTGGATAACATAAGAAGAGGGGGTTGGATCATGTTGTAGTACTTTTTTCACCATTCTAAATTCCATAAGAAGATAAAAGATTTATGAAACAATTAGGAAGTAACTATCAAGTATGAACTACTTGAAGTGCAGCAGAATGTGTAGATTAATGAATGGTATAACCAACTCCAAAACCTAAAATATAAAGAAGTTTTCTTAGAGGTTTTTGAGTAAGTTTCTTTCTTGGTTCAAAACATGTTTATAGCAAGAAACTTATTCAGAGAGTTTCTCTTGTGTGATTGAATAAAATAAATAAATCACATGATCATACATCTTTATATGAACGCATAAAGAGCATTCAAAACTCTAAGACATAAAGTTTAGCTTTCTAGATCAGGTTTCTGAGTTGGTTCAGTTTTCTTGATAAAAAAACATGTGATATAAAATGTTTGAAACCTTTTCTAAATCGTGTGTTTCAAGAATCAAGCATATGAAAAATATATTATGTGTAAATTATATGATTTGTTAAGAAAACACATTTTCTATAAAAAAAAATCAGATTTAAGCATACACTAATTAGAGATAGCTTTCATAAACATTTTGAGACCTAAAAAATGAATGGAATCTTACTTAGAAACCAACATATGTTAGTGTCATAAACTTTAGTTTCTTAGAAACTAGAAGAATGCTTTCTGACATTTTAGTTCAGAAGCTGGCTAAGATTTCTTAGAAATTTGATTTATTTCAAAAGATGTTTATAAATAAAAGTATATGGGAAATATGTTGCTGAATTTAAAAAGATAAGGATAGAAAGATTCAAACAGAGATATTTTATGCTGGTTCGGCCTAACTGCCTACTCCAGTCGTCAACCCTTGGTTGAGATTTAGATATTATTCTTATTTTGTTTTCTCAGGCACACCACTTTCTCAACTTTCTTTGACAAGGATTTCATTGCCGCCTCACATTAGAGGGGGACTTCCTTGCCCTAGAAATCACTAAGGACTTTCTTGATATTCTTTCCTATCGAAGCTTTCTCAGGCTCCATCAAGATATTCTCTCCTCAAGCCTTCTCAGGCTAAGTCAAGATATTCTTTTCTCTCGAAGCCTTCTCAGACTCCATCATGATATTATTTCCTCTTGAAGTCTTTTCAGGCTCCATCACAATATTCTCTAAGCCTTCTCATGCCTCTCTAAGTTGATATATTTTTCAAACTCAGAAATTGTTCACTCACCAAGAGACTTTATAAGTAGTCTTTCCCTAGCCTCTTCACGCTAAAGTGCTCAACTCAACATCAGTGAGACTTTACAAGTAATATCATATTTGTGTTTGAAAGAAAGTGTGCTTAAAGCACTTACAAACAAATATTCAAGGACTTTGAATAAACATGAGATGTCCTTAAACAACTCATATTCATAACTTGCAAGAATATTATCTATGCTAAAGAATAAGAATAGAAGATTTGAGACATTTTCTAACATAAAGAATAAGAATAAACATGACATTTTCATGGGTTTTGAAGAACTAAGAGTTGGAAAAATGTTCTTCATGTTCTTTAAGTAACCCATTTTAATCTTTTGATGCTGCAACAATATCATAATTTTTCTAGCATTATGGCAGCTCTAGCAGCCCAATTTTTCTTGTTGAAATCTCCATTTAATAGGTTTCTAGTTGATATAGCCATTGGGCACAAATACTGAGGCTTGCTGACATGTCTCAAAGAGCTGTGTTTTTTAAGCGAAATGCCTTATGAGAGAAGTCGCCTTCTAAGTGAAGGATGCCTTCAGAGATCCAAAACATGTGTAACATTCTGAGAGGCTTCCGATATATGTTTTGTTCTCTTTGTCAGTTTCATATACTGGCCGAGTTTCTGACAACTGACTTTTCTCAGAGGTATCTCAAGGAACTTCTGATACAGCTTTCTGAGAAATTTTGTCTTCTAAGGTTTTCTCAGAAGGTAGGCTTTCTGAGAAGGGTTACTTTCTAAGAAAAAGTTAATTTCTCACAAAGGTCACTTGCTCAGAAGTGCTTTCTTACGGATATTGCAGAGCTTCTCCAATAGCCTTCTTACATGTTATCAGAAATATGTCTCACATTTTCTTAGAAAGCTTTCACACATGATTGTCTTAGCCTTTTTCTACATAAGCTTCTGAGCTTTCTTAGAAAGCTTTATTTAGCTTTCTTTAACTTCCTAAAGCACTCAGCTCCTCAACTGTTCTTCTTAGAGAGATATGCTTCTCACTTGCTTTCTCACCTTGAGAAGGTGAAACTTCTCGTCTAGCTTTCTTTCCTTGAGAAGGTAAAGCTTCTCATTTAGCTTACTTGTCTATCTTTCTGATTAATCTTGTCCTAGATAACTAATCCTTAGAATCACAACAATAGGGTTAGATAACCAATCCTTAGAATCACAACAATGTTCATCCTCATGAGTCACTGATTTATTATTCTTATTAAATCAATTCAGCTTTAATTCTTGCGCTAAACCCCCCACCCCCCCACAAAAAAAAAATGTGACAACCATCACTACAACTAGTCGTTGTGTATTACTTTCGATAGTCGTTCCTTTGGAGACAACCTGAGTTACCACTAAATTGCATTAGGGGTAACTTGGTTATAAATAACAAATTTGTGAAAGCCGCGACACTCTCCACCACCCATCTTGCAAAATCTTCTCTCTCTACTTTTCTCAGAACTCCCACTTTGTTTTCTCAAACACTGATCTTTCTACCTAAATCACTTCATATGGCTAACATTAAGGGTACCAAGAGGAGTTCCCTAAATGATATTATGCACACTGATTTGTATTAGATGGTGCACTACAGAGAAAGTTTGAAAAAGACTTTCTCACTCGTACCATAGCCTATGTGAGGGTAGTGCCTCACTCTGTGTACAATCAAGTAGATATCTTAAAAGACTTCTACAGCGCCCAATTAGTATAGGTGCGTATGATGTCCTATGAGGATGTTTGCTACCTCAACTTAGTAAGGGGTTTCTTCTTACAAGTACGGTACGATAAAAACAGAGGAGTGCCCATCTCTGTAGGAGGTGTCAACATCAGATTCAACTCAATTGACATCAACCTAATCTTTGGGCTATATGATGAAGGTGAGGTGATTGCTGACGATAGAGAGTGGTATCTCTTATAAGAGATTCCCCCAGAAAAGGTTGGTAAAACTCTTACTAGGAGAATTAGTATATCCCTAAGTGGGATCAAGACTAATAACCTTACCTTGGGAGCGAGAATGATTTTCTCACTCATTCAACATACGCTGCTCCCAAGGACGGTTGGGGGATGTAACGGTGATGGACGTGTCACTCCTTTATTACCTTCTGAAGAAAAACAAGATAAGTTTTTGGGCGAATGATGATTAACTATATCATTCACCAAGACAACCCAAAAAGGAAACATACAAGTCTTCCTTATGGAAGCATGCTGACACGAATCTTGGAAGAGACATGATTTCCCCTAGAAAGGTACAAGTACTTTATCCTAATTGCAAGTTCTCAATTACTACCTTCCAAACATTCAAGAAGCAAAGAATCACACAACTTCAGAAGGAGAAAGAAGCTGTTGAAGGTCAAGAAGAATGACCTACTAAGAAGGTTAAGGAACCTTCTAAGAAGGTAAACCTGCCTTTTTAGAAGGAAGGAAACCAAGGAGGGGAGGACAAGGGCAAGAAGAAGGTTGTAGAATCCTCTGAGATTGGAAAGAAGAAAAAAGTCTTGGAGACACCTTGACGTATCATCAGAAGCACTACAACCACAGCTTCTGAAGAAACACCTCCTTCTCAACCTCAGAAGCAGAAGACCAAGGAGATGAAGGTTGTTATCACGTACGTCACAGACTCAGAAGATTCAGAGGAGACTATGACAAGGCGTGTGTCGCCTCTGAAAATGAAGACGAGGCAACCACCACCACCACCACCAGCCAAAAAGAAGATGTCTCTCAAAAGGAGAAAAGTGGTAACTCCTATTTCTACACCTTCTCCCTCTCCTTTTGTTCACGAAGAAGACCTTCGTCATGGACCAGAACCTCATGTAGAAGAGGAACACGTACATGAGGAGGCTCTTGGAACACATGAAGAAGAGGAGAATCATGAGCCTTCTCATCAGTCATCTCCTTCTAGGGAGGGAACCCTCTCCACCCCATGGGAAGGAAGGTGGAGCCACAAAATCTAGCTCCCCCACAACTGATGAGGCAGAAGATGCATCCAGATTCTCACTCACTCGTAGAGCCTCTGGCTTAATGACTACTATTGCTGCTACAATGAAACCCACTCAGAAAGATTATTCTAAGGTAACACTCTCAGAAGCTACTGCTTCTGAGACAGCAAGAGTGTCGCCTCAATGCCTTGTTGATCGGATGGAGGAGATCCATCATGATATTGAGGAAGGACACATGGACGAGCAACCACAACAAAAGTTGGGGGAACCAACTCCTGTGGTAGAAACTCATATATCAGAAACACACCAAGAACATGGGGAAACTTATGTCTCAGCAGACCAAGTAGGATCTTTGGCTTCTAGAACTGATACTACTTCAGAAGCGGCCACAGATGCTACAGTCGTTGCAAGAATTGCAGCAGTTGAGATATTTGTTACCTAGAGCACATTAGGTATTTCGTGGGTAGAGGAACCTTCTCAGGGGGAGCCTTAAGGTTTTGGGCTTGATATCACACATCAAGATCAAGTACCACCCCTATTTAATCAACCAGGACCTTACAACACCTTCCCTGATCTGCTATTCAATTTGGATCTGGCTTCAGATGATAGGACTGTGTTGTCTCCTCCTCATGTGTCTTTCAGACCTCGTCTATCAAGACATCCACGATTAAGCTCTGTTGGGGTAATACCTCTCGGTGAGCCATCCTTCCCACAACCCTCTTCCACCTCTTAACATTCTCATATTCTCTCTCCTTCTCACATTCTCTCATTCCCTCCACACACTAATACAACAACTCCACCCTCGTCCATACATGATCCTGATGCTGAGTTCATTTAGCCTTTTGAGCCTCCGACCCATGCCACTGATGCCGTAACTCAAGCTCGCAAAAGAAAACCTCCATACGCATTAGATGTTGTCTACCAGGGTCACTGAACTTGCAGAGGAAACTCAGGCAGCCCAAACAGAACAACAACCTCCACCACCACCACAAAATCCAGATGCTAGTATTGGAGACCTTCTAAGAGAAGTAATTCAAATACTTAGGCTCATAGCTAGCAAAATAAACTAGGATGTTTATGATAGTGTTTCTTACATTCTGCCACCCCTTTTTGATGTAACAAAAGGGAAGAAAACATAGAAAATATTATGGCTAATGTAAGAGTAGGTTAGGACTTAGGGGGAGTTCTAAATCAATTTTTCTTTTTATTTTGATTCATGTATTTTTGTTTTGAACTATAAATGAAATATATGAAATACAATTCTTTTATTACTTGTATTATAATTCGAAAACAACTTCTATATAATCAAGATGTCTTTTACTCTACTTGAATTATCTATATATTGTTGATTATGTCAAAAATCCTTCTAAGAAAAATTAACTTAAGTTTCGATTTTCGTAGAAACTAAAGTTAATCTTTCAAAGAAAGCTTAAATGCATTCTGGATAAGTTTGTAAAACTTAAACAAAAATAATTTATATCAAACAAAATATTTATCATACGATTGGATTGTTATCATCAAAAAGGGGGAGAATGTAAGCTCCAGAACCCTTCTAAGAGTAACTCTAATATAATTACTCAAAAGTATTGAAACATTTTAATGATAACAAGTCCTAATTAAAAGATAAAAATTTTGATTGATAAGGAATGATGTGTGGTGCTTAAGTGTTTGCTTAGAAAGCTCCAATATAATGAGAATGAAAAATTCCATTAGATTTAGAAGTTAGATCACTACTAGAAACTCTCGGATTATCGACGGATTTTATCGACAGATCCCCTTAATATCCGTCGATGAATCACTGTATCGACGGATGTATCGACGGATAGTCCCCCACGATTACTTGCTAGTCGCAATTCAAGTATCGACGGATTTAACCAAAACATCCGTCGATATTTTATCGATGGATATATCCGTCGACATCCGTCGATATTATTGACGGATGTATCGGCGAATATATCCCTTGATAATGTTATTTTAAAAAAATATAAAATTATTAAATATTTGTATCAGCGGATACTTATCCGTCGATAATTAATTTTGTCCAAAAAAAAATTAAAAAAATAATTTCGTTATCAGCGGATACGTCCGTCGATAACAATGGCCGAAAAATAATTTTTTTTTAAAATATCTGAATTAATAATATTTAAACTAAATCAAAATTTATAACAAAACGAACGATAATCTCCATAAATAAAACTATAATGAAATATCATAATGTATATATTAATCAATATTTACAAAATAGATAAAATCCAAACACTATATAAGTCAAGTCATAAAAAATCCAAAACATAATGTCTGAACATCCAAAACATAAACGATAAAAAAAAAGTCATACAAATCCATCGTATCAATGTCACAATCATCATCACCATCACCAGCATCATCTATGGATGCATCCGGCTGAGTAGGAGGAGTCTGGGCAGGAGGAGGTCGAGGAGTCGATGTGTGGGCAGCGGCAGGCTGAGGAGCAAGCAGTGTCGTCTGGGCAGCGGCAGCAGCAGTAGCAGCAGGAAGTGGAGGTGGTGTAGAATATGCGGGATGTGGATAGCCTGGATGATATGCAGGGGGAGGAGGAGGCTAGAATGCAGGGGGATAAGGCGGAGGGGGATGATGATACTGTTGGAAGCATATCCATCTGGCATTCTCAACTCTTGCACCCATTTACACACGGATTGCCTCTGCGCAGGATTTAAAACATAGCTTGCCTTCGGCTTAATAACGCGACCATCACGTGTCTCTTGTAAATGTAGCTCTGGTCGTCGACAGTACTCTGTTAAGTCTACTCTTGCCTTGACATTATCCTTAGTCTTGTCACTGTCCATAACAGTATTCATGACGTTATCACAAACATTCTTCTCAACATGCATGACATCTAGACAGTGACAAACAAGATTATCTTTCCAATAGGGTAACTCCCAGAATATGCTCTGCTTAGTCCAGTTATGGTCCACACCATAACCTGGAAACTTGACTACTTTACCCAATTCGGTTATCTTAGGCAGATTTTTAACTCTGTCCCAGACCTGTCTTCCAGTAAGCCTAACAGGTGGTTCTTCATGTTCAACATAGTTTCGCTTAAACCCATACCTGTTATTCCTAAATGCATGATCATTTGGCAAGAATCTCCTATGACAATCAAACCATGAGTTCTTGCCGCCATTCTTAAGTGTGAAGGATTTTGTATCCTCCATGCAAATAGGGCAAGCTAGCTTCCCCTGTGTCATCCACCCAGACAACATACCATAAGCAGGAAAGTCATTAATCGTCCACATCAAAGCGGCTCTTAGCATGAAATTTTCTTTGGTTGCCACATCATAGGTCAAGACCCCATTGTGCCACAACTGCTTCAATTCATCTATGAGTGGATGGAGGAAAATGTCAATTTTAGCTTTTGGATTATCAGGGCCAGGAATTACACATGTTAAAAACATGTATGGATCTTTCATGCACATCTCAGGAGGGAGGTTGTAAGGGGTCACAACAACAGACCAACAAGAATAAGACTTGTTAAATAAGTTATTTGGCGTGAACCCATCTGAGCAAAGCCCTAATCTAACATTCCGCGGATCATTTGCAAATTGAGGGTGACACCTATCAAAATGCCTCCAAGCTTCACCATGAGAGGGATGCGTCATTATCCCGTCACTTCTCCTATTCTCATAATGAAACCTCATGTGAGGTGCAGAGCTCATAGAGGCATACAAGCGTTTTAACCTAGGGATTAGGGGAAGATAGTGCATCCTTTTGTTGGGAATATGCTTATACCTCCCATTACCCGCTCTTCTAGGTTTGAACCTGGGGGCCTGACAGAATTTACATTCAACTAATTCAATATCCTCCTTATAGTACAACATGCAACCGTTCATGCAACAATCAATTTTCTCTGATTTCAACCCAAGTTTTGAAACTAACTTCTTTGCCCTATAATAGTCCCTAGGAATTGCCTCTGGTCGTGGATTAGCATCACTCATTAAAGTAGCCCATCGATCAAAAACACTTTGACTCTCGTTTGCCTCTGACTTGATAGACAACATCCTAACTGCCACTGACAACTCAGAAAGGGCTGAACCCTCCCAAATGGGTGTCTTTGCAGATTCTAACAAAGAAAAAAACCTCTGCGCTTCAGGATTTGGTTCCTCCTCTCTGGGTTCATTATAATCTTCATCATGTTGCCCCCCAAAGGCATCATGGATCATTTCCTCATAACACCCACGATTATCACCGCCCCAATTTAAATTACGATCCCCATATTGTTCACCATCAAACCCACTTGAACTAACTCCGACAAACTGATCCTGTTGTATTGACACTGACTCGACTTCCCCCCTATTCGGGTGTAACCTATCATACATCCATGATCTATTTGTTGATGACATTGCCCTTGAATATTGGAGAATCCTAAAATGAGAAGTTTAACTAGGACTAATTAATAACAGTTTTTTAGTTAATCTAAATTCACCATTAATACGACACTAATGATTTTTACAAATTTGTTAAATTTTTACTCAAACATAATTTCGATAGAGTTTCCCTTAGTTTTAGATAACTTAACAACAATTATTTAATTTCTCAAAATTTTTACTTCACAAAATTTTGATAGAGTCTCCCCTAAATTTTAAACAAACTTTCTCATTTAATTTTACAAATCAATCAACCAGTATTGCCGGAGTTTAAGGACCGGTCTCAGACTAAGTCATCTACCCTAAGGTTTTGCAACAATAACAACAGAATCATATCATTAAATTAAAATTAATAAATAACATACCTAATATAAACGTAAGCTCCTAAAAACCGTAAGCTCCAATCGCCCGAATATATCAACAAATGTTCTCATATATATCATTTAAATAATATATTTGTTACGTTATTGAAAAATTACTTACTTTAAATAACATATAAGTTTGTTAAATCTATCTTTTTTGAAATAACGTTTTCTATTATTGTTTAAAACAGTTTTCCTTTTAAAAAAATTAATATATTTATTTTTCAAAAAACAGAAAGTTTAACATATTAATTTTTTTAAATAGAAAAAATAAAAAAATAATAAATACAATATATAAAAATACCAAAACAATGAAAAATTAAAATTTAACAAAAATACCTAATGGAAGACCAAGAGATGCTTCCTGGCGGCGGTGGCAGCGGAGGGCCGGTGGCGGCGGTGGCACGGACGGCCGGCGACGGCGGTGGCAGCGGAGAAGGCGGAGAATGCTACAAACAATGAGTTCTCATTAGAGACCTCAAACAAAAATTCTAAACCGATTAAAATGTAGAGGACAGAGAGACTAACCTGTTGGCACTTCCTGGAGGGCGAACGGGCGGCGGACGGTGGCAGAAATGGGAGGTTTTCGCGGCGGAGAGAGATAGAGAGCGGAGAAGAGAGAGAGAGGAGTTTTCGCAAAGTGAGGAAGAAGGAGACGCTGTCTCCTCATATTCGCGGATTATCGACGGATGGTTTAAACCATCCGTCGATATTATCCCTCGATAAAGGGCACCCGATTTAATGAAACGGCGCGTTTCAGTTATCGAGGGATGAAAGCATTCTTATCCGTCGATAGTTGTCATATAGGGTTAGGGTTTAGGGTTTAGGGTTTTATCGGCGGATATTTTAATCTTCATCCGTCGATAACATCAACCTGACCAAAATTTTTTTTTTGTTTTGAGCGGGAACAAATTATCGACGGATATTTTCTAAAATATCCATCGATAAATATATTCGTTGATTAAAAAATCCCGCCAATGCTGTATCCGTCGATAACCTTGTAAAAAACGTCCGTCGGTAATCCGTCGATAATGTCGGTCGATAATCCGATAGTTTCTAGTAGTGAATATGGCCTCAATATTCAAAAGAATATAAAAAAAACTCAGAAGTACATTAAAGATATCTCATATGCTAGTTTCCATGAGATAATGAAAACAATAATGATACTATAATCTAACAATAATGATACTATAATTCAACAATAATGATGCTATAATCCAACAATAATGATATTATAATCCAACTAAAGAATGTTTATAATCCAACATAACTGATTTTACAATCCAACTAATGAATACACAATCGATTGTAAAATAAACTGTAGGAAGAACGTATAAAAAAGAATAGAATACTAAAAAACTATATATAACCCTAACAAAATGAGATTAAACAAACACAATAAGATTTTCGAGTAAATAATCCAACAAAAGACATATGAAAACGAAACCCTAAAAAGAGGAAATTAAAACGAAACCAAAAAGAAGTTCCAAATGATATAATCCAATTGTATTATGTTTCATAATCCAACTAGTGCAAAACAAAACAAATGGAAAAATCACTTTAACAAAAATGAAAATCGAAAAAGAACATAAACGTTTTAAAAATTGATAATATAATCCAACTAAATAATGTTTTATAATTCAACATAACTGATTTTACAATCCAACTAATGAATACACAATCGATTGTAAAATAAATTCTACTAATGAATACACAATCGATTGTAAAATAAATTGTACGAAAAATGTATAAAAAAGAACATAATACTAAAAAACTATGAAGAACCCTAAAAAATGAGATCAAACAAAACAATAAGATTTTCGAGTAAATAATCTAACAAAAAACATATGAAAATGAAATCCTAAAAAAAGAAATTAAAATGAAACCAAAAAGAAGTTTCAAATGATATAATCCAACTATATTATATTTCATAATCCAACTAGTGCAAAACAAAATAAATGAAAAAATAACTTTATCAAAAACAAAAATCGATAATAGAATATAAACGTTTAAAAAAGAATAAAAAATAAAAACCCTACAATAACGAAGAAAAAAAGAAACTCCAAAAAGACGAGGCTGACTAGTGAAGAATTTTAACCATGAAAATTTAGCCAAACAATGTTGACGTCAACCTTAAAGCATGAAGAAATTAAACCCACCTTTTGCATTTTGTGAAAGATGAAGAAGAATGAGAAGTGAACTAATGAAATAAAATAAATTTTCTGCAAATGAAATGAATGATGGAATTTAAGGAATGAAATAATGAACACGAAGAACATTAAAAAAATGGACAAGATTAAACTTACCTTTGCTTTGCTTTGAAGAAGATGAAGAAATGAAGATGAAATGAGCGAGAACGATGAACAGAGGGAGTTGGATTATTGAAATGAAATGAAGAAGAAGATAAAAAGTTGAAGGGAAGGGATGGAATGAATGAAATATTGAGATTTGTATTTTTGAAACGTGCGTCATAAGTTAAATCATCGCGTCGTTGTGCTCGTCACTTCACTAGTTGGATTATTTTAACGTGTGTTTCATGCACATGACTCCCCTGCGATGTATAATTCATAGTTAGACTATTTTGGTGCATGAGACCCACCGTGAGACCTACCGTATAATTCATAATAGAAGAAATAATTAACATTGATAATTTTTTTTAATAAATTAGAACATATTTTTTCTTATATAAATTGTCACTAATTTTTAAAATTGTTTAAAGAAAATTAAAATTTATACTAAAATTATATTGATCAATATATATATATATATGTTGAATTTTATTAGGATGCAATTAATAATAAATTAGAATAAAAATAAGATGTGAAAAAGATAGTTATATTAATTATTAAAATAATATTATTTAAAATATAAAAGGAAAGCTATATTACAAAAGTTTCATCGATGTGATTGAAATTTTAGGCCAAAAAACATAGAGAAAAGAGAAATTTACGGTAAAGATTCATTTTTTGAAAAACCTCATATATATATATATATATATATATATATATATTTTGATATATTGATATTGATTTTATATTTATATTTATATTACTAGCATCATGTCGAAGAGAGTAGTTATTCTTATTATTTATTTAATTTATTTTTAATTTTTTTTATTTAATGGAGAGACAAAAAAAGTAACTAACTTTTTTAGAATTCTTTATAAATAGTATAGATATATATATTGATTTATTAAATATTTATCTTTTTATAGAGTATATATAGTGAAGATATTTTTTTGCCACCGGCCACGGATGTGGAAACTCATAAGACACACAAAATCATTACCATCACTTGTCCAGTTGTCCTGATTTCAGTTCTCGTTGCCAATATAATACACAGCGCACTCGCTATCCCAAGAAGAAAAGGGACAAAGAAAAAAAAAAAAAAAGAAGAAGAAGAAGAAAAAATGGCAATTCTGAACTATATCTCAGTAACCGCTACTGCCACACCCATGTCACCAGAGTCTCAAAACACAGCACCCTTACCAGACCCAAAGCAAACCAAGGTGATACTTCCCAAGAAGAAGCCCATGAAATGGTCCACCGGTGTTGCACCTGGGGACTACGGTGGACCTCCGACCACCACAAAGCTCCGAAAGTACTGGGGCGGTGAGGAAAAGGACCCTTTGGCCTCTGATGATTTCATGTGGAACAAGGACTTTGTGGGCCGCTTCAAAAGGTTGATTGAGGAACCCCAACCTGTGCCCACAAATCCTGCAAAGGTCTCAAACTTTGATTCACTGGTGTTGTTTATTGTGTCTGTGTCTGCTTTTTAATCGGGAATTTCGGTTTGGTTGGTGAATTTCGATTGTCTTACTTAGCTCTTTATGGCTAAGTATGCTGAATGCTTTGTGCTAATGGGTTTTTAGTTGATTGTTTGTTGCGTTTTTCATTTTTCTGGTTCCCTCACCCGATACATGAGAGACTAGCGTTTGGCAGTATGCATGAATATTTTTTCTATACACGAGCTCTGGCTTTGAAACAGGGCCAGATGCTTAAGGACCCAAGTTCCTTTCACTTAGACTGACACTGATAACTCATTAACATGAATTATCTTTGTTTAATTTCCTAGAGCAATTTGTAGTTTAGTTTGTATTTTTTGATAGTGAAATGTTTGGTGAACAATGAATAACCAGCCAATGAGTCTATTAGACAACTTTTGGCCAAAAAAAAATATATTTTAGTTAGTTTTCAGTGGGCTGAAATATTTGTGGTCCAAAATCTCTATATGGGCTGGTTTTTTATTGTGCAAATAACAACACTCTTTTTGATACTTTAATTGGTGTATTTGGAAAAAAATGCTGGAAAGGCATAATTCTTGTGACATGAGCTTTTTTATTTATTTAGTGTTTTCAGTGAATAAAAGGGCAAGAAACAGGCACAAATACCTCAGGAACAGCTCCTCGTGTGAGTAGCATCACTCCTCTTTTGAGGAAGTCAAAACAGAAGCAAGGAGACCTTGTTGGTCTTGATTGTTGTGTTTGAATTAATCAATCAGTGAAGCTAATAGTTATTGAATTTTGAATTTCCAACTATTGAATTTTGAGTTTCTGCGAAGGTGATTTTACTGTGCAGTTAATCCCGATGTCATTTAACACTTAGTGTTAGTGATCCTCTTGCTTGGCCTAACAGGCCCTAGCTTTTCCACAGTAGAAGAGTTTCAGTTCTCTTTTGTGTCTTGTCCATTGTTTTACTCCTATTTGTAACCACTAACCAATAACAACGTTATCTCAGATCATTCAATCTTTAATAGTTAGAGAATTATCTATTGCAGAGGCTACTTATGTGTATACGTTAGGATCACATTAGTTAGTAGATTAGTTAGTTAGTTAGTTAGGGGAGTTGGTTAGTTAGTGGCTTGATTAGCTATAAATAGGGAAAATTGGGATTAGGTTAGGAGTCTTTTGTGAATTGAATAGAAAGTATTAGATTTGTAGAGAGTTGGGGAGCTCTTACTCTTCCTCACCCATTGTATCTTTCTAGAGATTCCTGGTGAGTTACCTAGAATCCCCTCAGTAATCAATAAACACCCCCCTTAGATATCGGTGTTTTGACAGTATATGGATATGGTAATAGTTTTTGGTGCCTTCCATTACTCGGGTATCCCGTATCCAACCCATTTGTGTAGCATACAAAGACCATGTGAACAAAGCAATGAAACTAATAAAATTACATTTTACTTTGCATAATCATTATGCTTTGTGATCTGTTTCTGTGCTTGTTTGTTGCTTCGAAGCTATTGTCTATTTTGTTTATAAGTGGGAGTGTGGGACCCTAAGGGAGTTGAGCTAAACGTAAGACTAATTGTAATTATTGAAATATGAGTATGAGAGGAAGTGTGAGGGGTGTGAGTGTGGGTTGTGAGGTGAGTGCTGTAACAGAAAGTTGTTGCAAGATGAGAGTTGCCACTGATGGTTCATATGGGTGAGGGTGGTAAATATAAAGGAGGGGAATATGGGAAAATAGTTTGGCAGATATTTGGATTAGGCTTTGGGAGAGTTTAGAGTCTCTCTAACACTCTTAAACATTTTCATTTTCATTTACGTTGTTCATAATACACACAGAATACATACTTTGTTCTTCATTTTGTGAGCAATACAATTTAAGATTACACACTGTTTTCATTTTCATTCTCATATGATAGATTGATCCTATCAGACGCTGCACAAGGTAAGGAAATGCATGCATTGCATGGTTTGGTTTTTTGTATAAATGGATTTGAAGTTATTAAAATGGCAAAACCACTTTTTATTCTGATAAACTTCATCTGTAGCACTTCCTAATGATGTCAAATGTGTTAATTTATGCACAATGGATTCACCCATCAAAGAATGTATTTTATATTTATAATATTTATGAATGTCGTAGCACAATATGGAGAGCGATTACTTTGATTTACATTATTTTCTTTATTGTTGTTACTAGTAAGAACCTGGTACCATTATCAATAGAAATAGTAGCAGATAGGTATAGGATATGAGTTGTAATGAGTGTATAATAGAGTTAAAGAAGAATTGAAACAATATAGAGATATTAAGTGATATCAGAGTGATTATGAAGGATGATTTTATTGAAAGTATAAAATTGCAGAAAAAGAATTAACCAGGTAGCATTCGAGAGGCTACCACTCTCCTAGGGTCCTGTTCTATTCCAAATTCCTGAATATCCTCCTCTAACCCTCATTCTCATTCTTATAGTCCTTCTTCTCTCTCTCCTCTAACAGAATTTGCACACCTATTTCCCCAAAATACCCTTACTTTATGTTTCTCTCTTCTTAAGCCATACATGGGGTACATAACATTACTCCACTACAAATTTAGCTTAGGAATCAGAATGACACAACACAACACAATGTTAGGTATCTAAAATGCTCATATTCGTTCCTTGGTGACTTGAGCAATTTTTACATAAATTGCTTAAGCAATCCTTGGTGAAATGGTTTCAGATTAATTATGTTTGTTTGATTTTGACATAAAGTTTCTGTGAACAGGAAGAGCCTTCTGGGTTTCTAAGCTTAAACAGAGTCATGAGCCTTGACAGGTGTGGTTCCTCAATATACTAAATTCAACTCTTAAAATGTGCTTGCACTAGTCGCTTGTCTTTTTCTCTTTCTTTATCTGATGTTTTTTGGATTGTTAACTGTAGTCTGGAAGTTGATTTAAGCAAAGAACTCTCAAGTCCTGTAAACAAAAATCTAGACCAGCAAATTGAGGAAGAAAATGATGTAAGATATCTGTATCTTCTCTTGAATTTTCCCTGATTTAATGAAGTCTGATACTCTGATATGTCTTCAATATTTTCTGATAACTTTTTTTCTTTATTGAGGCCTATTTGAAAATAAAGGAGTTTATAATAATATCAAGCCCTTTTTGTTGCTCATTGTGATTCAATTTCTCACTTTTTAAATGAAATGGTGCTCAGGTGACTGATATCAAGAGAGTAAGATGGAAATTGGTGCCAACACGCCGTGAGCAAGAAAAATGGGATAGAGCTACCAAGGCTGCAACTGGAGGCAGCGTGAGTAATGTTTTGATGTATTCTAACTCCATACCTTTTACTCATTAACTGAAAATACCTTTTAGTTTATGTAAGTGATGAGAATTTGAGATTTGTAGCTGTAAGGCATCTAGCTCAGTAGAAGGATTATTTTTTATCCTGAAACGGAAACTTAACAACATAATTGTCTTTAGTAATATCTAAAGTTTTCTTTCTGCTATTCAAAGATCTGATTAAGACTACTTATAGGATGTGATGTTTCGGGAAGTACGGCGTTCTCGTGAAGATCCAGAAGTATTGGCTGCTCAATCTGAGGAGCAGTATGATAAGGTGCTTGATATCATTGTCTGCTTCCCCTCTCTCTCTCTCTCTTTAAATTGTTAGAAATTGTCTATATCTTACCCTCTTGCAGTGTGCCATTCATCAAAAATCAAATATTGTTAATTCTGATCCTAAACTTATTTTGGCTCAGTTAAAGAGGAAGATGCAAATCCTTACATTGGGTATTGGTGGCATTGGTCTGGTTTCAGCTTATGTTTCTTATTCTCCTGAGATTGCGGCTAGGTACTTAGATTTCTTCAAGCACTTGTTGACTTAGATATTCTGATATCTTAAATTTGTAATCTTCGTAAATCGGTTCCTATCTTTCACTTATGAAATGAAATGTGGTACCTACAATCTGGTAAACATACTATCAAAGATAGATATATATTGAAAACTTCTTGACATGTGGGATATGGCATTGTTCTATATTAGTTTAATTATGACATTGTTCTATATTAGTTTAATTATGACATTGTTCTATATTAGTTTAATTAAAGGCTTTTTTAAACCTTGAACAGCATACTTTCTTTGTATTCATAATAAAGCAATTAGACTTTTGACCTATCAATAGCCAATACTTCTTAACAATTCCTTATAATGTGTTTGTTGGGATTTAAGTTGGGTATAAAAACTAACATTTTTATGGACACAAGCATATCTGGCTTTTGTTTTATTAGTATTTAAAGAGACACAACAGGAAATAGGATACATGCATATCTGTCTTTTGTTCTATTAGGCTTTAAAGATACATAACAGAAAATAAAATAAACTAGTTTTGTAGAAAAAAGTTATTATTTCCTTACTTCACCCAAATAAGAAGAATTGGGTTTTACATTGAAGGAGGAGAAATGAGCAAATGGTTTCTCTCCATTCCCCTTCCCTACTAAGACTTTGCCTTAAAACATATTTGTTTGTTATCCTCCCAGACATTGCTGGTCTTTACCTTTTTTTTACATCTCTTCTAGTCTGCTTCTCCCTTTGAGATGGATTTAGAACAGAAAGCTTCTAGGGAATAATTAATGTCTATCTCCCATCAAGTGGCATATTGGATACATCCACTCTGCTTTGCTAGATGCAAAGTAGTAGTCAATTGCTAGCATTTCCAAGCATCTAGTATCTTCAGACGAAAGCTTTAAGAATTTGTCATATGTTTAATTGATTTGTACTTGTCTTTCATGTATTCAGCTTTGGCGCTGGCTTGCTTGGCTCTTTGGCGTATATTCGCATGCTGGGAAGCAGTGTTGACTCACTAAGAACAGATGGTGCAAAAGGGCTTGTAAAGTAATCTATAGATGATAGATCTGCTATGCAGAATTTAATTGCTTCCATTGATGATGATTCTTTTTGCCACCATTACTATATGATTAATCAAGTTTGAACTTGTTCATTTGTCTTTGGTAATTTTTTTCCATTTTCATTTTCTGTTTTCTCTGTTTTCAGAATTTTGTGAAGGAAATACTGAAAACAGAGAAAACATGATTTTATTGTTTTCTCTGTTTTCAGTATTTTTTTCACAAAATTTTGAAAACAGAGAAAACATAAAATGAAAATAGAAACCAATCAGCACCTCTGTTTAATTTCTCTTCCACAGCTACACATATGATGCTAAATAAGTAAAAAATTGGTATTTATCAGTACGTTCCTTTTTAATTGAGAAAAAAACAAATTGTGGACATGATCTATTTGGTTTTTATTTTTAAACCTTATTTGTTGATGTTGACAACAGAAGCTTATTGACTGTTACTTGCAGGGGAGCAATTGGGCAGCCGAGATTATTGGTTCCTGTTATATTAGTCATGGTTTATAACCGCTGGAATGCGTAAGTCAATTGGAAGAATTATTCTTTTGCTATAAACTACAAAGTTAATTTTATCCGAAAACATTTTTATGCCTTGTAGGGATGCCAAGTAGTACTTGTATTTTATTCTTGTCTCTTATTGATGAAGCTGTTTTGATTTCAACTCTGCATGTTCAACAAATATCTAACATCATGCACTCACGATACACATGGCTCGTTCTATAAAACATGTAATTTGTGCAAATGGACAGGGCTTCGAAAGTAGTAAATATTGATAGTTTAATATTTTCGAATTATAAATCTTGAATCTTACATAGAAAGATGCTATGAATTTTGAATTGTTTCCTTGAAATTTGATTTTGACATGTATATTTATGCTATGTTTGTGTTCTAAAATTTTAAGAATGATGTGGCTTCTTAAAGTATCTGTGTCCATATCATGCCAAGTATTCGGGTCCATGTCTATGCTTTGTAGGTTGAGACTATCTCCAAATTTCTAGATTATTAGATAATGTATTGATTGGATGGCATCTTATAGGTCTAGTGACACTTGAAGAATGTGGTGAAACTCAAATCTTGCATTCTGGATTTAAACCTTGTGGCATTTGTATTTGCTCACAAATCTTTCCCAATTTCTCTACCTAACTAGGCTGTTGGTTGCAGGATTCTTGTTCCAGAAATTGGGTCTATGCACTTAGAATTGATTCCAATGCTAGTGGGTTTTTTCACATACAAGATTGCAACCTTTGTTCAAACTATAGAAGAAGCGATTACATTATCTGTAAAAAAGATCTAAATATCGTGAGAAAAGGTTGTTAAGATGCTGCAGACAAAGATGAATTGGAAAGCGTGGAGAGAAATCTAGAGCAAAATTTCAAACTGAGAAATGAGAAGCAAAATTGATTGTATTGATTGTTTGTCAAGATACAATGGAGAGGAGATTATATAGCCAAGCTATAGTGCAAGGCTGAGAGATAAGGTTTTGTAACAAAACTAACAAAACATAACAGACTGCAATAACAAACTACTGTTTATATATATATATATTCTCTATCACCCCCCTCAAACTGAGTAATGAGAGACACCGCACTAAGTTTGTGATGAAGGTAAGGAAATCTATTGTTGGAGATAGGCTTGGAAAGGATGTCTGCATTTGCTCTTCACAGGTACACTTTTGTTGAAGGTCGTTCGAGCTTTTCCTGGGAGTATGGCATGGGTTACTTCAGGGCCGTAGCGCCTGGTAGATGGACCTGAATTTGATCGGAAAGAACTTTGTCTTGAACATAATGCATGTCAATCTCGAAGTGTTTTGTTCTATTATGTAGAATAAGGCTGGATGTTAAGAGGGTTGTGCTATAGGTGTCACAATAAATGTTGGGAACAGAGGAAATGGAGTATTGAATTTCTTGAAGATTGGTGAGCCAAATTAGTTCTCTTGTCACGGGGAGATTGCTCAATATTCATCCTTTGTACTTGAGCGAGAAATTGTGATTTGCTTCTTTGATGACCAACTAACAATATTTGGACCAAGAAATATTGCTAGACTAGAGGTAGATCTTCTATCTTCGTAGATAGATGTCCAATCAGAGTCGCAAAAACCAGTGAGGATGAATTTCGAGACTGATTGAATAAGGATGCCATGAGTGGAGGTACCTTTCAGGTATTAAAGGATGCGTTTCACGGTTGACCAATGGATTTGCTGAGGATTCTTCATATACTTACACACTTTGTTTATTTAGAATGAAATTTCATGTCTAGTTAGTGTAATGAATTTAAGAGCGCCAACAATTTGGCAATAAAGTTTAGCATAAGAAACAAGATCATTTCGTTGTGAAGTAACTTTGGCGGTGGTTGGCATGGGAGAATCTATGCGTTTACATTTCAACATGCCTACTTTGTGTAAGAGATCATGAAGGTAACATCCTCAAAATCCCAGTATAAACATATAAATATATTTAAATAATTTATAATTAAATTAATTATGATATTTGATGATTTAATGATTTTTTATGATGTAATAGCTTACTAGAGTATATATGCATGAGTTATGTTGTGATTTAATTTTTCATACAAAATTTCACCTTTCCACGTGTGCATACATGACATATGATGCCACAATGCACATCTCATGCAAATCATGCAAGATTCTAATCTCATGCAAAAAGAATGTTTTATTCAAGAATCAAATTTATGACTCATCTTTCTATGATCCACCAATCATATTACTCCATCTAGGATAAAATTCTCTACTAAAATTTATTTCCAAAAATATGCTTGTACACTCCACCAATCATCAAACCTCTTTCTACAAATGAGATGCCAAGTGGCACCTCACTCTTACATGAACTAAATAACTAAACCTAGATGCAAAATTTAAATAAAACAACCCTAGACAAGGTCATTAAGGCCACGGCCAACTTGGGGACCAAGTTAGACAACCCTAAGCTTAATTAACTTCAAGACTCATGCTTTAAGAGGCACACTTACCAAGTGTCATAACAGAAACCTTAATTAACTCTTAAACACTCATGGTGCTACTCACACATGCATTTCCTAATCTTGCATTACTTGGATCACCATCCAATGGTCAAGAACATCTCAACCCCTCCCTCCCTTGTGTGCCACGGCCATATGCCCTCCCCCCTCTATAAATATGAGCTTCAACCCCTCCATTCCACACACTCAAACAACCTAAAGGGTGAACCAAAACTATGCCAAAATCTCTCTAGGAAAAATTCTCAAAAATCTCTCAAACACTCTCTCAACCTCTCGACCATATACTCACCTCTCACTCTAATTTTCTTATACATTCAAACACAAACTCACACTCCCCAAACCCCCATACCTGCGGCCAAAACACCACCACCCCCATTCCCCCACCTTCAGCATTTTGTTTCAAAGCTTCCATTTTTCTCCTATCAACTCCACCAATCTAGAGGACCACCATCAACACTCAAGCAAGAAGATACAACATTCCCTTGGGTGATATTATTCGGTTACAAGGAGCTAGAACAAGCTCTTACAATCTCATCTCCAAAAAGCTACCATGCACCTTTGAACCCATTTTAAGTGAGTCATCTTTCCTAAAATTCATTTCTTGAGTAAAAATATTTTTGAATGAAAATATTCGGTGAAAAATTTTATTAGACTCAAAATAATGCTTTTGAAGTGTTCTTGATATTTTCTAAAAAGTTCACCGAATAAAAAGTGTGTTTGTGTTGGTTATGTGTTGTGGAAGTGGAAAACTTGAATCTTGAGTTGTTTGCGAATATGTGTTGCATGGAAATGATGAGACAAATAAAATACATATACATATTTTGGTACACTAATGACACCATACCTGCGGCCATAGAGGGAAGAAAATGAGTTGATGAAGTTTCGTTTATTAATAATGGATAAAGTGTGCTCAAGAACCTAAGACTATTAAGTTATGAAATAAAAATGATGGTACATGAAGGTTCATAATAACAAATATTTAAAATATTATTCACTCTCTAATACCAAGATAAAAATGAGATCTTGAAGTATAAAAGTGTTGTAATGTTGTTTCTCCTAGTATCAAGAAAAGTGTCCTAAAAAGTGTTGTAGTAAATCTAACCCTTTAAGTAAATAAAAATAGTTTTGTGGAATAAATAGTTGTAAAATAGTAAAATTTATTTGAATAAATGGTTTTTGACATTTTAAAAATAAAATTTCATATTTACATTTATTTTAATAATTATTTGACAAGAAAATACTTTAAAGGTGCATAGTTTTGTGAAAATAAGCACTAGAATGTATTTTAATATAATAAAATGTATGTGTTTTAAAATATTTAGGAGCTTTTTATATGACTAAAAAGTATTAATTATGATTTATTTCCATTCTGTCCAGAATTTAAAATTAGCTTAAAAATAATTTAAAACTTGTTTTCTAATACTAAAACTAGTTCAAAAGGAGTAGTAATTATTGTAGGAATTTTTGGGTAATTTCTCCTAAATTATTTTGACATGGCCGAATGGCCTAACACTAAATCAATATATTAAAAATAATTTAAGGTAATTATAAGATTATTAGAAGTTAGATTTATGTACAAAAGAATTAAGATTTGCATAAATGAATAATACTAGGTAAGATTTAATTTATTAAAGTAAAACTATAATTTCCTAATAACTAGTTTGATGTAATAAAGATAATAAAAGGTAATTAGAGAAGAAATTAATAATTAATTAATAATGATAATAATAATTAATTATTTAATAATAAATATAAGGTTGATAGTAATAATGATGACATTATTCCATAAGACTTCAATTAAGACCTTAAGTGGGAAGCTATTTCATAAGACATGTAAGGAGTGAGTGAAGAGTGTTTGATAAGCCTTATGAATGTTGAAATGAATTATGTTATTAAAGTATGTTTGGACTTGGGATGATATGAATGTATGATTGATGTTGATTGGTTGAGATGATGTGATATGATGATGCCTAATTGAGAAATGTTATTGAGAATTGTATGTGCTTGCATTACTAATGTGATGCGTTGGAGATGGAGTTTGGAGATGTATGTGGAATTGTGATATGGAAATTAAAAGTGTTTGTTTGTGCATATATATACCCGTCAAGTGGAACTTTAGATTAGCCTAGATCCAGTTGTTCGCCAGGGCGAACGGTGATGCATTGCGCATACTCACAGATAAGGAGGCCTATGTGGTGAGATGTGGTTTTCTTGAATGGGACAGGTAATCCTACCTTGATTGGAAGTTGTGGGGGTTATTTATATTCCGGGGTGTTCCCGATGATGATTATGTTCCGGGGTGTTCTCGGTGATGATTTTGTTATGCGTACTGAAAGCGGAAAACAGTTAATCCCTAGTTCCATGCAGACGAAGAGGTTCTAAGCATACGAAGTGTAACACCCCGCTTTTCAGTTACGTCCTAATTAAGGACAATTAGTGGTAGTTAACCTTGATTAGGGTATTTGACTTATATGTGTATGGAATGTCGTGTGTACTGTATGCATCGTTTGATATATGTGATCAATATGAGTTATTTACGTTCTATGAATTATGATTAGGAATCTGGTATAGGTGGAAATATGACGATGGTGCATAATGAAGCATTAAATTGTTTTTGAAAGTTAATGAAAGTTAATTATGCATTTTGGCGATCTATGAGTATTTACTTGAGCAATATGGTTTTAATATTAGAAAATGTATTTTGGATGAGAATAAAGTGTATTTATGAGTGAAAGATTAGAAAAATGAGATTTGAGAGTGAAAGAAATGATTTTGGGGGAATTTTATAAGTTTTACAAAATTTCACATAGGTCTCTCCCTCAAAAATGCAATTTGGCCCCTGAACTTTCTAAAATTACAAAACAGCCCCTCCTTCACCCTTATAACCCTCTTCAGCCCCCTCATAACACAAACACTCAATTTTTCAACAAAAAACACCATAAGAAACCCTAATCCCGTATACCTTCTCCCCTCCCCTATTTCTTCACCAAAATCAACCCAAATCACAAGTTTAATCACCAAAACTCACCACTCGTACCATATATCATCTTCATAGACTCATTTCCCACGAATTGCAGCCCCAAAACACTTCATTCCTATGCTTATCGTTGTTGACTTTGATGAGATTTTTGGATTCCCAAACTTTTTATTTAATTGACATTTTAGTTTTATTATTCCACTGATATACATTGCTCCTACGTTTTTCATTCCACGCTTATTTCTTGATTCATCGTTACAGGAAAAAATATGTGTATTTTGGCTAGTAGATTTGGGATGTTACATTTTTTGTATAAGAGCAGTTCGGTCTATCTAACGGACTGAACATGGGTCTTTTTTTGCTTTCATGTCGCTAGAATTCCTCATCTCTGTGACTCATGTATTCATTGAATTTGTGCTTCTTGAATTCCTAAGCTTTTGACGTGTCATACTTTTTTCATCATTTATCCTCTTTATTATAATATTTAACTTTAAGCATTCTAAAATAAACTCTATATATCTCTCATTTGACTATTACCACTCATTTTTAATGTATTTATTTTAGTATTCCTAGAAAATCATTCATTAACTCTTGTTTAAATCTTCATATTTTAAATTATGTAGATTAAAACTTATACTAATAATTAATATTAAATATAAAAATGAACTATTTTAAATTATATAAAAATTAGAATAAAATAAATCTATTATCTTATAAGTGTTTAAAAGTATGAAAATTGCTTTATCTTTTTGAAACAATTAAAATACGATGTGTGCTACCTAAAATTTTTGGAGTTTTTTAATATATTTTACATATCAATAATTTTTTAATTTTCATTTTTCATATACAAAATTATTTTTAATATTTATCAATTATTATTTATTCCTTAATTTGTAGATCCATGACATACATTTCCACTCGATGAATCCAAAAGTGAATTATTTTTAGTGATAATTTTATCAAAATTACGACTAATGGAGTGAAAGTAATGAATATCTTTCAATTATTTTCAAAATAGTATAATGTAAACTTTGTTTCTCCCTTGAATGAAAATGTATGTCATATTCAAAACAAAAACAAATTTAAGTAATAATAAATATATATAGAAAAATATTTAAAATAATTTTATTTCTAAAAAATTAAAAAAATTAAAAATAGTTATATTAAAACTGTAACACCCCAATTTTCATTAAGTCATAATCGAGGAAAATTAAGGGTAATTTACCTTGGTTAGTGTTCCGTACCTTTGACTGAGGTATGAACTGTCGCCGGAATCTGACTCCTCGCACAGCTGCTCTTCAAGGCGCTGGGGGTGTTTTCCCTGAAAGGATTCCGAAGCTTAAGTCAATATCAGTATAAGCGTGAGAACTCAACTGAAAGCGTACCTGATACTATGATGGGACACCTTATTTATAGAGGGGGATTGGAGCCATTTCCGTGCCGCCAACGCCGCACGACTCGGGATAATGGCCTCCCCGCTTTCCACGGCGTGTAAGGGCGTCCCGCGTAGTGTCGATCGTGGCTCCGAATTTCTCGGCATCGCTATCCTCTCACTTCTAGTCGCCTCCCTAATTGGGGGTCTGATCTCATCCGACCTCGGGTCGGGTCACAAGCCGGTTCCCGGGTCCTGCTCCGGATCCAAGCCCTTTGGGCCACTGGCTTCATTATTGGGCCTTGAAGGTTTAATGGGCCTTGATCAGGACTTGCCCATCGTAGGGTCCAAGGTTCGACCTTGGGCCTTACTTGGGTTGATTCTTTTTCGTTCTATGGGCCCTTTTTGGGCTACTCATTGGAGTCTCGAATTGGGCCGCTGGATTGGGCCACAATCCGGGGTGTGAACATTGCCCCCAGCTCGGAGCTCGGGCACCAAGAGGTGCCTTGAAATTCTCGCCACCCTACCTCTGACGCATGTCTTTTCACGTCCCATCGTGCCGCTCGATGCATGACACGTGTCGGCTGGAGACGAAACGTTTCCGAGATGGGCTTTGCGTTTTCCAAAACTGCCCCTGCTTTTGTACGTGATTTGTCGAAAATGCCCCTAATTGGGGACGTGAAATGACAGGATTGCCCCTGTGTTGGCGCTATAAATCCCGCCCAAGGCCACTATTCCTCGTCTTCTTCATTTCAACTTCCTTTCTCGATTTCTCTTCCTCTTCTCTTCTGCGACTGCGATTTCTTTCCCTCCCCTCGCCGTACGCCGTTCTCCGTCAGGAATTACGCCGCCGTGAGGAGCTTCAGAGTTTCGCCGTCTTCCCCCTCCACCTTCATTGGTCGCTTTCTTTTTTTCGAACTAAGTAAGTTCCTTTCTCCTTTGCGGTTTCTTGCATTTCTTTGAAGCTTTATGGCGTTCTCTCGCCTTCCATGCTGTGTCTGTGCCAACCCATTTCCTGGGTTTGGAGACTCCTTTTAGGCTTGGATAAATTATGCATGCATCTATTTTTTTTTTCATTTTCTTGTCCTTTGGTTCTGGCATAGGTCACGATAAGGTGTTTTCGCCCTTATTTTTGCCATGTTTCATTAGTCAAATGTCTGGGTGTATGACCTCAGATCTCGGACCTCGGTTGCCCCTCTTTCGGGCTCCGTCCCGGGTCCGACCTAGAGGATACCCCTTTCCCCTCTCCAGTGGGGTTCCTCACTATATTTAATCTTCGCGTTTTATTTGTTCGGAGCGATGACGTCGGAGCTCGGCCTCCCTTAATTGGGATTCGATATGCCCCCTTTTTCCTTTCATTGGAAACCATTTAAAACATCAAACCCCGATTTTCGAGAACAGTTCCTAAACTGTTTTAAATGGTTTCCTTTGTAGGTAATGGGTAAACGTCCGAAGCCTGAGATCCAACGCCCTCTTCTGTTAAATGACGAGTACAACTGGGCCAGGGAGGAGGCTCTCGGGATCGTCTCCGTGGTCGATGAGACTACGCCGTCGCCCTCCAGTCTCAAGACAAATTCTTCGCGGAAGGAGCTCGGGACCAGTATTTGATTGAGGCCCCTTCGGCTGATGAGAGAGTTCCCTTCAACAATGGGCAAGAGCCCAAAGACTTCTTTTATATTTACGACCTTCTTCTGACTCGGATCAGGGTTCGCATCCCGTTCACCGACTTTTAGATGAGGGTTCTCAGGACCGCTAGGGTTGCCCCTTCCCAGCTTCATCCCAACTCCTAGGCTGTGGTCCGAGGTTTTGAGAGGGTATGCGACCATCTTCGGATCCCTCCTCTCCTCAAGACCTTCTACTACCTTTTCGACTCCACCCTACCCCACTGGTCCGAGGGGTGGGTATCTTTCCGAGCTCGCGCGGTTCAGAAGGTTTTTACCCTCTTCGAGGACTCGGTCCATAACTTCAAGGAGGTGTATTTCCGGGTTTCCGCCGCGGAAAATACTGCCTCGTTTTGGTCTACGAAGAAGGGTACCCCCCGATTTCCTCTGTATTGGCATCGTGACGTCTACACGGTAGACCTTAAAGACGATGACCTAACACCCGCAGAGTTTGGTCTTGCCCGACTCTTCCTTGACTGCCATCGGGACAAGAACTTTGTCCTAAAGAAGCTTGTTCGGGGTAGCGACTCCGACTTCTCAAAGGAGATCGGTAACCCTACTTAACTTCTTTGTACTTGCTTTATTTTACTCTCTTTTGGCTGATGTGTTTACCTTGATATCTCTTCCTTTTGCTTTCGCAGGCACCATGACGAGCGCAGCTAACCTCGATGCCCTCCGAGCTCTGTGCCTGTCCTAGAAGAAGAAGAAGAAAGCTGCTAGCGGGTCGGGCTCGAAGGCTCCTTCCTCTGCTGCCACCTCGGCTACCCCTGCCCCGAGGTCCGTTGTGGTGGCTTCCTCTGTTCCTCCTCCTCCTGGCGCCAAACGCAAGGATATGGTGCTCGACGAGGGTGCCGACCTTGGTCTTTCCGGGCCTTCGGAAGCTCGGAAGAAGAAGAAGCATGACCAGAGTGGTTCTTCCGTCCCCTCCCCGTTCGACAAAGACTACAATTTCCCGTAAATGATAGACCGGGAAATCTACAACCCAGCTGCTGCTGCTGAGCTTGGGGGGGGGGGGGGGGGGCGGAAGATATCCGTACCTTCCTTTGATGGAGCGAAAGGGCTCTGGTGAAGACTGTCTCCGTCCTTCGCCACATGGAACCCCTAGCCGTCCTACGTCAGGGTGTTCAAGAAGAATTGGACGCCCTTCGCGAGGCCCAGGATACCAGCAATAGGAAGGTTGAAGCCCTTGAAGCTCGCCTCAAGGAGATGGAGGAAAAGTTGAAGACACTACTAGAAACTATCGGATTATCGACGAATTATCGACGGATGGTTTTGACAATGTTATCGGCGGATTTATCGACGGATATAGCATTGGCGAGATTTTTTAATCAACGAATATATTTATCGAGGGATATTTTAGAAAATATCCGTCGATAATATGTTCCCGCTCAAAACAAAAAAAATTTTTTTTGACATGTTGGTGTTATCGACGGATTGAGATTAAAATATCTGCAGATAAAAACCTAAACCCTAAACCCTAACCCTAGAAGACAACTATCGACGGATAAGAATGGTTTCATCCCTCGATAACTGAAACGCACCGTTTCATTAAATCGGGTGCCTTTTATCGAGGGATAATATGGACGGATGGTTTAAACCATCCGTCGATAACCCGCGAATATGAGGAGACAGCGTCTCCTTCTTCCTCATTTCGCGAACGAGCCTCTCTCTATCTTCTCTGCTCTCTCTCTCTCTCCGCCGCGAAAAATGGCCGTTTCCGCCACCGTCCGCCGCCCGTTCGCCCTCCGGGAAGTGCCAACAGGTTAGTCTCTCTGTCCTCTACATTTTAATCGGTTTAGATTTTTTGTTTGAGGTCTCTAATGAGAACTCATTGTAGCATTCTCCGCCTTCTCCGCTGCCACCGCCGTCGCCGCCGTCCGCTGCCATCGCCGCCACCGGCCCTCTGCTGCCACCGCCGCCAGGAAGCATCTCTTGGTCTTCCATTAGGTATTTTTGTTAAATTTTAATTTTTCATTGTTTTGGTATGTTTATATATTGTATTTATTAATTTTTTTATTTTTTCTATTTAAAAAATTTAATATGTTAAACTTTATGTTTTTAAAAAAATAAATATATTAATTTTTTTAAAAGGAAAATTGTTTTAAACAATAATAGAAAACGTTATTCCAAAAAAGATAGATTTAACAAACTTATATGTTATTTAAAGTAAGTAATTTTTCAATAACGTAACAAATATATTATTTAAATGATATATATGATAACAGTTGTTGATATATTCGGGCGATTGGAGCTTACAGTTTTTAGGAGCTTACGTTTATATTAGGTATGTTATTTATTAATTTTAATTTAATGATATGATTCTGTTGTTATTGTTGCAAAACCTTAGGGTAGATGACTTAGTCTGAAACCGGTCCTTAAACTCCGGCAATACTGGTTGATTGATTTGTAAAATTAAATGAGAAAATTTGTTTAAAATTTAGGGGAGACTCTGTCAAAATTTTGTGAAGTAAAAATTTTGAGAAATTAAATAACTGTTGCTAAGTTATCTAAAACTAAGGGAAACTCTGTCAAAATTATGTTTGAGTAAAAATTTAACAAATTTGTAAAAATCATTAGTGTCGTATTATGGTGAATTTAGATTAACTAAAAAACTGTTATTAATAAGCCTTAGTTAAACTTCTCATTTTAGGATTCTCCAATATTCAAGGGCAATGTCATCAACAAATAGATCATGGATGTATGATAGGTTACACCCGAATAGGGGGAATTAAGCCGGAATTCTATGCTGGAGTTGAAGAGTTTGTGGGGTTTGCTTCTATGTCTGAACAATTTAGGACTGAGGGAAAAGTCAAGTGTCCATGTGCCAAGTGTGTTTGTAGGTTTTTATATGATGTTGACACGATTAAGGTTCACCTGTACAAAAAGGGATTTATGGATAATTATTATGTATGGACAGTCCATGGGGAAGTCGAGTCAGTGTCAGTACAGCAGGATCAGTTTGTCGGAGGTAGTTCAAGTGGGTTTGATGGTGAACAATATGGGGATCGTAATTTAAATTGGGGCGGTGATAATCGTGGGTGTTATGAGGAAATGATCTATGATGCCTTTGGGGGGCAACATGATGAAGATTATAATGAACCCAGAGAGGAGGAACCAAATCCTGAAGCGCAGAGGTTTTTTTCTTTGTTAGAATCTGCAAAGACACCCATTTGGGAGGGTTCAGCCCTTTCTGAGTTGTCAGTGGCAGTTAGGATGTTGTCTATCAAGTTAGAGGCAAACGAGAGTCAAAGTTCTTTTGATCGATGGGCTACTTTAATGAGTGATGCTAATCCACGACCAGAGGCAATTCCTAGGGACTATTATAGGGCAAAGAAGTTAGTTTCAAAACTTGGGTTGAAATCAGAGAAAATTGATTGTTGCATGAACGGTTGCATGTTGTACTATAAGGAGGATATTGAATTAGTTGAATGTAAATTCTGCCAGGCCCTCAGGTTCAAACCTAGAAGAGCGGGTAATGGGAGGTATAAGCATATTCCCAACAAAAGGATGCACTATCTTCCCCTAATCCCTAGGTTAAAACGCTTGTATGCCTCTATGAGCTCTGCACCTCACATGAGGTGGCATTATGAGAATAGGAGAAGTGACGGGATAATGACGCATCCCTCTCATGGTGAAGCTTGGAGGCATTTTGATAGGTGTCACCCTCAATTTGCAAATGATTCGTGGAATGTTAGATTAGGGCTTTGCTCAGATGGGTTCACGCCAAATAACTTATTTAACAAGCCTTATTCTTGTTGGTCTGTTGTTGTTACCCCTTACAACCTCCCTCCTGAGATGTGCATGAAAGATCCGTACATGTTTTTAACATGTGTAATTCCTGGCCCTGATAATCCAAAAACTAAAATTGACGTTTTCCTCCAACCACTCATAGATGAATTGAAGCAGTTGTGGCACAATGGGGTCTTGACCTATGATGTGGCCACCAAAGAAAATTTCATGCTAAGAGCCGCTCTGATGTGGACGATTAATGACTTTCCTGCTTATGGTATGTTGTCTGGGTGGATGACACAGGGGAAGCTAGCTTGCCCTATTTGCATGGAGGATACAAAATCCTTCACACTTAAGAATGGCGGCAAGAACTCATGGTTTGATTGTCATAGGAGATTCTTTCCAAATGATCATGCATTTAGGAATAACAAGTATGAGTTTAAGCGAAACTATGTTGAACATGAAGAACCACCTGTTAGGCTTACTGGAAGACAGGTCTGGGACAGAGTTAAAAATCTGCCTAAGATAACCGAATTGGGTAAAGTAGTCAAGTTTCCAGGTTATGGTGTGGACCATAACTGGACTAAGCAGAGCATATTCTGGGAGTTACCGTATTGGAAAGATAATCTTGTTCGTCACTGTCTAGATGTCATGAATGTTGAGAAGAATGTTTGTGATAACATCATGAATACTGTTATGGACAGTGACAAGACTAATGATAATGTCAAGGCAAGAGTAGACTTAACAGAGTACTGTCGACGACCAGAGCTACATTTACAAGAGACACGTGATGGTCGCGTTGTTAAGCCGAAGGCAAGCTATGTTTTAAATCCTACGCAGAGGCAATCCGTGTGTAAATGGGTGCAAGAGTTGAGAATGCCAGATGGGTATGCTTCCAACCTCCGTAGGTGTGTGGATGTTGCGCATGGAAAGTTCCATGGGATGAAAAGTCATGATTGTCATGTGTTTATGGAGTGTTTGCTTCCAGTTGCCTTTCGAGAGTTACCTTTACATGTGTGGAAACCATTGACCGAGCTTAGTTTGTTCTTTCGTGATTTGTGTTCTACCACACTGAGGTCCCATGATTTGGAAGTAATGGAGCAAAATATTTCTGTAATTTTGTGCAAGTTGGAAAGAATATTTCCCCCCTCTTTTTTTGACTCAATGGAACATTTACCTGTGCACTTGGCTTACGAAGCGAAAGTATGTGGGCCGGTTCAATATAGATGGATGTACCCCTTTGAAAGAAATATTGGGACCTTTAAGAGAACTGTCAAGAATCGAGCTCGTGTTGAAGGGTCAATATGTGAAGCTTATTTATCAAAGGAGACGTCTTTCTTCTGTTCATTTTATTTTGAGCCACATGTTCATTCGAAAAGAACAACAGTAGGCCGCAATGATGATGGAGGTGAAACTTCATATCCGCCTACTTTGTCTGTGTTTAATCAACGTGGACGTGGTGCCAGTAAACCCACAAACTATTGGCTGAATGATAGAGAAAAGCATGCAGCGCACCTACATGTTCTCATCAACTGTGATGAGGTGGACACTTAGAGAACGTAAGTGACATATCTAATTCATCATTTCAATAATGTTTTTGTACATAGTAGTGAATGTTGTCATTAAAAATCTTTAATTTATACTTACTGTCAACAGATATTTTGAACAAACCATTCAGAATCATACGCTTGACCAATTCCCTCAATGGTTCAACTCGTTCGTAAGTTTATAATCTTCGTACTATTAGTCTTTGATTTATATCTTAACATAAAATTCAAAATTTTCCCTTCTATTCTCTTTGTTCTCTATGTATGTAGGTGCTCAATCATGACAATAATGTCACAAATCCTCATATATAAAGCTTAGCTTGGGGTCCCACCAATGTAACAATTTCGTGGCCAATTTTCCATGTGAATGGTTATAAATTTCACACCCTAGACTGGGGTCGTGAGAAGACCACGTACAATAGTGGAGTATGCGTTCGAGGGGATGCTGGAACAGGGTAGAATAATTGGTACGGGGTACTCAGACAAGTCTTAGAGTTGGAATATGTTGGTGAGGACCCAACGCCAAAGAAGGTTGTCTTGTTTAGCTGTGAGTGGTATGATCCTAGACATCCTGATGGAACACGCAAGCACGCTGATTACGACATAATTGAGGTTAACCATACACGACGATTTGGTGCATATGATCCTTTCATCATTGCACAGAATGCTCGGCAAGTGTATTACACAAGGTATCCGGGGAAGTGCAAGAATAAGTGGTTGGTTGTTTTCACAACCAAACCTAGGGGCAGAGTTGAAAGTGATGATGTGGATGAAATAGCTTACCAAGTCGAAGTTGCACGTGCTCCAAGGGTGGTTGTAGATACAGGAGTCCCTGCTAATTTACACGATGATACTGGTGAAGATGACATTATTAACATGTCTCGCCAAAACATAACAACTCAGGGTGATGACTCCACTGAAGGTAGTGACGAAGAAGATGAACTTGACAATGACGATACAGAAGACGAGAGTGAAGACAGTCCACAACTTTATGAATAAATGGTTTTTAACAATTCAATTTGTTTTCAAATAACACTACCTCATTTTAAGATACTTTGTCAAACACTTTAATTAATGAAAAGTAACTTGTATTGTTGTGAATAGATATGGCAGATGATGATAGGGGTAGGGGTAGGGGCAGAGGCCGAGGAGATCGAGGGCGGAGGAAGACCGCCGCCCAGCCTCGTGGTTATCTTTCGAGGGGTGTTCAGTTGTATGACATCCCTGGTCGTGAGCCGAGGCCAGAGACGGAGGAGGACCCCGACTACGAGCCAGTACCATCACCATCACCATCACCATCAGCATCAGCATCACCATCACCATCTGCTGCTGGGGGACCATCATCACCCATTACTGCCTCCCCACATGACATTGGGGGCAGTAATGAGGTGCCGGTCGAGATTGCATCAGCAGCTTCAGATACACGTCCTCTCCCCTCCATCAGACCGGATCCATCCGGTCTAAGGTATATGATTTAAGTTGTTATAAATGTCAATCTTTTATAAATAAAATATGTAAAAGGGATTATTATATAAAATGGAAACTAATTCTTTATAACAATGTAGTTTTGTGCCTGCCTCCCTCGGCACTCATCAGATCACGGCCACGATACAGAAGATGTATCATAGGCCGATCGAGTATTTCTCGAAGTTGACCAAGGAGGAGAGGCGACGATGGTATCAGGAGTGGAAGGTAATATGAACTCTTCAATTTTAGTAATTACTAATTAATTATGTTGTGGTAACTAACAAATTAAATTTGTCTATATATTGTAGTCTCACTTCACCATTAGTCCTGCCGATGATCCAGTACTGTACCGTGCCTTCTGCCATCGGGCAGCTAAGAGGCTCGGTGACATGTACTTATGGATCCGTAATGGCAAGGATGACCAGCACAGGTGGCTCTCAGATGCCCACCACCGTGTGCTGCAGGAGTATTGGTCTTCTCCGAGGTTTAAGTCCAAGTCAGAGAAGGCCAAGGCTAGCAGGGCCTCATTGAGGGGTGGCTCCCTTCACTGTGGTGGATCCACTACTGTGGACTCCACTAAGAGACGGCCGGTACGTAATATTCCGAACGCAATACATTTAATTTTATGTTTCTTATATATGAATTGATTAATTAATGCTTTGTTCAATTGTTTTAAACTTACAGGGGCAGAGGCTGAAGAGACCACCCACGCAGGAGGAGTTGTTCAGGGAGACCCACACCAGGAAGGGCGACAAGACGACGTGGGTAGACGAGCGGTCGCAGCGCACTCATGTAAGTGATTTCATCATAGTTGTATAAATGTATTCAATTAATATGATTATGTATTCCACTTAAAATGATTATGTATTCTTCTAATTGTAGGCTTATTATACGCGCCGCTTGGATGAGGTCCGCACCCAGCTGGCAGAGGCATCACAACCCGGTGAGTCCGTCCCACCCGTCGATGAGGAGGCGGTGTGGACCGAGGTTGTGGGCGGCCCTTACAAGGGCCGCATATACGGGCGGGGCGCGGTCGCGAACCCCATTGCCCGTTCCTCCCACGCATCTGCTGCAACAGGAGCAGCAGCCTCAGCGGAGAGCAGCAACGCTGAGGTCTGTGACCGGGTTCACAATCTGAACCTGGAGCTACAGACCCGGGTCGAGGTGCTGCAGGCGCAGCTTGAGGAGGAGCGGACCGCCCGACAGCAGGACAGGATCGCCCAGCAGCAGGAGATTGCTGCGGAGGTCAGCCGGCAGATTAGAGAGCAGATGTCCCAGTATTACGGGATGTTTGCTGCTGGAGGGTCATCATCGGCTGCTGCTGGCGTCTCTGCACCACCACCACCTTCTCAGCCATCACCCTTCCCTCTCACTCCCCCACAGTATCCTTATCCCCCTGCATTATGGCCTCCTCCTCCACCTCCATATCATCCAGGATATCCACATCCCGCATATTCTACACCACCTCCACTTCCTGCTGCTACTGCTGCTGCCGCTGCCCAGATGACACCGCTTGCTCCTCAACCTGCTGCTTCCGCCGCTGCCCACACACCGACTCCTCGACCTCCTCCTGCCCAGACTCCTGATCCTGCCCAGACTCCTCCTACTCAGCCGGATGCATCCAGAGATGATGCTGGTGATGGTGATGATGATTGTGACATTGATACGATGGATTTTGTATGACTTTTTTTTATTGTTTATGTTTTGGATGTTCAGACATTACGTTTTGGATTTTTAATGACTTGACTTATATAGTGTTTGGATTTTATATATTTTGTAAATATTAATTAATATATATATTATGATATTTCATTATAGTTTTATTTATGGAGATTAACGATCGTTTTGTTATAAATTTTGATTTAGTTTAAATATTATTAATTCAGATATTTAAAAAAAAAAAATTTCGGCCACTGTTATCGACGGACGTATCTGCCGATAACGAATTTTTTTTAATTTTAATTTTGAAAAAAATAATTATCGACGGATAAGTATCCGCCGATACAAATATTTAATAATTTTATATTTTTTTAAAAAATAACATTATCGAGGGATATATCCATCGATAAAATATCGACGGATATTATGGTTAAATCCGTCGATACTTGAATTCTGACTAGCAAGTAATCGTGGGGGACCATCCGTCGATACATCCGTCGATACATTGAATCATCGACGGATATTAAGGGGATCCGTCGATGAAATCCGTCGATAATCCGAGAGTTTCTAGTAGTGAGACCACTGAGGAGGAGCTCTCCTTTACTCAGGGCGAGCTAAGGGCTTCAGAAGTGGGTCGGGGCAGCCTGGCTTCGGAGCTTAAGGAGGGACAGAGGAAGGTCGAGGAGCTGACAGGTGAGTTGGATGATCTCCGCCTTTCCTCAACTCAGAGCATTTCAAAGCTCGAGAATGAGGTGGAGGAGCTACAGGCTACCTTGGTTGACTCTACCTTGGCTGTGGCCGAGTTCATCAAGGACCAGGTTCGCATCCTCTCTCCCGACCTCGATCTTGGACAAGTCGGAATGTAGACTAAGATCGAGGAAGGGAAGTTGGTCATTGTTGATCCCAACTCACCTGAGGAAGCACAACCAGTTCCCCCTGCCGACTCGATGTCGCCGTTTTGGAGACTGCTCATGAGACGAACATTCCCGATACCGATGTTGTCGATATTCCTGATGCCTGACTTTTAAACTGTTTTGTAAATGACAAGTTATTTTGCCTTTGTTTTTATTACTTTATCCGGGTTCCCGTTTTGGGTTCGTGCCGGTTTTTACACTTTGTGTATATTTTCCGGGTTCCCCTTCTTGGGGTTCGTGCCAGCTTATAAAGCTTTTGCTTATATTAATATATGTAGAACTTCGAATTGCAATGTGGCTTTATTTACTTGTGCTCATGCTTTAGCTTATTTAACTTAGCCTTACACTAGTAATCGCCTTTTAATCGCGGTAACCACCTCGGGTTCGCTCTTATTTACTCAACCGCTTTGGACTTAAATTATCGGCCTCGGATTTTCATTAACCAGCTCGGGTTTTGACCATCTCGGGGTCTCAACCAACTTGGGTTTTTTAATTTAATCAATTATTAACCAGCTCGGGTTTTTGACCATCTCGAGGTCTTAACCAAATTGGGTTTTTTAATTTAATCAATTATTAACCAGCTCGGGTTTTTGACCATCTCGGGGTCTTAACCAACTTGGGTTTTTTAATTTAATCAATTATTAACCAGCTCGGGTTTTTGACCATCTCAGGGTCTTAACCAACTTGGGTTTTTTAATTTAAGAGTGAAGTACCAAATTAACCCCCGAAAGATTTTGTCGCTGACAAAATCACCCCCAAAACATTTTAACGACAAAATAGCCCCTCAATGATGTTTAACGTTTGACAAAAGACACCCACCGTGAACTTTCTTCAACGGATGTTAACTACAGTGATGAGGTGGAATACACAGTGCCACCTTGGATATTTCTATACAATCAAAATCCCTAATTAGTGTCTCTTTCCCCAAATTTATGAATTGAAACCCTAAATCATCTTCTACTATCTCCCTCATTCTCCCTAAAAAAGACACTAATTAGGGTTTCAATTCATAAATTTGGGAAAAGAGACACTAATTATGGATTTTGATTGTATAGAAATATCCACAGTGGCAGTGTGTGTCCATCTCATCACTGTAGTTAACGTCCGTTGAAGAAAGTTCACGGTGGGTGTCTTTTGTCAAACGTTAAACATCATTGGGGGGCTATTTTGTCGTTAAAATGTTTTGGGGGTGATTTTTTCAGCGACAAAATCTTTCGGGGGTTAATTTGGTACTTCACTCTTAATTTAATCAATTATTAACCATCTCGGGGTCTTAACCAACTTGGGTTTTATTTGATTATTTGAACGTTGGGTTAATACCTCGAATTTCCAGATAAAAACAAAGTAAATATGGAAAGGAATAATTTATTACTGTCTTCTCAAATTCGCTTCGTTAAAACCTCCCGGGCAAAACCCTCCTTGAACCTTCTCGGGATAACCCCCTGGTTATATCTTCTTGCCACTCTTTGCTTGAGGGTCTCTTCTCGGATCTTAGCTGCGTCCCGATCTTATTCAATTGTATCGAGCTCCGCCTTTCTTGCTTCCGAGTTGTGAGCTTCTTTGTAACTTACAACTCGAAAACTTGGCTCCCCGAGCTCGACTTGAATCATGGCTTGACTACCATAGGAGAGTTTGAAAGGACTTTCTCCCGTGGTAGAGTGCGGCGTTGTTCTGTAGGCCCGTAGGACACTCCCAAGCTCTTCTGCCCAAGATCCTTTTGCCTCATCGAGCCTTTTCTTCAGCCCCCTTAGGATCACTTTGTTAGCGGCTTCGCACTGCCCATTAGCTTGGGGGTGCTCTACGCTAGTGAACCTTTGCTCAATGTTCCATCCTTGTAGGAAATCTCGGAACTTCTTATCAGTGAATTGCGTTCCGTTGTCCGAGATTATAACCTTCAGGACCCCGAAACGAGTTATGATGTTCCTCCAGACGAATTTTCGACATTGAGCCGTCGTTATGGTGCCGAGGGGTTCTGCCTCAATCCATTTGGTGAAGTAATCAACAACCACTATCAAATACTTCACCATGCCCGGAGCCGTTGGGAAGGGTCCGAGTAGGTCGATGCCCTATTTATCGAAGGGCCACAATGCCAAGATCGGGGTCATCTCCTCGGGAGGCGCACTGAAGTGGTGACTGTGTTTTTGGTACTTCACACACTTCTTTACGTATTCTGTCGCGTCCTTCTTGAGTGTTGGCCAAAAGTATCTAGCTCGGATAACTTTCAGTGCTAAAGGCTGGCCTCCGAGGTGGTTGCCCCCCGCACCTTCATGAACCTCTTCGAGGACGTACTTAGCTTGATTTTCATTTAGGCACTTCAGCAGTGGCTGGCTGAACCTCCTTTTATACAACTGCCCCTCAACCACTGTGTAGTACAGGGCTCTTCTCTTCACAATTGTCGCGGCTTTCTCATCATCCAGAAGAATTCTGAGCCTGAGGTACTGGAGGAGCTCGGAGATCCAACTCGGCGACGTTTCTACAGCCGCGACTTCCTGTTTTTCTGCTATTGATGGCCTTTCTAGGGTTTCTTGAATCAATGTTTTGCTCGTCCCTGTAGGCCTAGTGCTCGCGAGCTTTGACAACACATCAGCTCGGGAGTTCTCTTATCGAGATATATATCTCACCTCGGCTTTTTGCAAGGGTTTCAACAACTCCGTTACTATCTGCAGATATTTCTTGAGTTGCTCATCTCGGGCCTGGTACTCGCCCCCAATTTGAGAAACCACGATCTGCGAGTCGCTGCAGATAGTAAGTTCCTGAGCTCCGACATCATTTGCCAATTTCAATCCTGCAATCAAGGCTTCATACTCCGCCTGATTGTTGGAAGCTCGGAACTCAAACTTTACCGACATCTCCACTTGGATCCCTAGATTATTTTCTAGGATGATGCCGGCTCCACTGCCCTTTAGGTTTGAAGACCCGTCAACAAATAGGGTCCAGTGGACCTTCTCCTCTTCTTCATCCACCATTTCTCGTACGAAATCGGCCAAGGCTTGTGATTTGATTGCACTCCGAGGTTCGAACATCAGGTTAAACTCGAAAAGTTCTACTGCCCACGACACCATTCTTCCAGCTAGGTCGGGCTTTTGTAGAATTTGCCTCATAGGGTGGTTTGTTCTCACTACCACCGTATGGGCTTGGAAATACTGCCTCAGCCTTCTCGCAGTTGTGATCAATGCAAACGCTACATTTTCTAACTTCGGGTATCGGATCTCGGGACCCTGTAATGCCTTACTCACGAAGTAGATTGGTTTTTGCGTCTTCTATTCTTCCCTCACTAAGGCTGCTCCTACCGCCAATTCCCCTACCGAGAGGTATAGGTACAACACTTCCCCCACCTCTGGTTTGGACAAAATCGGGGGGGTCATTAGGTATGTTTTGAAGCCTTGAAAAGCTTCTTCACAATCTGAGGTCCAGCTAAAATCTGTCTTTTTTTTTAACAGTTCGAAAAGTGGTAGGGACTTCCGAGCTGATAGTGGGAGAAATCGGGATAATGAGGCTAACCGACCCGTCAACCTATGGACTTCTTTTACCGAGGTCGGGCTCTTCATGTCCAAAATGGCTTTACACTTTTCTGGATTTGCCTCAATACCTCTATGTGTCAACATAAATCCCAGAAACTTCCCGGCTTCTACAACGAAGGCACACTTTAGCGGATTCAACCTCATACCTTGGCTTCTTAATTTTACGAACACGACCTCGAGATCCGAGATCGTATCCTCCTCATTTCTTGTTTTCACCAGCATGTCGTCTATATAGACTTCCATTCTGGTAACGATTTCTCCCTTGAAGACTCTGTTCATGAGCCGTTGGTAGGTGGACCCGGCATTCTTCAGACCAAAAGGCATAACCTTGTAGCAGTAGTTTGCCCTTGGTGTGATAAATGTCGTCTTCTCCTCGTCATCGGGGTTCATGGGGATTTGGTTATACCCCGAGTATGCATCCATAAAAGACAAGAAACGGAAACCCGATGCGGCATCCACCAGGCTGTCAATGGTCGGTAGTGGGAAGGGGTCCTTAGGGCAAGCTTTATTCAGGTTGGTGTAATCTACACACATCCTGAGCTTCCCATTCGTCTTTGGTACCATCACGACATTGGAGAGCCAAGTCGGGTACTGGACTTCTCTGATGAAACCGGCCTTAAGCAGTGCTTCAACTTGCTCAATCACTGTTTGGGCCTTTTCTTCCGACATCCTCCTCTTCTTCTGTTTTACCGGCTTTGTTCCGGGGTACACAGATAAGTGGTGGCTCATGATCTCTGGATCGATCCCAAGCATGTCCTTGGCTTCCCAGGCGAAGAGGTCGGCATTTTTCTTGAGAAATTGGATCAGTGCCCCTTTACCTACAGGACTTAGGTTAGCACTGATCCGAGTAATCTTCTCGGGGCTTTCCCCGATATGCACTTCCTCTAAATGGCCTTCTGGCTCCGACCGAACTGGGTTCCGAGATCGCATGTCGAGCTCGACATTGTTGACCTCAACCCTTGCTATTTTCTTTTCTTTTTCTTCTTTTTCTTTTTCTTCCCCATCTTCACCCTTGGTCCTTTCCCTGACCTTCAAGTTGTTGATGTAGCACTTTCGAGCTGTGACCTAACATCCTCTCACAGTGACGACCCTACCGTCGTCTGTGGGAAATTTCATGACCAGGTGGGGTACCGACACTACCGCCCCGAGCTTGCACAACGTCGGCCTGCCCATGATCATGTTGTAGGCAGAGTTAATTCTTGCCACTATAAAATCGACCTCCACCGTCTTCACTAATGGTTTGGTGCCCATTGTGAGGTATAGGGTGATGTAACCATCGGGCTTGATTACATCGTACCCCGAGAATCCCACGAGGTCTTCATCATAGGCCTTTAGGTCGGAATCCTTTAGGCCCATCTCATCGAAAGCTCTTCTGGTCAGTAGCTCGGCAGAGCTCCCCGTGTCGATCAAGACCCTTTTGATCTCCATGTTTCGGGCCATGACCGACACTACCAGGGGATCGGCGTAATTGGCCATCACTCCGGGGTTGTCTTCATCAGAAAAGGTAATTGGCACTGGGACCTTTTTTAATGCCCTTGATGCCAATTCCTTTTTGTCTGCGCTCATGATTTCTTTGAGCGCTCTTTTTCTTGCAGCGGCGCTGGCGCCTCCCCCGGCAAAACCCCCCGCGATGGTGTGAATTGTCTTCACCACCTCGGAGCTGTTTTCGGGTTCGACCTCTTCCTTGGGCTTGCTTTTTTTGTTTCTCGGGTTTCTCCCCTCATCCTCGGGGCTTCTTTCCCTCTTCCTCTTCGGGCCCCTCTGTTCTGCCACGTATTTTGCGAGCTTGCCAGCTCGGATTAATTCTTCAATTGCATCACGAAGGTCGTAGCAATCCTCCGTCCGATGCCCATGCTGCTCGTGGTAGCTACAGTACAGACCTCAGTTTGTGTTTGCCCTTGTTCTTACTGGTCTGGGTCTGGGCAGCCGTTCAGTCTGTTGTATCTCCTTGTATACCTCACTTATCGATCGTGATAAGGGGGTATAGTCGGAGAATTTTCCCCTTGCAGGGGCTCGATCTCTTTTCTCCGATCTCTGCCTTTCTTCCCTAGGCTTCTGAGGTCGGGACCTTTCTGTCCTCCTTTCCTCAGTCTTGTCCTCTGCTAATTCTCTTTCCATCTTGGCCATCATGGCCTCCTCAGCTCTGATGAACTCGGCCGCTCTGTCTTGAATCTCTTCCATGGTCGTTGGCTCCGACCTGGAGAGGGACTCGGCAAATGGAGACCAGCGGAGTCCGTTAATCAAGAGGGTAATTGCATTGGAGACATGCAAATCCCTTACTAGGAGCGCTTCAGCATTGAACCTTTCAAAATAGGCTCTCAGCGTCTCCCCTTGCCTCTGCTTGATATTCATTAGGCTCACAGCGGACCTCGGCTTTGTTTTCCTGGTTGTAAAGTGAGCCAGGAATTGAGTTGCGAGGTCAGCGAAACAATGGATCGACCTTGACGGAAGACGGTTATACCACTTTAACGCCGTCTTGAGCAAGGTGATCGGGAACGCTCTGCATCGTTCCTCATCCACTGCCCCATCATAGTCCATTCGGGAGTTGAATGCTTCGAGATGCTCCTCGGGGTCGGAGGTCCCGTCGTATTTCAGTCCCGGCGGGGTCCGACCTGGAGGCATCTGATACTTCAGGATGTGTGGGGCCAGTGGTCCTTCAGCCTTGAACTGGAACCCTCCCCCCTTTCCACCGCCCGTACTTCGGTACTCGGTATAGGTAAAGGAGCGTTCCTGCTCATCATGGTAATTCTGGGACTGTCTGTCCCTTTCTCTCTCTCGGGATCTTCTCGATCTTTCTTGGCGATTATCGCGTTCCCGAGACCGACGTTGCTCATCGGATCTCGGTCGCTCCTGCTTCTTCTCCCGAGAGTGCCCGTTCCGACCATTTCTGGCCGGGTCTTTTTGCTCCAGCTCAAGCCTTCGGGGGCGCTGGGCTAGGTCCTTGACCTTTTCTCGTTCGTGGAGGAGCTTCTCTTCCACCTTCTGGTTTCGGCGTTCCTCCCTCCGGAGTTGATCCTCTAGAGGAAGTCGCTTCACCATTTCTTGCTCCAACAGTCGGAGCCTCTCCTGCTGATCTCGGATGAGCTGCATTGTCTGGCGCACACCAGGATCAACAGAGGGTCCGACCTCGTTGTTTCCGGCGACCGTACTAGGTTGCTGTTCAGCTTCAGCTCCTCCCGTTCGTCCGAGGTCAATTCCTTCTGATTCGGGGGGGGGGTGGGGGCTGAGGTTGAGATTGGTCGGTCTCGTGGACCGTTTCACAGTGTCCGTCCTGCGTGCCTTCCATTCGGTATCTTGGTTCTCCTGGGTGGACGAGGCGGACGGTAGTCTTTGTTCTAGCCAGTTTCTCGTGTTTGCTACGGTCCCTTAGAAGGTAAACCGACCTCGAAAAGTGCTGTGGTGGGTCCCCGGCAACGGCGCCAATGTTCTGTACCTTTGACTGAGGTATGAACTGTCGCCGGAATTTGACTTCTCGCACAACTGCTCTTCAAGGCGTTGGGGGTGTTTTCCCTGAAAGGACTCCGAAGCTTAAGTCAATATCAGTATAAGTGTGAGAACTCAACTGAAAGCGTACCTGATACTGTGATGGGACACCCTATTTATAGAGGGGGATTGGAGCCATTTCCATGCCGCCAACGCCGCACGACTTAGGATAACAGCCTCCCCGCTTTCCGCGGCGTGTAAGGGTGTCCCGCGTAGTGTTGATCATGACTCCGGATTTCTCGGCATCGCTATCCGCTCGCCTCTAGTCGCCGCCCTAATCGGGGGTCTGATCTCATCCGACCTCGGGTCGGGTCACGAGCCGGTTGCTGGGTCCTAGCCCTTTGGGACACTAGCTTCATTATTGGGCCTTGAAGGTTTAATGGGACTTGATCAGGACTCGCCCATCGTGGGGTCCTAGGTCCGACCTTGGGCCTTACTTGGGTTGATTCTTTTTCGTTCTATGGGCCATTTTTGGGCTACTCATTGGAGTCTCGAATTGGGCCACTGGATTGGGCCACAATCCGGGGTGTGAGCAGTTAGAATTTAATTAAGTTTGGGTGGATAAGTTTCTTCTAGTAAACCATTATTTGTTATGTGATCTAAGTTTATATATATGTGTTTATTATAAGTTATGTGATTTATGTGTGTTTATCATGTGCTATGTGATTTATGTGTATGAATATGTGTAAAAATGATATGTTATGTGATTTAGGTGCATATATGTGTTTTATTCAATGTTTAGATTATGCATGAGGTTAGGAATGAGATATGGGTGTTTATAGCACGAGTTAGGACATTTTAGAAGTATTTTAGGGCTATTTTACAGCCTAGTAATCGATTACCACGGGATGGTAATCAGTTACGCCGCACAAATTTTCGAATCTGTGCATTTTAACAGGATGTAATCGATTACAGATTCGTGGTAATCGATTACAGTCTGCACAGTAAGGGTTTTTAGTGCGTTTTATGTTACGTATGGGCCCCATGATGACTGAAACCCATGCACAACATAGCCACTACGTGAGAAACCCTAGCACACACATCAGTAACCTCTGAAAACACTATCTCTTCACTTTGAGCCTCCATTGTTCTTCTCTCTCTGTCTCAAAAACACAAAAGTCATAGCCACTCTACACCACGAAACTCATATGTAAACTCATCCTATCAAGAAACCGATCACATATTGTTGATCCTCACACAAATATACACCTTCCTACCGATTGCAATTCATCAATATGAGTCTTTTCTATCACTGCACCGTTTGTGGGTCTAGAGAGAGAAAGCTAGAACGGGGGTTTCTCCGGGAAAGGATTTTCTCTACGTTTTCATTGAATTTCTTCATAAATTTTATGTATTTTCGTGCATATTGTTGTATGATGATTGAATTATTGATGTTAATCGTTTTTCTTATTGGTCTTATTGGGGTTCATGAAAGGGTTGAATTTACCGATTAAATTGCAAAAAGAAAATGTTTTACTAATGTAAAAGTGTTTTACAATGTATTTTACCTATTGGTTTACGTGTATTTATGTTTTCTATCGATTGGGATGATTCTAGATTAAAGTTTTAGCCATTAGCTCATGAAAAACGTGTTTTAGAAACCCCAAAATCTGAATTATCGCGTTCGTAATCGATTACAAGAGGTCTGTAATCGATTACGAGGTGAGAATTTCCAATCGCGACAAAACACGGCTCTCTATTGATCGATTACAGAGTCTGTGTAATCGATTACAGTAATCGATTACAATACCTCTTTTATCGATTACAGCACTGCAGATTTTACAAAAATTAATTGTTTTGACCCTTTATGTACCCTAATGTGTTCTACGACTTGTATGAATATTATATATGATTTCTATATGATTTATAAACAATTATATGAGTTGTAATGTATGTTTACATGCTACTATGTGATGATGTATTGTGATATTTATGTTACATATGTATATTTGAGATTATGTACTGTGAATTATTAAAGTCATATGTTAAAGGCAAAGATGTCACTGGGTGACGCAAAGAGAAAGATAATGTTATGAATAAAACGTTGTAGCCTTCGGCATAACAATGAGAGTTGTTAAGGGAGGGATGACAACCTCGACATTACAACCTCATTGTTAAGGGAAGGTGAATTTACCCCCTCTCCCCGTTATGTTTAGGATGAGCTCATGCCTAGTGGTCGGTGCAGTGGAGGAAAGGTTATAGAGGGTGGTCACAAGTCAAAGTACATATATAGCAAGATAAAGATGTTTTATGATTTTATTATGTTATTTTATGATGTATTTATAGTATATGTTTAGGGGCACTAGTACATGCATTATACAAAGATGTCACTTATATTAATGTTAAATGTATAATTAAAATAAACAAGACGCAATTAGATAAGACGTTCCGGGAAAAGATTATTTAAACTTATACTTGAATTGAAATCATTTATGTTTCACTTATTTTATAATTAAACCCGAGGCGGCTTCCTCTACTGAGACACTTTCGAGTGCTCACCCTATGTTTTTCCCACCCTTATAGAGGAGCAGACAGAGCAGGACAATGGAGCTAGCGAGGAACAAACACATAATTAGTTACATGATAATTTTCCGTTTATTAGACATATACATTGATTTACTTTACAGTTATGGAATTATTACAGTTCGATGCTTTATTGTTTCCTGAGTCCGGACTTCTGTTAACCTGCAATTATTTATTTTATATGTATTTATTGTGGATTCTCATGAGTCATGGTTTAGGCTTATGGGGTAACACTTATTTATGTTATGGATGTATTGAGAGTTTATTTATGGTGTATGTCCCATGTTTGAGTATTACCTAGTATGTTATTATATACCTTATTATATATTTCGCTTACTATATGTGCAAGACCCCTATTTTTCTATTCCGTGAACGTTTACGAAAATTTACTCCTACGTATTTTTTGCGTATGATATTTAAAAAAATAAAGATAAAGCTATAAAATCAGGACGTGACCCTGAATAAATTGCCTAAGATGACTTAAACATTAAGGACAATTTAGTAGGGAGTTACAAAAACATATTAAAAAACTCCAAAAATTCGAGATAGCATACACTTCTTACTTTAATTGTGTAAAAATAATTTAAAAACTTGACACTTTGTTATTCAAAATATTATAATATTTATAGGATGATAAGTTTTTTTTTTTTTTATTCTATATGTATTATTATTAAAAAGTTACTTTTTATATTCAATATTAATAATTGTTATAATTGTTTAATGTATGTAATTTAAAATATGAAAATTTAAATAATTTAGAGATTAATACTTTATTAACAAAAGATTTTTTAGAAATATCAAAATAAATGCATTAAAATATGAGAGAATTTTCAAATAGGAGATATATAGATTTGATTAGAGAATGTGTAGAGTTGAATATGTTAATGAAGATGAAAAAAAGATAAACAAGTAACAAATCAATGACTAATTTTTCGAACAATCAAATTGTTAGAGATTAATTAGTTTAAAAATAATATTGTTACTGTTACTAACATTGTTAATCATTTTCATTCAAAGATTTTATAGTGTTGGACTTTTGATATTATTAAAATATTTTTAATTATCAAAAATCACCTTGTCTCCTATATCTATAATTCTATAAAAAGAATTGAAAAAAAGGTAGTTATATTTGGTCTTTTCATTTAAGTCTCAAAAAATTTAAAAATAAAAATAAATTAAAAAATTAAATTTTTTTTAAAAATAACTACTTCCTTCATTTAAAATAATTTCAACTCTAATTTTTTTTCTATTTTTACATTTACATCTATAATAATTTTTTTAAATTATTATTCCTTTTATAATAATTTTTAATATTATTTATCTTTTTTTACCTATCATTATATAAAAAAATTTAAAAAAATATATATTAAAAAAAATAAAAAATATAGTTTCACGGACACAAAATATAAGTTGATGTTAGTAAAAATTATTAGGATCCATTTGGGAGTTTGTTCTAAATAAATACACAGTAGAAGTTGATGACAGAGGATACCAATTGGACCCCATAGTTGCTGTCACGGAGTACATACCGTCTATAACACCCTTTCACAGGAAACACGATCATTTATTTGTGTTAAATAAGAAAGTCTCAAACATCCACGTAGTACTCTCCACAGAAAGTATACAACAACGACAACTTCCACACCTATACCTCACCCACTTTCTCCAATCTTTGAAAACACCAAAGAAACGCCAAAGATTCTTCTCCCAATTCTTCCATTCTCCGTTCAGAAAAACGATGCGTCCACCGTTAAAGAGGGTCGATTTCCGCGAAGGCGACAAGGTTGAAGTTCTAAGCAGGGAAGAAGGCTTCCTCGGCTCATACTACGAAGCCACCGTCCTCTCCCACCTCGACACAGGCCACTTCGTCGTGCGCTACAAGACCCTCCTCCAAGACGACGACGTTTCGAAGCTCCTCATCGAGACCCTTTACCCAAGGGACCTTCGACCTTCTCCACCAAGAATTCATGCTCGCGAGTTCTCTCTTTACCAGATGGTCGATGCCTTCGACAACGACGGTTGGTGGGTCGGTGAGATCACTGGCAGAATTGATCATAATACTTACTATGTTTATTTCCACACGACCAATGAGGAGATTGCTTACCCTTCTTCCAAGATCCGTGTTCATCATGAGTGGGTTAATGGGGAATGGGTTTTATCGCAGAGGCCATGTGTAACTGAAAACAATTCAATAACCCCCACCCAAATTGTTTCTAATTAGTCCTTCATAGCGCGTATTTGTACTAACAGATTGTGATTCAGTACAGATATCGTTTCTGATCTCTAGTATTAGCAAGGTCATATGATGATTTGTAGATCTTTAGGAACTTCGATGTTGGGGGTTTAGTCAATTGAATTTGATACCGCACACACGATTCAAATAAAGACCCCTTTTTCGCCTCTGATGACTTTATCTGGGATTACTTCTTGGACTCATCAGATATTTGTTATAGGTTGTGTCTTTGGGAAATTGTTCTGTTGTTGGGTGTCTGTTATTTTTAGGTTGGAAAAAGATGTGTATAGTGGCTAGATATGTAGAGAGTGATTTTGTTTGTTGTTCTCTTTTACTTGATTGATGTGTTTGGAATCAATAAACAAGTGAAACTAATGGAATCTTCCATGATTTCCAAGTATTGAATTCTTGATCTTTCTGTGAAGATGTTTCTACTTATGCAATCAATCCCCAATCCCACTCAACACTATCTGTTTAACGTGTAATAGTTAGATACTTGTCCATTGTAGAGGCTTTGAATATAGATATTGATTTGGTCAATCGCATCTAGGTGCACTACTTATCCAGCTTGTGCAGGTAACATACTGAGACCATATGAACAAAGCAACTGAATTACTAGAATCAAGATTTACTTGAGGTTATATAATCATTATGTTCTGTCCCCTGTGTTTGTCTGTTTCCATTTATCTTGTTTGTGCATTTAGTAAATAAGACTACATGCAAGAAAAGGAAAATGCTTATATAGCATGATATGGTTTCTGTGATAAATGGAAATGAAGCTTAAATTAACAAAACCAGATCTAATTCACATAATCATCATTATGTTCTGTCTTCTGTGTTTGTATGTGTTTAGTTAATTTATTTTAACATTTTGATAAGATTGTATGCAAGGAAAAGAAAATGATACATGCATGATGTGACTTTTGGTAGAAATGGAAATGAAGTTATTTAACTGACAAAACCGGATCATATTTGCATAATCATCATAGTGTGGCACTTCATAATGGTATCAATTATTTAACTATCAAGGGCTTTGTATTTTCTACTGATCACAATTATGAATGTTGCAGTAGAGTATAGAGAGCAATTACTTGGCCTAGCAATATTATAAGAATTTCTTGGTGAAATACTTTCAGATTGATAATTTTTGTTTGATTTTGACATTAATAAAGTTCTTGTTTTCAATAAGATCCTCCTGGGCTTCTTAGCTTGAGTTGAGCATGAGCCTTGATTCGCCTAGGATTTCTTGGTGATTCAATGAAGTTTTGGTGGAATTATTTCTGATTAATTATTTTGGTTTGATTCTGACATAATGTTCTTGTTAACAACAAGATCCTTCTGGGACTAAGATTGACTTGAGTCATGAACCTTGACTGGTCTTGTTCAAGTCTTCATTTTCTTGACTAAAGTTCTTCTTTTTCTAAATATATATGGATTATGAACTTTAGTTTAGAAGTTGATTTGAGGAAAGATTTCTCAACTCTTGTAAAGTGTAAACCATGATCTACACAGTCACTATATTTCATGGATATAGTGAGCTGTGGCCTGTAGATCTTTAGTATTTACTGATAATTTTCTCTCTGTAGTGAATTGCATATGACAAAAAAAGGAAGAGTTTATAATAGTATAATACCCTGTGCTGTGTTCAAAGTGGTTTATTTCACTCTTTCTGAATGAAATGGTGATCAAGCGGCTGAAATCAAGAGAGTAAAATTGAAATTAGCAGTCGAGCAAGAAAAGTTAGATAGAGCTTCCAAGGTTGCCACTGGATGAAGTGCAAGAAATATTTTGCTGTCACTTTTAACTTCGTGCCTTTAATATGATGTGTAACTAAGGCATTCTTGTGAAGATGCAGATGTAAAAACTGCTCAATTGAAGGAGCAGCATGACAGTACTGATCTCTTTGTTAGTTTTAATTGGTTTAAAGTACTCCCTCCATTCCAAAATCTTTTAAGGTTTTTACACGTAGATTAAAAAATTCAATAAATATTCTTAATTTTATAAAAGGATATATTAAAATGACTAAACTACCTACAACATTAATGAGAAAGAATGATGACTAGTGGTCCCTTTGAGTAATATTCAAGAAAGAAAGAGAAATGATACTAGGGGTATAATAGGTATGAAAAAATTAAATTGGCATTGGAAGTTGAAAACGACTATCATTGTGAATTTTTTCTCTCCCTAAAATGTCTATTATTTTGGAATGGAGGGAGTATTTGTGTTAGAAACCGTTTCCCTGAAGGTATTAAGGTTTATAGAAGGAGAAAATATAGAGATAAGATGGGATTGGTAGCAAATAAAGGGTAGATTGTTATAACTACCCGAGTATTTTGAATATTTGCTAAGCATCAGGATAGGGAGCATCTTTAGGAGTTTGTTTAGATTTTCTGTTATTGGTAGACTTTAAATTGAATAAGCTTAGCATTAGGAGATAAGCTGGTTTTTATGAAACAGGTTAGAGAGAGGAGCTGCTTAGTGCTCCATTCCCTGTGTATTCTGTGTCATTCTATCTATTAATAAACCTACCTTCCTTTCTATTATCTACTTACAGTTGGTATCTAACATTTGGTATCAGACACGCGATCCTGGGTGTGTGGGTGCCTTTTGTTCTGCTGCGATGAGTGATTCTATGGAGGAATTAGGGAAAAAGTTGGATGTGGTGGTGCGTCTGCTACAGGAGACGCAGCGACCGCGGCGTCGAGGGCGCTCCTCCTTGCCGCGTCGTGACACGCAACGCGTGAGTCCGAGTGACCGCTGGTATCGTGGTCACGCTACCACCCCTCCCCATCGAACCGAGCGTCATGTGTCGGCTTCCAAGGACCGTGACAAACGCCACTCCTCTCGCACCCGTTATCGTCGCGATGATAGCAGCGACCACGACGACCATGTGTCGCGCGCGAGCTTCCACTCTTCGCCTTCTCGTGATAGCCGCTCCCCTCGACGGGGGAACCGCGACCGCAGGATGAAACTTCCCATTTTTAGTGGCAATGATGTTTTGAGTTGGGTGGTGAAAATCGAACGGTATTTCGATGTCCAGGGGATAGATGGTGAGGAACGAATGGAGGTGGTACTGCTGGCGTTGGAAGGTCGCGCTCTCCATTGGTACCAGTCATGGGAGGAGCTTGCGTCTTTTTCCATCGTGGCTTCGTTTCAAGAAAGCTCTTTTGCGCCGCTTTCAACCAGGGGTAGATAGAGACCCTTATGGCCCACTCCTTCGGGTCAAACAATCTGGGTCGGTGCTGGATTTTATTGAAGAGTTTGAGAAAGTATCAGGCCCAATGCGCCATGTGGATAAGGAAATGATGAAGGGAATATTTCTTAATGGGCTAAATGATGAATTGAGGATTGAGCTTAAGAGTTTAGATTTACAAACTCTCTCTCAAGTAAAAGACCGGGCCCTTTTGCTTGAAGAAAGAAACAGTAAGTGGAAGAGCAAATCATTGTTTGGGCCGACAACTACGGGTTGGGCTCCTCACAGACAACCATCTCTGCCCACTAAACAACCAGTTCAGGAACCACATAGTTATTCTTCTTCTTCTTCCTCTCAGTCTCGCGAAAATCCACCTCTTCCGAAACCTCCACCGCGGCAGCTATCTCAGGAGGAACTCCGCGAGCGAAGCCGCCGCGGCCTTTGCTTCAAATGCGGCGAGCGGTGGGGTCCTGACCATGTTTGCCGCCTGAAAAATTTTCAGATATTATTAGAGGAAATTTCCGAGGAAGAGCATTCAGAGACAGAGGAAGGGAACGAACCAATTCAGGAGGGACCCACTGTATTGCTGCAGACTTTGAAAGTATCAGTTAATAGTTTATGCGGTTTCACTACTGCAAACAAATCCTTCAAAGTCCATGGTATGGTGGGTAATGCAGAGGTTACCGTGTTGATTGATACGGGAGCGGAGGTGAATTTCCTGTCTCGCAAATTGGCTCAAAACCTTCAGTTATCAATCAAAGAGTCTCCTTTTATTGTCGAGGTGGCTACGGGACAGGAGTCTAGGAGAAGTGGAATTTGTGACCAGGTAACTTTATCAATTCAGGGGAACTGTATTTCTCAACCTTTCTTTCTTCTAGACTTGGGTTCAGTGGATATCATTCTAGGCTATGGGTGGATAGCTAGTTTGGGAGATATAAAGGCCAATTTTCAGAAGCATTTCATTACTTGGAGAGAAGGAGACAAGCTGTGCAGCATTAAGGGGGACCCTTCTTTGAGCACCACTGAATCCTCGTGGAAGACAGCCTTAAAGGCTATTCGTGCGGAAGAGGAGAGCTATCTTATCACCCCAGATTCAGAGGTTGAACCCGAGAATTCAGTTGCTGAATTGCCAGCAGTGTTCCAAGCATTATTGAGTGAATTCGAGGATGTCTGCAATCTGCCAAAAGGGTTGCCACCTCCCAGATTTCATGATCATGCCATCATATTAAAAGAGGGCTCCCAGATTCCTCACATCCGCCCTTACCGTTACCCACACTATCAGAAAGAAGAAATAGAGAAAATAATAGAAGAGATGTTGGCTTCGGGTATAATCCGCTCTAGTACGAGCCCTTTCTCTAGTCCAGTTATTTTAGTGAGAAAGAAAGATGGGGGCTGGAGATTTTGCGTTGATTACCGCGCTTTAAATAAAATAACATTCCCTGACAAATTTCCGATCCCTATTATTGATGAGTTGTTGGATGAATTGGGTGATGCAACTGTTTTTTCTAAATTGGACCTGAAATCCGGGTAGCACCAGATTCGAATGAGGGATTGTGATGTCGAAAAGATGGCTTTTCGGACGCACGAAGGCCACTACGAATTCTTGGTCATGCCTTTTGGCCTTACCAATGCGCCGTCGACTTTCCAAGCTCTCATGAATTAGATATTGAAGCCATGGTTGAGGAAATCAGTGCTGGTATTTTTTGATGATATTCTAGTGTTCAGCAAAAATGAGGAAGACCATCTTGTGCATCTAAGGAATATTTTGGAAGTATTAAGGCATCATTCCCTATTCATCAACAGCAAGAAGTGCAGTTTTGTGAAAACAGAAGTGGAATATTTAGGCCACATCATTTCAGGGGGAGGCGTGGCAGCTGATCCAAAAAACTTGGAAGTAATGACTAAGTGGCCTACTCCGGTAGATTTAAAGAGCTTAAGGGGATTCCTTGGATTGACGGGGTATTATCGACGCTTCGTTAAAAACTATGGGAAGATAGCTTGGCCATTAACTCAACTATTAAGGAAGGATGGATTTTGTTGGAATGAAGAAGCTCAACTAGCTTTTGACTGCCTCAAATCTGCTATGGTTTCGGTCCCTGTGCTGCGTGTTCCTGATTTTTCCAAACCTTTTTCAATTGAAACTGATGCACCAGGAAGAGGTCTGGGTGCTGTTTTACTTCAAGAAGGTAGACCAATGGCTTACTTGAGTCAAAAACTCTCCCCCACATGCCAGTCGAAATCGGTATATGAGAGGGAATTAATGGCAATAGTTATGGCAGTGAAGAAATGGCGTCACTACCTTCTTGGCAGAAAATTCATTATCCACACAGATCAGAAGAGTTTGAAGTTTTTAGTGGATCAAAGGATGACTGGAGAAAGCCAACAGAAGTGGTTAATGAAGTTGTTGGGCTTTGATTTTGAGATAAAATATAAGGAAGGAAAAGACAATAGAGTGACAGATGCTTTATCTAGAAGAATTGCTGTTAAAGCAATTTCTGCGGTCACTTTTCATGATTGGGTTGGCTTGGAGGAGGAGGTGCAGCAGGATGAAAAGTTACTGAAATTGGTGCAGCAGCTGCTGATAGGCGAAGGGCAAGCTGGTTATGAGTTAAAACAAGGAAGGCTGTTCTATAAAGGGAGAGTGGTGCTTCCCAGGAATTCTTCCCGAATTCCCCTCATTCTACATGAGTTTCATGACTCCTCCTTGGGTGGCCATTCAGGTTTTTTCAGAACATATAAGCGCATTTCAGGTATAATATGGTGGGAAGGAATGCGAAAAACAATCATGGACTACATCAAGGTTTGTGATACATGCAACAGAAACAAGTACCAAACTCTCTCTCCAGCTGGACTTCTTCAACCTTTACCAATTCCTTCCCGGGTTTGGGAAGATATATCAATGGATTTCATTAGTGGCTTACCCAAGGCTCACGGAGCTGATACCATATTGGTTGTGGTGGATCGGCTTTCTAAGTATGCTCATTTTTTGGAACTTCAGCATCCTTATACAGCCAAGGAAGTAGCTGCTGTTTTCATAAAAGGGGTGGTCAAACTTCATGGCTTTCCTCTCACCATTGTCTCTGACAGGGACAGAATCTTCATGAGTGGGTTTTGGTCAGAACTACTGCGGTTATCAGGGACAAAACTCAGATTCAGCACCAACTACCACCCTCAAACAGATGGCCAGACGGAAGTAGCCAACCGTTGCCTAGAAACATATCTCAGGTGCTTTGTGGGGATGAAGCCTAGGCAATGGACTAAATGGCTTCCTTGGGCGGAATTGTGGTTTAACACTAATTATAATTCTTCAGCAGGGACCTGTCCGTTTAAGATTTTATATGGAAGAGAGCCACCTGTTTTTTTTAGAGGAGACGTTCGAGAATCTGCTATAGAAGATGTGACCCGAGCAATGGAGGAAAGGAATTTGATTTTAGAAGAACTCAAATGGCAGCTTCACAAGGCTCAAGACAAAATGCGAGTCCAAGCTAATAAGAAAAGAAGAGATGAGGAGTTTCAAGTGGGTGACATGGTGTATCTCAAAATCCAGCCCTATAGGATGAGGTCCTTGGCAACACGGATCAACCAGAAGCTCAGCCCAAGGTATTTTGGGCCTTTTAAGGTGCTGCAGAAAATAGGACAGGTTGCTTACAAGTTGGAACTACCACCAGAATCGCTGATCCACCCGGTTTTTCACGTATCCTTACTCAAACACTGTTTGGCTGCTGAGGTGCAAGCTCAACCACTACCTGGAGGACTATCTGATGAATGGGAAATGATGTTACAACCTATGGAAGTACTGGCCATTCGTGATTCAGCTGAGGGAAATAAAGAAGTGCTCATCCGATGGAAGGACATGCCTCACTTTGAGGATTCGTGGGAAATGGTTGAAGACATTAAATTGGCTTTCCCTGATTTTCACCTTGAGGACAAGGTGGTTGCTGATGGAGGGGGTATTGTTAGAAACCGTTTCCCTGAAGGTATTAAGGTTTATAGAAGGAGAAAATATAGAGATATGAAGGGATTGGTAGCAAATAAAGGGTAGATTGTTATAACTACCCGAGTATTTTGAATATTTGCTAAGCATTAGGATAGGGAGCATCTTTAGGAGTTTGTTTAGATTTTCTGTTATTGGTAGACTTTAAATTGAATAAGCTTAGCATTAGGAGATAGGCTGGTTTTTATGAAACAGGTTAGAGAGAGGAGCTGCTTAGTGCTTCATTCCCTGTGTATTCTGTACCATTCTATCCATTAATAAACCTACCTTCCTTTCTATTATCTACTTACAGTTGGTATCTAACAATTTGTTAGGGAGATTAGTTGGTTTCAAATACACAAATGTGTTTGAGGAACAACATTTTTTCAGCCAAAACAGTCAAATAAGCCCATTTAACACTTTATGGTCCAAATAACAATTTTAATCATGAATATATTTTAAAGAGCAATGCTAGAGGCACAACAAAAAAACAGCCAATATAGCCAACAAATTGTGCGCAACATATATAACAAATTACACAACGAATATTACATGTTGTGCACACCATATATCACATGATGTGCACAACATATATAACATGTTGCAAAGAAAAATGATGTTGCAATATGTGATATATGTTGTGCACAATAGATGATATACGTTGTGCACTATATATAATATACGTTGTGCATTTTATATTATATATGTTGTGCACAACTTGTTGGCTGTTTTGGCTGATTTTTTTGTTGTGCCCCAAGTATTTCCCTATTTTTAATGGTCTGGGTGATTGTGGCCCAAATTCCTATTTGTTGACTGTTTTGGCTGGTTTTTTTGTTGTACCTCTAACAATGCTCAAATAAATATGGAGCAGAGAACCCGAGGAGGAGTGTGGTTTAGCGGTAGGGGCTCATCCTCCCTTAACCAAGTGTCGAGGGTTCGATCCTCGCCTTGGGTATGGAAAAACTTTAAAACTTCGGGCTAGTTGTCCCACCCTTGCGAGGTGCCTACAAGCCAACGAGGGATTAGTCACAGTGGATACCCGGCCGTGCACCAAAAAAAAAATGGAGTAGAAAGGGTAAAAAGGCAGTTAGCTAGCTATGGGATAAGATCAGGCTTGTTAGGGAGAGATTGGAAAGGACTCTTAAAAATTTCCTTGTCACCGTTGTAGCGCGAGGTTTTCTCTCCACACTGGTCAAGAGCTTCTCTGAAACAATACATAAATTTCTTGTTTCCTTGCATGCATTCTTTTCTGTTTTCTGAACCAGTTCCATTATTAACTTGTACCTTAGCTCTCAGCCCCCAGGAGCTTTGAATAAGAAGCATTTTGCACAGTCCATTCAAACTCCTCTTGATTTTGACGCAGGATAGAACAGTTTAAGGGTTCATACATTTCTTGTTTCTCTGATACCATATTTTCTCCTCTGAATCAGTTGCATCAGAAATGGTTATATTCCTGTATTAGAAGGTCTATGTCATTAAATTTTAGGTTAATTAATGTCAATGTGCTAATTATTTTATTAAATTTTTAGTTGGATCTTTATAGTTTACAATTTTTTCTTTTTTCTTTTTATTTTTTTTATTGAAGTCGTTTTTTATATTCATTTTGATTGAATAATTAAAGGATTTAATTGTGATGCAATGTTAGTATAAAATAATTTTATATTGATATATAATCGCATGTGTTGTCATGCAAACAAAAATATTTGACTTTAATCCACTACCTAAAAAAGAAGTTACTTTTGCCGGCATGGTTTTCCAATGTCTCAAAAAGAAGTCACTTTTGTCGACGTGGTAACACGTGATTCGACGTCAATGTAAAATAATTTTACACTTCATTATATCACAATTGAATTCATTATTAAATTGATATAAAAAATATGGTAGGACTACATTAATATCAAAACCAAAAAAAAAAATATTAGAATTAGTATATTATCCATGTGATGAACCGAAACGTTAATAATAAAGTAAATATATAAGAAAATAAAATATGATTTTTTTAAACTCTATTTCAAATTTTATTTCTTAAAATAAAATTTAATTAAAAGGAGAATTAATAAAGATGATTTAATAAAAAAATAGGATTCATTATAGATAATAAAATAAAAATCAACTATAATTAAATTATATTTATTATTATAATTATTATATTAGTATATTTTCTAAATAGACATTTTGAATATGGAATAATTTTATGGTTAAATAAATAGCTTATAAATTAAAGAATTACTAATTAAAATAAAATAAATTGAAATCATTAATAGTTAATTATATTAACTACCGTAATAATTGGAAATGAGATCTTTTTGTATACACTAAAATAGGAAATAGTAAATACTAATCATTATTGACTGTTGGAAATGATATAATAAAAAATTAACATGTGTATCACGATAATTAAATGATTTAATTAAAATTACAAATCACGTATGGTGACAAATTACACTTAATATAACTATTATATGATTGTTTTCTAGTAATTTTACACTTAATACAACAATTTTTCTTCTTTTTTTTTTAAATTTAGATACGGTTTTTAAAAAGTTCAATTTCAACTTACTATATTTATATATGATTCAACTATAAATTTGAAATCATGATTAGTAATAAAATTATAATCAAATAAAATAAATTAATTAGACAATAATTGATTTCACTAAATAATTAAAAAAATAATATATCAAAATATATAATTTAATCGCTACCTATTTATAAATGATTCATACAATACATGAACTTATATTTCTATATTATTAGTTATTTAGTGGTTATTTAATTAAATTATAAATATTTCTATTTTAAATCAAATTCAATATATCTTAAAAAATGTTATTCTTTTTTAGACTATAAATAATCAAATGTTTATCTAAAATTTATAAATCATGAGTAAAAATAAAATTCAAATCAAACTCAATCAATCAATTTTATTTATTAATATCAATGATTTGATCTTAGATTTAAAATAAAAAAAATAAAAATGAACCTGAGAAAAATAAACATATTATACTCTCCAATAAAATTATTTAATCAATAATTTTGAGTCACGATGATAATAATTTTAATTAATTCTATATATTGTAATTATTACAAATGATATACTCTTTTTAACAAATAATCTCAATAATATCTTTATGAAATTTTTAAAACTAATCAATTTTTTTGAGAAAAAATTTTTCAAGTTACTACATCAAATTTATGAATAATTTTAATATAGATTAGAGAAATATGATTATTGAAAGTAGAAAACTAACAATTTTTTTTATACACGTAGAAAACTAATAACAATAGTTGGAAATTTATAAAACATAATCTTTTAGGCATAATATTTTTTCTTGATATGATATCCAATTGTATTTAAAATCACTATCTTAAATAAATTTTATTCAAATATTTGAATATTTTAATAGATATGTGTCTCTAATTATATTAATTTTTTCCAAAAAATAGAAAAACTAACATATATTTCTATATAATCATTATGAAAAAAATTTCAAATATAAACCATTATTTTTATTTAAATATTTGAAATGATATGCTGTCATAAATACTACAAAATAAAAAATAACATAAATACTACAAAATAAAAATTGATTTTATTGAATAAATAATATAGGAATGAAAAAATACAGATTAAAAAATATTAGAGAGATAATAAAAATATAATTAAAATTGTTGGAATAGAATGAGACAATCTTTCTTCAATAAAATTTGAAAAAATAACTATAATCTTCTAAACAAGTAGATATTTATCCTACTTTTATTAGTATAATAAATTGTAAATATTCATGACAAAACTTGTATAGTTTCATTAAAAAAATTGGATTATTTTATACCATGTAAAAATTAAAATTTATTCAAAAAAAAAAACTAATTGATATGAATAACAGTTATTAACAAACAAAAAAATTTATCTTTTAAAAAATAAAAAATGCATACCTATAAGAAATTCGACAATTCTCTCATTCCCTACAGCATAATTAAAAATAAAAAGGGAGTCATTCAAGTTAGAAAAGGGAGTCATTCAAGTTAGAATTTAAAAGAGTTATTTCATTTATAAAATACAGTAGTAAAAAACCGAAATTTTTTATCTCTAATAAAAACACAAAATTTCATATCCATAGATAAATTGACTGATTTTTTTCATTTCTTACAATAAAATAAAATATTAAAAAAATCAAAAGGTGTCATTCAAGTCCTTAAAAAAACTATTATTTGATTTAAAAAATAATAAAAATAGTAGAGAAAAGAGAAAATAAAATATTTAAGAAACTCTTTTGCAGTTGTGTATCCAAGTCACTTTCACCATCCACCACCCGAATAAAGAAGCTATATGAAGAAAAATTAAATCTTATTTTTTAAATAAAAAGAGAGAAATAGAAAGAATGATTAATAGATCTGATAAAGAGAAAGAGAAGAAAAAAGATAGAAAACAAAATAAGAACAATAGAGGATGAAGAGGAAAAAATGAAATTTAAAGAGTCAAGGAAGAAAATATAATACCAATATCAAATATTATTTTTAATTAAAAAACAGTGTATTTAAAATTTAGATTGTTTAAATTTGATTTTAAAATTTATTTTGTCTGATTTAATTTTATTATCTATAGATTGAAATATATTATGTAACATGGATATTTTCCATATTTACACCACAATATTAAATAGATTGAATTTTAGAATGATATTAATATTATTCTACGTCGCACATTTTAAAAGTTTTAATGAAAGAACTAATTAGTAAATTACCATTACATGTTGTTTAGTCTTACATTCATATATAAATATTAAATATCTTAAGTTATAGGAATGCTATCAATTACGTACATCTATACAAATGAAGCGTCCTGCAATGTATGAGGAAACTGTGCTAGTATTCCTTTATTAGAACCAAATTGTGGATGCTAATAGTTTTATTAAATTTTCAGTGAGGTACTTATATTTAAAAGTTTGCATAAATTATATTGGCTTCTTTTAAGATTTATTGTAATTTATTTTATTTGTTATTTATTTGTAAAATTTTATCAAGAAGTTGGATTTATAAAATTAATACATTGATTGTAGACAATGGTGATTCGAATATGAAAAGAGAGAATAGGGACACTACAAGAAACATTCGATAAATCAATGACAAAACCGTGGGGCTCCCGATGGGATTTTCTAAAAATTGATGCCATATAGACGGCTAAACACACTTGGCTTCTTCTGCGTCGTCGGTCTTTTTTCACCAAAAGGAAATCGTCCCGTCAGTTTAATTCTTGACAGTGTATGAACGGCTCATTTTTATTTTTGTCATCGGGAATTATGTTTTAAACACAGTGATAAGGTCGTCGTAGTAATCATATTGTTGATCGCAAATCGACGAGAAGAAATTAATAAAAAATCGATGGTTTCCTAACAGGATGTATAAGTCTTAATAGCGGTGGTATCCAGACGTGATCGTTGTTTATTATATAATGCTTGTGGACGGCATCCTGACAGGAAAAATAACCTAAAATATAGACGGATTCTCGACGGGTTGACAGAAATAAATTTAGTAAAAAACAAATTTTATAAAGTGAATTTTCGAATTCCTTTAAGCACATTTAATATATCAATGGATACCTAATAGAAATTGCATACCAAATTTATTGAAATGGTGACCGAATTTTATTCACTAAAGAAAACAAGTGTAAAATAACACAATAAAAAAAAACGTAAGTGCACTACACTGTACAAACATAACAAATCCTACAAAAATGTACAATAATACAAATGTAATAAAAAAAAAATGGTAGGGACTACTGATAGTTAGCATCATGATCCCCCCATCCTCATCGTCTCCCGTGTCGCCGCCCTCCTCGTCAGAAGAAGAAAGAAGCCCTACCGCCTTAGCACCCGAGCTTGAGGAACCCATGTTCTTGAAGAAGGTCCTCATCACGCTCCGCATCCTCGCCAATCTGTGCCTGGGACTTCTTCGTGAACTCCTGATGGGCCCGGAGCGACTCCTGCAACTTATGTACCTCCTGATTGAGAGCATGCACTCGCTCTCTAACCAGGTCATCGGTACATGCCGAGGCAGACCCTGAGGCAGTTGGAGAGGCAGAGACAGCACCCACCGAGGAGAGCGACTCGGCAAAGTGGGTCCGGCCAATGCCATGGATACGACCCTTATTAGGGCCATCCACCACCTCGAGCCACAGTCCCTCCTCATCAATAAGGGATACCTGCTCCCCGGCCTCTGTCCGGGCCTAGTTCTGAGCCTCGGCATCCTGCAGCCGGTCACAGAACTCATTCTACAAAAAATTATCAACACGTTTAGAGAAAAGTCTGCTCAGACCACTGGTCAACCCACCCACGACTCCTCTCGGTCCTCCTCATGTGCATCGCCTGAAAAAGCTCGCATTGAGTGGGGGGGGGGGGCGCACTTCAGCTCCCTGAACGGCACATTCATAAAGAACAAATATATATTAATTATTTACTTTTATTACAAATGTTAGGAGCAAAAAAGACAAAGAATAAATGTAATAATATTGTCTATACCAGATGGGCGCGGGTTGACTCGACTACGTTAGAGCCGCCGGTGTGGAGGGATCCACCTTTAAGAGAAGCCCGGTTGACTGTGTTGCGTCGGGACTTCTTCTAGAACTCCTTTGAAGCCCAATACTGGTCCAAGACGCGGCGGTGTGCCTCGGGTATCCATGCACTACTCTCGTGTCAAGATCGAGCGTCGTGCGATAGCTCCTGCATTCGCTTCCCGGTCCGGAACGACCAGGCATCCCTGATGGCAGGCTTCTCCTCGGGGGCGATGAAGAACACTCGCTACACACAAACTATAAAAAATGTGTTAAGTTTGTTTTATGAAATTTAATTATGGTTCGAAAAACAACATAACATATATATACAAAATGTACCCGCCACTGATGCCACCGCGTCTCCTTGACGTGGACGGGGACCTCAGTGAAGTTGCAGTATGTGTGATTATACCGCTTCTGGATCACCTCTGTGATCCTCTTGAGACCTCGACTGGCAGGGAGCCACCAACAACCAAAGAAGATAAACAGATATGTCAATGTAATAATAAACACATCATTAAAAACAAAGAATAATCAACATGCAAATATATAGACGAAATACAATTTACTTACCCATTACTCCTGTCGTATCTGAGTCGATACTGGGAACTAGCTGGGAATGGGTCCGTCTTTGGGGCGGCGACCTCCATGTGCTACTGATCAGAAGAAGGTGGGGGTCACCGGGAGCCACGAGTGTCGGCGGTGGAGTGATTGTAGCGGGGGCGCAGCTAGGGTCGTGTCCAGCACTGCAGTTATGGCTGGAACTGTGATGGACGTAGGGTGGGTGGTGCTCGACTAGGCCGAGGCAGGTGAATATTGGCCACAACCCGAGCTGCCATAACCACCCTTACCTCGTGGCCGTGAAACACCACGTCTACCAGCCATATGATCTCTGAAAAAATAACCAAAAATATGCATTGTAATATAAGACAAAGAAATGTAACTAATAAAACATATTCGATAAGTAGTGTAATGTTACCTATAAAACAATATATATATATATATATATATATATATATATATATATATATATAGGACAAATATTTTGATATCCTCTTCGTCACCATCAATTGGATATTTTGATACCTCTCCATCAATGGTCCCTTTGAAGGACACGAGAGGCGGCGATACCCTCTAAGCTCACTTTCGCAAACCGCTCGTTTAAATCCCTTATGCATCTTTCAAGATGAACTTCCCCTGCAGCAGCAAGAACATGCTCCCCTCTTGCAAAAACAGTAACCTCAACAAACTGATATGCACGATTCAAAAGCCTCATTCCTTCCTGCAATGCACCCTAATCCGTAGGGTGGGATGGATCGATTGCAACTCTTAAAGTAGGGGCAACTTGGAATGACATACTCTAAAACGACTTCCTATTAGAACTAATAGTAGCACTCTTCAAAATATATGTTGCCCTAGTCCGCTATTGGAAACAATATTCCCTGCTTTTGTAGATTTCAACACTTTCTCTGAACCTGAAATGGAGAATTACAACCACTCCAGTACTTATGGCGGCAATGCAGACTATATTGTTGATTCTTTCGACAATACAAATTTCAATGGTCATGCTGATTCTATACCTTATGACATCACAGATACAGTTCCTGCTGCTAGTTACCAGTTTTTTAGCTTGTTAAAAGTTCTTTGGGATTACATCTCCCTCAATGGTCTCTTTGCGAGAGGCGGCAATACCTTCCAAGCTCACTTTCGCGAACTGCTCGTTTAAATCCTTTATGCATCTTTCAAGATGAACTTCCCCTGAACATGCTCCCCTCTTGCAGAAACAGTGACCTCAACAAACTGATATGCACGATTCAAAAGCCTCAATCCTTTCTGCAATGCACCCCAATCCGTAGGGTGGGACGGGTCGATCGCAACTCTTAAAGTAGGGGCAACTTGGAATGACATACTCGAAAACGACTAACAATTCCTAGTAGAACTAATAGTAGCACTCTTAAAAATATGTTGCCCTAGTCCCCTAATAGGAACAATATTCCTTGCTGCTAGTTACATCTTAGGGATTTCATCTGCTCGTTCTATAAGCTCCTCAATCAAGTGACTCCACTGTTCGAATGAATTTTGACTTTTGATTCCCAGCCGACTTAATGCTCAGCGTTCGAACGACCAAAGACAACTTCGAGTTTGCGCACCTTGGACATAACAGTTGATTAGCAGTCTGATCATCCTAGTCTGGTGGGTCCTCCGTCCATCCCTCGATGAATTCCTGAATACCCATCATAAATGAATTTTTTATCCTACCACGGTGTACGTGTAACCGATCATACATCCATGAATGATCCGGTCTAGAAATTGTTCTTGCTGCTGTAAACCATACTGATTTTAAACTCAGTCAATTTTGACTTCTAATTTAGTTTAGGAGTTACTCAACCAGTATTGCCGGATTTTAAGGACCAGTCTCAAGCTAAGTCATCTACCCTAAGGTTTTGCAACGTAAATAACATAATCATCCGCCAGTATTTTCCAGAGCTCAAGGACCGGTCTCAGACTAAGTCATCTATCCTAAGATTTTGCAACAGTTAGAAAAAATAACCAGACAATTCCAGACCCCAGTGAGCCCTTTGAGGTTTACTGTGACGCTTCAGGGAGGGGGTTGGGTTGCGTGCTTATGCAGCATCGCAACGTTGTGGCATATGCTTCACGGCAGTTGAAGCCACACGATCTTAATTACCCGACTCACGACTTGGAACTTGCGGCGGTGGTGTTTGCTCTGAAGATATGGAGACATTACCTCTACGGAGTCAGGTTTGAGGTGTTTTCTGATCACAAGAGCCTCAGGTATTTGTTTGATCAGAAGGAGCTGAACATGAGGGAGAGGCGCTGGATGGAGTTCCTGAAGGATTGTGATTTTGAGTTGAACTACCATCCAGGGAAGGCGAATGTGGTTGCGGACGCGTTGAGTCGTAGAACGGTAAGCGTAGCACACATAATGGTCAGAGAGGCGCAGTTGATGGGACCTTGACCTAGGAGTGACCTTTACCCCCACCAATGTGAGAGTGAGCCAACTTCAGGTGTCGAGTACCTTTCTAAAGGAGATAGATAGAGCCCAGCAAGAGGATGAGGAGTTCGATAAGGTTTTAAAGGCTGTTAGTGGGGGAATGATGCAGGGTTTTAAGATGGACGGAGATGGCCTTTGGAGGTTTGCGGGGCGAGTTTGTTTTCCTGCGAGTGGTGACCTGTGGAGAGCGATTCTGGAGGAGGCTCACAAGAGCCATTTCACCATTCACCATGGGTTGCCGCCAATTAGAGGTATTGAGCATCACATTGATTTCATACCGTGTAACACCCCGCTACTTAGGGGTGTCCGTGCGAAGGGCACTATCCCAACGAACACGCTATAAGGACCTTAAAGCTAGATAAGATAACTGAAATAACTGTAATAACTGATATAACTGTAATAATTGTTCAACATTAATGAATCTTAACTGTAAGCTGTAACTGAAACATATAACTGAAAGGAAATCTGCCTCTAGTGTCTGGAGCAACTAAACATAAACCAATCTGTCTGATACATTACAACTTAATCTAAAATAAAAACCTAAACAAGGAAAACTGAAAGGCTCCACGTCAGAAGCAGAGCTCACCAAGGATAACAGCACGACCTCTACTGGATCAGGGGCTCCTCGTCTGCGCGGGGTCGTACTCTGATAAACATGATTGACGAGGGATGAGTCGTCGACTCAGCGATGGGATAATGCATGCAATGCAACACTCACAACATATATATCACATACTTAGCATGTTATCATTCAATCAAACAATCCCGTCGAGTTATCACACTAAAGCAACCCAAGCCTACAACTGTATAACTGTATCTGTATCTGTATCTGTGAACTAAATCTCAGCACGCAACTAGAGTATAGTCCCATCTGTCCCACGAGGGTTGTATCTATCACCAAGTCGTCCGGTAACCGGGATCGGAACATGCTTGGCAGGCTTGGGCGACTCACTCTTAATTAGCACACCATACTAAGATACCGGGATCTGACCACCAGCCATAGCGTCTGACGTATACTAATCAGGGTGGTGCGATTACTGAAGACAGTCAGCAAGTAGTACAATCAACATACAACATATCATAAGGCTATATCTATAGTTCAGTTATATTCCTTATCTTGTTTAGTTACATGTTATCATGGTATCTACAGCAATACGTAACCAATCAGCAATCATCACACAGTCAGCATATAACATAACTAAAATAAATCTCTACCATCATCTATACTAAGTTCTTAACTACCTAGAATATCACTATTCCTAACCACCTAGCATGTTACTAACTACTACTACTTCTACTACTACAAACACATGCGATATTACTTAACTTATTATTATCTTATCCTATTATCTAGTGATCAAACAAACATATATGCTGTAAATGCTTAACTGCATACAAAATCTCCACTCACCTGGATAAACCTGAGGCTGAAGAGGACCGAACGCTCCGTCCCCAGCTACTGGAATCGCGTTTGCACTTGGCGTGCAAAAGACCTATTAGAACCTCTAGAACAAAGAAAAACAAGACTTGAACTATAGCTGCGGAACACACCGTCGCTAGCGAGCTGATGCCTCTCGCTAGCGAAGGGTCGGTCGCTGGCGAGTTCCTCATGCTCGCTGGCGACCATCACGCATAAAGGGCATAAAAGTCTTTACACTCACCGTCGGGAATTCGCTCTAGCACAGTATCCCCAAGATGTTAGGCTCACACTGTCCTCAACAATGAAGGATGCCCAAAGCACTGCTTTGAAAAAGGCTGGGTGTGAGTTGTGAGATGTGAGGTAACATAACCCCTCATATATATAGGGTGAGGAGGGAAAGACTGAACCAGCTGCAAGCAATGTGGGACTTCGGTCTGGTAGCTAGCGACTAACATACGGTCGCTAGCGACCAGCTGCTCACTGGTGACAGAGGACTGCTCGTTAGCGAGCTCTTCTGACAGCAACACGGTGGCGTGTTTCTGACGCGTCCTGAGAAGAGTCCTTCCTAAGGGACACTATGATACGGGGTATCACAATCTCCCCTCCTTTTAAGGATTTGGTCCCCAAATCCAAACTAAACATAAAAGAAAAGGTATACTAGAAATACATACTAAGGTTACCTCGTGGATCGAAAAGATACGGATACTTCTCCCTCATCGACTGCTCCATCTCCCATGTAGCTTCGTCTCAGAGTGATTCCTCTAGATGACCTTGACTAGCGGTACCTCTTTGGAACGGAGCTTCCTGACCTGGTGATCGACTATGGCTACCGGCTCCTCCTCATACCCCAAACTCTGATCTATCTGCACCGACTGTGAACTCAGAACGTACGACACATCAGGAACATACTACCTCAACATCGACAGGTGGAAAACCGGATGAACTACCGGTAACTGCGCTGGGAGAGCTAACCGATAAGCAACCTTGCCGACTCTCTCTAAAATCTCATATGGTCCGATGTAGCGTGGGTTCAGCTTTCCTCGCTAACCGAACCGTACTACCCCTTTCATCGGGGATACCCGCAGAAACACCTGATCCCTGACCGCGAACTATAACTCGCGTCTCCTCTTGTCTGCATATGCTTTCTGTCGAGAATGAGCTGCTGCCAAGCATTCCCTTATCAACTTTACCTTCTCCAGAGCCTCCTGAACAATGTCTGGACCCACTGTCTGAACCTCTCTTGTCTCAAACCACCCTATTGGCGAACGACAACGCCTACCGTACAACGCCTCAAACGGTGCCATCTGGATGCTAGCCTGATAACTGTTGTTGTACGCGAACTCTACCAAACCCAACTGCTCATCCCAAGAGCCACCAAAATCCAAGCTACAAGCCCTCAGCATATCCTCTAATGTCTGAATGGTACGCTCTGACTGACCGTCCGTCTGCGGATGAAAAGCCGTGCTGAGATCCAACCTCGTGCCTAGAGCTTGATGCAAGGCACGCCAGAACCTGGAGGTAAATTGCGTTCCCCTGTCTGAGATGATAGATACTGGTATGCAACCTGACAACCCGATCGATGTAGAGGCGAGAATATTGCGTGGCTGTGAATGTAGTCTTCACCGGAATGAAATGTGCAGACTTCGTGAGCCGATCCACTATAACCCAGATAGCGTCAAAACCCTTCACTACTCGCGGCAATCCCGTTACGAAATCCATTGCTATCCTCTCCCACTTCCACTCTGGCAGTGGAATATCCTGCAACATCCCTGCTGGGCGCTGATGCTCAGCCTTGACCTGCTGACACACCAAACACCTGGTCACGAACTCACCCACATCCTTCTTCATATTGTGCCACCAATACAACGGCTTGAGGTCTTTGTACATCTTAGTCGATCTTGGGTGAACCGAATAAGGTGTACAATGAGCCTCTCTCAAGATGGTCTCCCGTAGGTCCCCTACCTCTGGCACACACAACCTGTCTCCAATCCTGAGCGCTTCGCCTGCATCTACTGAGAAGTCCGAACACTCCCCTTTCTGAACCCTCTCTCTGAGCTCCACCAACCTCGAATCCTCTAACTAACGCTGCTTCACCAGCTCCGCAAACGTCGACCTAACACTGATATGGGCTAAAACCACCGCAGATCCATCAACCTCAAACCATATACCCTCAGACTCCAACCTTTGGGTCTCTCCTGCCATGGGTCTCCTCTCTGGCGCAATGTAAGCTAAACTCCCCTGCGATCTCCGCTCCTCCACCACTGGATTCCTACTCAAGGCATCCGCCACCACGTTCGCCTTCCCCGGGTGATACTTGATCGAACAGTCGTAGTCACTAAGAAGCTCCAACCGCCGTCTCTGTCTCAGGTTTAGGTCCTTCTGCTCGAACATATGCTTCAAACTCTTGTGATCCGCGAAGATCTCACATGTATCCCCATACATATAGTACCTCCAGGTTTTTAAAGCAAAGATCACTGCTACCAACTCCAGATCATGTGTTGGGTAGTTTTGCTCATGCTTCTGCAGCTGCCTGGATGCATAAGCAATCACCGGCCCCCTCTGCATAAGCACGCATACCAGACCAACTCTAGATGCGTCGCAGAACACCGAGAAACCACCACTACTAGACGGCTGAACCAAAACCAGTGTTGTAGTCAAGCTGTCTTTCAACCTCTGAAAACTTCGCTCACAAGCCTTTGACCACTGGAACCTAACCCCTTGTGCGTCAGAGCTGTCAACGGTGCGGCTACCGTCGAGAAACCCTTCACAAACTTGCGGTAATAACTTGCTAACCCCAAGAAACTCCGAATCTCTGCCGCTGACGTCGGCCATGCCCACTGACGTACTGCCCCTACCTTCTTCGGGTCCACCGTGATACCCTCACTTGTCACCACGTGCCCCAAGAAGGCCACCCTGTCCAACCAGAACTCGCACTTCGAGAGCTTAGCATACAACTGATGCTCTCTTAGTGTCTGTAATACCGTCCTCAGATGTCCTTCATGCTCCTCCCTGCTCTTGCTGTACACCAAAATATCATCGATGAACACGATAACAAAGCGGTCCAAGAATGGCCTGAACACTCTGTTCATCAAGTCCATGAAAGCGACTGGGGTATTCATCAACCCAAAGGACATCACCAAAAACTCATAGTGTCCATAACGGGTGCGAAATGCTGTCTTGGGTACATCCTCATCCCTGATCTTCCGCTGATGATATCCCGACCTCAGATCTATCTTCGAAAAACACACTGCCTCCTGAAGCTGATCAAACATGTCATCAATCCTCGGCAACAGATACTTGTTCTTCATTGTAACTTTGTTCAGCTGCCTGTAGTCGATACACATCCTCATAGACCCATCCTTCTTCTTCACAAAGAGCACTGGCGCTCCCCACGGAGACGAACTCGGCCGGATAAACCCCTTGTCCAACAGCTCCTGTAACTGACCCTGAAGCTCCCTAAGCTCTGCCGGTGCCATGCGGTACAGGGGTATAGAGATGGGCCTCACCCTGGGCTCCAAGTCTATCCCGAACTCCACCTCTCTAACTGGAGGTTTCCCGAGCAGATCCTCCGGAAAAACATCCAGAAACTCCCGAACTACAACCATCTCACTTGTGCTACTCTGCTCCACAAACATATCCCTCACCGCTGCAAGATAACTGCCACTCCCTTTGCTCAGCAACTGAATAGCACTCATAGACATCAAACTATCAACCGACGTACAACTGCTGCTCCGAAACAACACTGGCTTCCGCTCCGGAACCCTGAAGGTCACTATCTTCCCTCGACAATCTACCTCTGCGTACTGCTCTGCCAATCAGTCCATGCCCAAGATCACATCAAACTCTTCCAACTCGAGAACAAACAAATATGCCTCGGCCTGAAACTCTCCAACCCGAACTGAACACGATCTGAAAACCCGATCTACCCCTAACGATCCTCTCGGCGTACTAACCCGGAAAAGCAGCTCAAGGAGGGAAGGACTCTCGCTGAACCTCATAGCAAAGAAGACAAATACAAAAGAGTGCGTTGCTCCGGGATCGAACAACGCTAAAGCATTTGATGCATGGGCATCTTGACGGGTGACGGCATAGAGGTGGGACTAACCTCCCGAGCCTCTACCTCCTGATCCTCTACTATCTGACCTCGCGCCTCCACCGCCTCTGCCGGCCGGTGTAAAGAAGTGGGTCTGACCTTGTGCTGGTTGGGCTACCGGAGTAGTCATCTGTACTGAGGCCTCACTGTATGATGGCTGTCTAGATGGGCAATCCTTGAGCACATGGCCCTCCTGGCCACAACTATAGCACCCTCGAGTCCCCTTACAGCAAACCCCCAGAATGAAGCTTATCGCAAGTCTGACACTACGGACGAGATGAGACTGATCCTCCCTGTTGAGGTGATGCGATGGGATGGCTAGTCCTGCTCTGACTCTGGCTCTGTGTGGCAGCGGGGTGGACCGGAGTGGATGCTGAGGAGATGGTCCTACTCGGTCGGAAACCCTAAGACTGTGATGGCTGCTGGCTGCGGGCTGGGGCTGCTCCGCCTGAGAAAGAACCAGTGAGTCTAGCTTTCTTCTCTCCCCTGGTCTGAACACTTATGCTCGTCGTCTCGCACAAAAGAGCGGCATTAAGGACCTCTACATATCTGTTTGAAGTCTGATAGCATGTCAGGGCAAACCGGTAGCTGCCTGGAAGACCCTGAATGAAGCGTCTAACCCTCTCGTTCGGGGTCATGGGGAACTGAGTGACCCTAGCGAGGCGGGCGAATTCTGACTCATACATGGAAACCGTCATATCTCTGGTCATCCGTAAGTCCAAGAAGGTCTGCAGTGCTCTATCCCGATGACTAGTGTGGACGAACCGATCTCTGATTTCCTGTGTGAACTCGTCCCATGTCATAGGTGCGGCCTCTGAACCTCTGCCCTCTATCAAAGTCTCATACCACGTGGCTGCAACACCTCCCATCTGGTGTCCAATCAACTCGACTGCTAGTTCTGAAGGAATACGAAGGAGTGTAGTCTGCCTCTGAATACATCCCAGAAAATCCATCTTGTCCATGTCTGCTGGGGTGCTGGAGAAACGAGGAGGTTTTAACCGGTTGAAACAGTCAATCAGCACATCGTCCAAGTTCCTCCCAGATGCGGCCTGAGCGGCCTCCTGCTGAGCCAGAACCACTTGTTGAGTCGCCGCGATCTGCTGAGCTAGCGTCGTCTGCTGCTCCTGGGCGGCCTGCTGGGTAGCTGCTATCTGCTGTGCTAGTTCCATCTGCTGCTCCTGGGCAGCCTGCTGTGTCGCTGCTATCTGCTGGGCTAATGCTGCCTGCTGCACCTGAGCGGCCTGCTGTGCCTCTACGAGCTGTTGAGACAGAACTGTATGCTGCGCCTGAGCAGCCTGTTGTGTAGTTGCGAGTTGCTAGGCCAGCTCAGCCTGCTGGGCCCGAGCGGCCTGCTGTTCCTGCGTATTCTGATGCACCTGAAGTGCTACAATCTCTGCCAGATTAGAGATAGCGTCCTACACACGCCTACTCCCGCTGGGGGAACCTGAGGAAGAAGAGGAACGTCAGCGAGGAATCATGATCTTGGCGAGGTCAAATCATAAGACATATCAGAAAGGGATTATCAAGGAAGACTCTGACTACTACTGAACTTAACTGACTTTACTTTCTATGAACCTTTCGTGGCACTACATTCCATGGCCATGGGTGCACTTCCATTAACATGGTTGTCGTGACACTTAAGATTCCTAGCTCCAGACTCTAGGGGGAAACCTAAGGCTCTGATACCAACTGTAACACCCCGCTACTTAGGGGTGTCCGTGCGAAGGGCACTATCCCAACGAACACGCTATAAGGACCTTAAAGCTAGATAAGATAACTGAAATAACTGTAATAACTGATATAACTGTAATAATTGTTCAACATTAATGAATCTTAACTGTAAGCTGTAACTGAAACATATAACTGAAAGGAAACCTGCCTCTAGTGTCTGGAGCAACTAAACATAAACAAATCTGTCTGATACATTACAACTTAATCTAAAATAAAAACCTAAACAAGGAAAACTGAAAGGCTCCACGTTAGAAGCAGAGCTCACCAAGGATAACAGTACGACCTCTACTGGATCAGGGGCTCCTCGTTTGCGGCGGGGTCGTACTCTGAAAAACATGATTGACGAGGGATGAGTCGTCGACTCAGCGATGGGATAATACATGCAATGCAACATTCACAACATATATATCACATACTTAGCATGTTATCATTCAATCAAACAATCCCGTCGAGTTATCACACTAAATCAACCCAGCCTACAACTGTATAACCGTATCTATATCTGTATCTGTGAACTAACTCTCAGCACGCAACTAGAGTATAGTCCTATCTATCCTACGAGGGCTGTATCTATCACCAAGTCGTCCGGTAACCGGGACCGGAACATGCTTGGCAGGCTTGGGCGACTCACTATTAATTAGCACACCATACTAAGATACCGGGATCTGACCACCGGCCATAGTGTCTGACGTATACTAATCAGGGTGGTGCGATTACTCAAGACAGTCAGCAAGTAGTACAATCAACATACAATATATCATAAGGCTATATCTATAGTTCAGTTATATTACTTATCTTGTTTAGTTACATGTTATTAGAGCTGGAAGTGAGTCGAGCCAGCTCGTGAGTTTTTTTTGACTCGGTTCATTAACAGCTTGATAAGTCGAGCTCGTGAGTTTATGAGTCAAGCTTGAGCCATGTTTTTTAGCTCGATTATTAAATGAGTTGAGCTTGAGATTTCTATTATTCGACTCATTAGCTCGTGAGCTGGCTCGATAAAATATATATAATAATATTTATAAAATTTTATAATATTTCGATCTATATATTTTTTCAAAGTATTTATTTATGTATTTTATATTTTTTAAAGAATCTATTTTTGGTCAAGATCTTTTAAACAATCTTACATATTTATATTAATTTTATTTCTATAATAAAACAAATAGTCCAAATTTATATTACTCACTTGTCACTTCACTTGGGCCACTTCACTTGGGCCACTTAAATAGTAATACTAAAATACTAGCAAACCCAAATGAATAATGAGCAATTTCATAAACACAATTATAACTTTCCATTTCATAACCCTAGCCGCCTCCTTTAAACTTTGAGCACACAAACCCTTGCTTTCTTCTTCATTGTTCAACGACTCCATCACCGATTGTCCGATTCACCGCCGTGTTCAATCCCTCTGTCACCATTAACAGGTTCTTCACATGGAGGCTCCTGTGCTCTGTCGTGCTCTGTTGTTCGCCATTCGCCATTGACGGGTTCTCCATCACGCGGTTCATCGTCGTGCTTTGTTGCTTGCCATTAACGCCTTCCATCAGTGATTCATCGTCGTGCTGTTCTGCTCGCTGCTTGCTGCTGTTCTACTCGCTGTTTGCTGCTGTTCTGGTCGAAGTTGTTCTGCTGCTGGTCTGTTCCGCTTATGTTTTGCTCATTTTCTGCTCTTGAAGGTAAGTATTTTTGTCTATATGTTTTGCTACTTTATGTGCATATAGTTTATGAATATGTTAAATGTATGTGCATATAGTTTATGAATATGTTAAATTGGTGATGTAAAATAATAATATATTAGATTCAAATTCTTATATAAATAAATTAATGTGTGAAAATAACATAAATTATATGTTAAAAATAAGTTAAAATAAAAATATATTAGGTATAAGTGTATGACTATTTGTGACTATTGTTATTTTCTTTAATGACATAACAGTAGCATGTCAACTTGTGAATCTGAAATTCAATTATCAGTTCCAACATCAATTGATAATGAACTTCTTCAAAATGAACAAGAGTCTCCAGTTGTTGGCCCCTCATTACAAGTAGAATTAGAAGAAATGGTTAGTGGGGGAGAAAATGATGTTGGGGCTGATGAAGATGATGATGAGGGTGTTATTCACAATAATAAAAGAAAGAGGACTTCTTTTGTTTGGCAACATTTCAAAGAGGTAAAATTGCCTGATGGAACATTGAAAAATCAATGTGTTCATTGCAAAAAAAATCATGTTATAAGTGAATCAAAAGCCACTAGCCACTTGAGCTGACATTTGAAGAATAGTTGTCCTGGATATAGGAAAATGGTATTGTCAAAACAAAAACAATTGAACTTTCCATTAGAGAAGTCAACAGGTGTTCCAAATGTTATTGGGCCTATTTTAGTAAATCCCGGAGGAAAATATGATCATGCAAGACAAAGAGAAGCAACAACACATTGGATAATGATGCATGAACATTTATTTAGAGTTGTGGAAGAGGTTGGTTTTATACAAATGATGAAGTGTAACAATTCAGCTTATGAGAATATTGGTAGAAAAACACTAAAATCAGATTGTGTTAAGGTGTATGAAGCTGAAAAAAGAAAGATAAAGGCAAGCTTGAAAGAGGTTAGCAAAATTAGTTTAACTACAGATCTATGGAAATCACAGAATCAAAAAGTTGAGTATATGGTGATCACAGGTCATTATGTTGATGTGAATTGGGTATTGCAGAAGCGTGTTATTAGCTTTGTTCATGTCCCTCTCCTCGGAGGGGTGTTGATATTGCAGATGCAATCTTTAAATGCCTTAAAGAATGGGGCATTGAGTCAAAGATATATTCTATATCTGTAGATAATGCATCTTACAATGACTCATGCTTAAGGACGTTAAAGGATATGATTTCAAGGCATAGAAAATTGGTTTGTGGGGGAAAGTTATTTCATGTGCGATGTTATGCACATATCTTGAACTTGTTAGTTCAAGATGGACTTGGGGAGATAGCAAATATCATTGAGAATATACGTGAGAGTGTAAAGTATATTAATCAATCTGAGGCAAGGATGGGTACATTTACTGAGATTGTTCAGCAATTGCAACTTTCTGGAAGAAAGTTGATTCTTGATTGTCCTACACGATGGAACTCAACTTATGAGATGATTTCTACAGCCTTACAATTCAAGGAAGTGTTCCCAAGATTCCAAGATCGTGAGCCAAGTTACCGATTCCTTCCAACTTATGAAGAATGGGAAAAAGTTGAAAAAATAGCAGAAGTGTTAGAGGTGATTACTTGTGCAACAAATATCATTTCTGGGAGTGAATATCCAACTGCCAATCTATATCTTGCAGAGGTATATCGAATTAAGACTCTACTAGATAAATCTGTGAATAGTGGACCTTATTTCATTAAAGAAATGACAACCAAAATGAAGTTGAAGTTTGATAAATATTGGGGTGAATGCAACTTAGTTATGGCTCTAGCAACTGTTTTGGATCCAAGGTGCAAGTTGACAGCTCTTAAAATGTGTTTTCAAGAAATATATGGGCAAGAAGCAACAAGAAACATAATGGTGGTGCAAGAGGTGTTGACTGATATATATAATGAATATGTTACTTTATTCAGTGAACAAGAAAGTGACAATTTGGGTGGAAGAGGTGGTGAAGCAAGTAATGACTCCATTGGACGAAATTCAAACTCTTCAAAATCAGGATGGTCCGTGATGATGAATTTTGTAAGGGAACAAGAAGCAATTCCAGCACTAAAATCTGAATTAGAGACTTACCTTCAAGATCCAAAGCATTTTCAAAGAGGTGCTGATGAAACAAGCTTTAATGTTTTAGAATGGTGGAAGGTAAATAGTGGAAAATATCGGGTGTTGTCTAGAATGGCGGCTGATATTCTTGCGATTCCAATATCAACAGTTGCTTCAGAATCAACCTTTAGTGCTGGTGGTAGACTTATTGATGCATTTCGAGCCTCTTTATGCCCTGCTACTATTGAAGCTTTGATTTGTGGAGGTGATTGGCTTAGAGTGTTACATGGAATAAGGAACAACAAGGTAAATTGTTTTGCTATAACTTTTATTATCATTGCCATTTTACATAACCTTATTGTTATTATTATAATGTTGACAGTTCTAATGTAACATATTATTTTTTGATATTTGGCTATTTAGGTGGAAGAAAGCTCTACTGTGATAAAGCTGCAAATTTGAAAGGTTGAAGATTGAAAATTTTTTGATGTATCTATTTACTTTCATCTTTAAGTTACTACATAAGTTGTGCTAGTTTATCAACTTTTAACTTGTTCTTTTTTCCTTGCAGGTGGGTGAATGTTCATACAACGATTGAAGTTTTTTTGATGTATCTATTTTCTTTCATTTGTAAGTTATTACATAAATTGTGGTAGTTTGTCAACTTTTAACTTGTTTTTTTTTTCTTGCAGGTGGGTAAATTTTCATATAAAGTTTGAAGATTTTTTTATGTATCTATTTATTTTCATTTTTAAGTTATTACATAAATTGTGCTAGTTTTTCAACTTTTAACTTATTCCTTTTTCCTTGCAGGTGGATAAATGTCATAGATTGAAGATTTTTTGAAAAATATGAAGTTATGCTAATTTGTTTTGTAATATTGATGATAGAGATGATACAACTTAATATAGTAGTTATTTTGTATGTATATTGGATAACTGTTGAAGGATTTAAGGTGGTGATATGGTGGATGGAGATTTAGAATTTTATATTATGATATGACTCTTTTTTATGAGATTATGATATGATTTAGAATCTTATAATATGTTAAATTTGTTATAATTGAGATAAGAACCGAGCCAAGAATCGAGCTGAGCCAGCTCGCGAGCTCATAGCGAGTCGAGCTTGAGCCTTGAATTTGAGCTCACTTGTTATCGAGCTCGAGCTTGAGCCGAGCTCTAATCAGTCGAGCCGAGCTTGAGCTTGGCCCAGCTCGGCTCATTTCCAGCCCTACATGTTATCATGGTATCTACAACAATACGTAAGCAATCAGCAATCATCACACAGTCAGCATATAACATAACTAAAATAAATCTCTACCACCATCTATACTAAGTTCTTAACTACCTAGAATATCACTATTCCTAACCACCTAGCATGTTACTAACTACTACTACTTCTACTACTACAAACACATGCAATATTACTTAACTTATTATTATCTTATCCTATTATCTAGTGATCAAACAAACATATATGCTGTAAATGCTTAACTGCATACAAAATCTCCACTCACCTGGATAAACATGAGGCTGAAGAGGACTGAACGCTCCGTCCCCTGCTACTGGAATCGCGTTTGCACCTGGCTTGCAAAAGACCTATTAGAACCTCTAGAAAAAGAAAAACAAGACTTGAACTATAGCTGCGGAACACACCGTCACTAGCGAGCTGATGCCTCTCGCTAGCGAAGGGTCGGTCGCTGGCGAGCTCCTCCTGCTCGCTGGCGACCATCACACATAAAGGCATAAAAGACTTTACACTCACCGTCGGGAATTCGCTCTAGCAAAGTATCCCCAAGACGTTAGGCTCACATTATCCTCAACAATGAAGGATGCCCAAAGCACTGCTTTGAAAAACGCTGGGTGTGAGTTGTGAGATGTGAGGTAACATAACCCCTCATATATATAGGGTGAGAAGGGAAAGGCTGAACCAGCTGCAAGCAATGTGGGACTTCGGTCCGGTCGCTAGCGACTAACATACGGTCGCTAGCGACCAGCTGCTCACTGGTGACAGAGGACTGCTCGCTAGCGAGCTCCTTCTGACAGCAACACGGTGACGTGTTTCTGATGCGTCCTGAGAAGAGTCCTTCCTAAGGGACACTATGATACGGGGTATCACATACCCGGAGCGTCTTTGCCCAATAGGCCAGCATATAGGAGCAATCCTCAAGAGACTCAAGAAATTCAAAAGCAAGTTGGTGAGCTCATGGAAAAAGTGTGGGTTCGAGAAAGCATGAGCCCATGTGCGGTACCCGTAATTTTGGTACCAAAGAAAGATGACACATGGAGGATGTGCACGGATTGTAGGGCTGTCAACAATATCACCATCAAGTATAGACATCCAATTCCAAGGTTAGATGATTTGCTTGATGAATTGCATGGTTCTTGTTTATTTTCCAAAATTGATCTTAAGAGTGGTTACTATCAAATAAGAATTCGAGATGGTGATGAGTTGAAAACCGCTTTTAAAACCAAGTTTGGATTATATGAGTGGTTGGTGATGCCATTTGGGCTAACTAATGCTCCAAGCACCTTCATGAGGTTAATGAACCATGTTTTGAAAGAATTTCTTGGAAAATTTGTTGTTATGTACTTTGATGATATTTTGGTGTATAGTTCCTCCTTAGAATTGCATGTGAAACATCTTAGGGCTGTTTTAGAAAGACTTAGGGAGGAACAATTGTTTGCAAATCTTGAGAAATGCATATTTTGTACTGATCATGTAGTGTTCCTAGGATTTATTGTGAGTGCTAAAGTTGTTGAGGTTGACAATGAAAAGTTAAAGGCCATTCAAGAGTGGCTTACACTAAAAAGTGTGAGTGAAGTGAGGAGTTTCCATGGTTTAGCAAGCTTCTATAGGAGGTTCGTCAAGGACTTTAGTACCTTGGCAGCACCTCTTAATGAGGTTGTTAAAAAAAGTGTTGGTTTCCATTGGGGGGAGAAACAAGAGAAAGATTTTTGTGTATTAAAGGAGAAATTATCAAATGCTTCAATTCTTGCATTGCCTAATTTTTCAAAATCTTTTGAACTTGAATGTAATGCATCAAGTGTTGGCATAGGCACTGTCCTAATGCAAGAAGGTCATCCAATTGCTTATTTTAGTGAGAAATTAAATGGGGCTTCCCTAAATTTTTCTACCTATGATAAGGAATTGTATGCCTTGGTGAGAGCATTGCAAACATGGCAACATTATCTTTTACCCAAAGAGTTTGTGATTCATAGTGATCATGAGTCTCTTAAATTTTTGAAAGGTCAAGGAAAATTAAACCAAAGGCATGGCAAATGGGTTGAGTTCTTGGAACAATTCCCATATGTCATCAAACATAAAAGGGTAAAAATAATGTTGTTGCGGATGCATTGTCTAAGAGACATGTTTTGATTTCTCTTCTTGAAACAAAAATGCTTGGTTTTGATTGCTTGAAATAAATATATGAGCATGATGTTGAATTTTCTGATTTGTACAAGACTTGTGAGAAAGTTGCTCATAATGGATTATTTAGGCACAATGGCTTTTTATTTAAAGAAAATCGATTGTGTGTGCCAAAAGGATCTATTAGAGAGTTGCTTGTGCTAGAAGCACATGAAGGTTGTCTTATGGGTCATTTTGGGGTTCACAAAACTTTTGAAACATTGAAAGAACATTTCTTTTGGCCTCATATGCGAATTGATGAGAGCAAAGTTTGTGAAAGATGCATAGTTTGTAAAAAGGCCAAATCAAAGGTGAAACCCCATGGCTTGTATACCCCTTTGCCAACTCCCGAATTTCCTTGGATTGATTTATCCATGGACTTTGTTTTGGGGCTTCCAAGAACCAAGAGTGGTAAGGATTCAATTTTTGTTGTTGTTGATAGATTTTCAAAGATGACACACTTTATCCCATGTAAGAAAGTTGATGATGCTTCTCATGTGGCTAATTTATTTTTCAAAGACATTGTTAGACTCCATGGCTTGCCTAGGAGCATTATTAGTGATAGGGACTCAAAGTTCCTTAGCCATTTTTGGAGAACATTATGGGGAAGATTAGGTACTAAATTGCTATTTTCTACCACATTTCATCCTCAAACGGATGGTCAAACCGAGGTAGTAAATAGGACTTTAGGGACTTTGCTTCGTGTTGTTTTGAAAAAAAAATTGAAAGCTTGGGAAGAGTGTTTGCCACATGTTGAATTCGCTTACAATAGGACTATCCATAGCACAACAAATTGTTCTCCTTTTGAAGTTGTGTATGGCTTTAATCCTTTAACTCCTCTTGATTTGCTTCCAATGCCTAACATTTCAATTTTTAAGCACAAAGAAGGGCAAGGTAAGGCGGATTATGTGAGGAAGTTGCATGAGCGTATAAAGGCTCAAATTGAAAAGAAAAATGAGAGCTATCTAAGCAAGCCAACAAGGGAAGAAAGAAGGTTGTCTTTGAACCCGGAGATTGGGTTTGGGTTCACTTGAGGAAAGAAAGGTTTCCGGAACAAAGGAAATCAAAATTACTGCCAAGGGGCGATGGTCCATTTCAAGTCTTGGAGAAAATCAATGATAATGCCTACAAGCTTGATTTTTCAGGTGAGTACAATGTTAGTGCTACATTTAATGTTTCTGACTTGTCTCTCTTTGAAGTAGGTGATGAAGATTTGAGGACAAATTCCACTCAAGAGGGAGGGAATGATGAGGACATGACTAAGGAGGTTCAAGAGCTCAAGGTGGATGATGCAATTGGTTCTAGTTTGGAGTACAATATACATGACTTGGGAGGACCAATGACTATAGCTAGGGTCAAGAAAGCTAAAGAAACTTTGTCCAAAATTGTGTCAATCATCATGGAGAGTCCAAATTCAACATGGAAGCCCAAAATGGTGTTGTGCATCAAGAATGAAGAAGCAAATGGACTGAATCAAGGTGCATCATGAAATTGGGGCTGAAATAAATAAGTTTAATTTCAATTTTAGTATATTTCGATTTTATTTGTAATAAAGTGGGCCGCATGAGTTGATTGTATGCCTCTTTAATTTACAGACTTACAATTTAGTTTTTTTTAGTGTTTATTTTCTTTTTATTCTTACAAGACATAGGCTAGGAAACTCTTGGATTTTCTTGTGATAGGTTATTGCAAGTTTAAGAGTGAATAAGTGAGCATTAAGAGCATTAAGACACACATCATTGCTAGGGAGGTTACAAAGAATAGTAATTGTGTGAATCAATGTTCTTAACTTATCCTAATGCTTGTAATTTCACTATATATGTTCTACTTTAGCATGAATAAAAGATAACTTTGGCATTTTCATTAATGTGAGAATTATTCTCTTTTGTTCTTGATTGAGCAAATTTCAGACTTATCAAGAGAAATTCTTTTCCTTTGTGGCGTCTAAGGCTTATCTTCAATCCAATTGGAGTGGCGCCTAATTCTATCTTTTTTTGTTCTTGATTTTATTATTCTAAATTGGTTCAAACACTCATACACAATCCATTCCATCCAAATTGCATACTTCATCATTATTGGAATTTGTTTGCAAGAAATTAAGCTTCCTAAAGGTCCAAATTCATAGAGTCCTAACTTGGATTCTCATCAGGTGGTAATCAGAGCTAAGGTTGATAGGAAGCATTTCTGGTAACATCTTTCTAACTCTCTCATTTTAGGCTTGTATTACCTTGTTTTGTGTTCTTTCTTCTCTTGAATGAATCATTGCAAAAGTTAAGCCTTTAAAAATAAAAATAAAAACATTTCATTTTAAAAAAATACAAAAAAGGGTTCAAAAAATAATATTAAAAAAAATTTGGGCTGAATGGTTCATTTAGGGTGCGTTTGTTTTTAGTGTCTCCAGGGGCAGAGACACTAGGGCACTGAAAAATAGTGCATGTGACCTGTTTGGTGAGGGGGGCACTGTGTCTCTGGAGTCGGAGACACAGTGCCCCCTGCTCATTTTGTGTCCACTCTGAAAGTGGAGTCACTGGAGACACTACTCGGAGACACAAAATATTTACCTATTTACCCCTCTTGACCATCACATTCTATACCCTCTTACACCATGGACCACCACCCTACTCCACCATGGACCGCCACCGGCCACCACCGTCGGCCACCTCCACCGGCCGCCGCCGCCGCCCACCTCCACCGGTCGCCGTCACCGCCCACCTCTGCCGGCTACCGCCGCCGCCGCCCACCTCCGACAACCACCGCCGTCGTGCAACCTTCGTCAGTCTCCATCGCTCCGTTAGGGGTAATTTTGTCAACTTAAAATATTTTGTGTAGTGTCCCCCAATTTTTAACAAACACCTAACAGAGACACTAAACACAAAATTTGTGCCCCCAATGTCACTGTCCCCGGTGGCACCAGTGCCTCCACCCCTGGAGTCACTCCTAACAAACGCAACCTTATAGAACACTAATTTCAATCATTTTAAGGTAATATTTGTCTATCTTGAAAGATTGTTACTAGTTGTTGTGTCTTGAGCCAATTTTCAATTTTTTAAGTCTAGAAACTACATTGGAAGTGTATTTGCCTTGATTGGGTCTGAATTCTTGAACAAAAGGGAATTTGAGTGGTAAAAGGCTAGAGAGTGATTACATCTGTGGTCATAAAAGCCAAAGACCAAATTGAGTGAAACACGTGTGTGTGTGTGTGTAAACATGAGTGAGTGGCTGTGAGGATTCAATATTTTGTTTTACTAATCTTGTTCTTTTTATAAGCATGGCAGAACCAAATGATGGAGTCAATGCTTTACAAATGCAAGCTTTGACTAGACATATGGAGGGATTAGTGGAGCGGCTTAGAGAAGAGATGCATGAGAGGTTGGATCAACATCAGATTATAAACCCAGATGGAGGAAGGAAATCACAACAACAACAATAGGATTGAGGGGGTAAAGCTTTCAATTTCACCTTTCCAAGGGGGAAGTGATCCAGAAGCATATTTCGTTGCAACAATTATACTGATGATCAAAAGATTAAATTGGCAGCGGCAGAATTCTCAAAATATGCTTTAACATGGTGGAATAAGATTCAAAGAGAAAGGCGGGTTCATGAGGAGCCATTGGTGGAAACATGGGCTGAAATGAAGAGACTCATGAGAAAAAGGTTTGTTCCCTCAAGCTACAATAGAGAAATACAACTTCAACTCCAATATGTTACTCAAAGGAACAAGAGTGTGGATGAATACTACAAGGAGATGGAGTTACTCATGATGAGAGCCAATGTTGACGAAGCATGAGCATGACATACAATCCTCCAGAGAGCGCTTGGCTCGGAGTTGAGCATGAGCACGACATACAATCCATAGACAGATGGACAGTCCGAGAGGACTATTCAGACTCAGGAGGATATGTTGAGGGCCTGTGTGTTGGATGGTAAGGGGAGTTGGGACAAGCTGTTGCCCTTGATAGAGTTCTCCTACAACAACAGTTACCAGGCAAGTATAGGGATAGCGCCTTTTGAGGCCATGTACGGAAGGAAGTGTAGATCACCCCTGTGTTGGCATGATCCCGGTGACGCAAGTGTCTTAGGACCCGACCTTGTGAGAGAGACCTCCTGTTATAGTCATTTAGGGCCATTTCATAAGGGTTACCTCATGTTATCATAATTATACTTGTTTTTGAAATACATATACGCAGAAAATACATGGGAGAATTTTTTCGAAAATCGTTTGCGGAATATAAACATAAGGGCATTGCGTATAATATAACGATAGTATATGTCACACAATATGGTCTGAATAATGCCTCATAAAATAAATGAAAGTAAACAAACATAATCTCCCCAAACATACAATCAAGCAAGTAAATAGTAATAGGTGTCATCTCATGAGCCTAAAACTGAGACCCATAAGACTCCACAATACAAATCCATAAACTGAAATATAAATGCCGGCTGACATATGTCCGGACTCAGAGTAAATGCAAATAACTGCTAACATAAAAAGAAACGAAATCCATAACATAATAACAAAAACTGATAAGTCTAGAAATAGAATAAAAATCCATGAAGCTAAAGTTGTGCGGGCTCCTCATCCGCTCCTGTATCCTGCTGAATCTCATCATCTAACATGAGGGGAAAACGTGGGGTGAGTACTGGGAAGTAACTCAGTAGGGGAGCCGCTCCGGGTTTATTAATAAAATAGGTGTAGCATGAATGAGTTCAATTTCAGTTATAAGTTCAAAAATCATCTTTCCTGGAGCGACTTACCTAAGTGCCTCTTGTTCATTTTACATCATACATACATTATACATAAGTATATCTTTCGTGTGTGTGCTCTACGTGCCATCTAGTCATATAGGGAAAACTTAATCAAATATCTTGCTATGTTTCCTTAAACTTTACTGTATTGCAATCTCATAACATTCTATCTCTTATTATGTCTTATGGCCTATCCAACCTCCCGTAACCTCCGCTGCACCGACCCCTAGGGATGAGCTCATCCTAACGAAATGGGGAAAAAGGGGATATTCACCAACTGCAAGTGAAGGACCTGTAGCGCAGAGGATGCCAACCCCCTCCTACAGCCTCTCAATCACAAGCCGAAGGCTACTATGTATCTTTGTGCCACCCAGTGACGTCTTTATTAACTATGTGCCACCCGGTGACGTCTTAACGACATATATGCGCCACCCAGTGACGTCTCAGCTCACAACACATAACATGCACATACGTCACATAGTTCATATAAACATCTATTGTTGTCATATATCTCATGTAAGCATAACATATAAACATATCATCATCCAAACAACATTTAAACTTGCATACAAACCATATTTAACTCATACATGTCATCTATACGGGTTGTAGAACGCATTAGGGTGCATAAAGGGTCAAAATAGTTCATTTTCGCACTAACAACACTGTTGTAATCGATTATACGGGCTAGTAATCAATTACTGTAATCGATTACACAGACTAGTAATCGATTACTGTAATCGATTACGCAGCTCTGTAATCAATTAACAGAGAACAACGTTTTCTCGTGATTGGAAATTCGGACATCGTAATCGATTACGAAGCCGTGTAATCGATTACGAAGTCGTGAAATACGATTCTAGAGTTCCAAAAACACGATTTTCAATAGCCATTGGCCAAACTATGAACCTAACATCGTCCCAATCGATAGAAAACATTGCCATACCAATATCAAACATGAAAATACGTTTAAAACACTTTTCAATTCGTAAAAACCCCTTTCTTTTTCAAAACCAATTTCATAAATCAACCCTTTCATGAACCCTAATGGGAAAAACAACGAACTACATTCAAACCTTATCAATTCATCAATACACATGCAATTATGTGACATTTAGAATGCCTAACCCCTACCTCTTGAAGACAACTCTTGCTCTAGACGAAACCCTAGCTTTACGAATGGCCCGACTCCAACGATGACCCTTCCCGGAGAAAAACAATCGGTAGAAACGTCGGCTTGGTGAGAGGATCAAGAATATGTAATTATTTTTGGAATTGGGTGAGTAATTGTGGGTGTTTCTTGACGTGGAGTGACTATAGCTTTGAGAGCTTTTGAGAGAAAAGAAATTGAGGCTCTAGGATGATGAGAGAGAGTGTTTCTGACCAAATGAGGTGGAAAATGGGGTTTACATTCGTATATGCTGAGCTAATAGGGTTTAAGAGTCATCGTGGGGCCCGCCCGTCACTTAAAACATATAAAAACGCGCTCTGCGCACGTTGTAATCGATTACATCGAACTCGTAATCGATTACCGTAATCGATTACACTTTTTGTAATCGATTACAGACCTCTGAAACGCCCAAAGATGAAACTCGACTGGGCTGTAATCGATTACCAAGGAGCTGTAATCGATTACTGGGCCTGAAAAATGCCCCAAAACACTTCCAAAGTGTCTCAACTCATACAATAACAATCTTACATCCATAATAACTTAATATAACATCCAAACACACATAAATTCTCATAAAGGCACATAACATAGATACTTTAAACTAGGGGAAACATGTTCACTCAAATCCAATTAAGTTCCAATCAAAGTCCATTACCCATAATTTCCTTTAATTAGGACTTAATAAAGATCGGGGTGTTACAAGGAGGATTAGGGAGAGGATGCTCGCGGCTCAGAGCCTCCAGAAGAGCTATGCTGATCAGAGGAGGAGACCCTTAGAGTTCTCAGTAGGCGAGCATATCTTTTTTGCGGATTACCCCCACCACAGGTATAGGACGGACCATCAAAGTTAGAAAGCTTAGCCCTAGGTACCTTGGTCCTTTCGAAATCTTGAGTCGTGTCGGGCCAATCGCTTACCGAGTGACCTTACCTCCCAATCTTTCAAATCTGCATAATGTCTTCCATGTCTCTCAGTTGAGAAAGTATCAGTTAGATCCTAGTCATGTCTTAGAGGTAGAAAGTGTACAACTAAGGGATGATTTGAGTTTTGGGTTGCCCCTTATGAGGATCGTTGACCGCGGCGTCAAGAGATTGAGAAGTAAAGAGGTGCCTTTGGTCAAGGTGGCCTGGGGCGGAGGTCGACTAGAGGACTTCACCTGGGAGCTTGAGGACGAGATGCGTCGTCAGTTTCCACCACTGTTCTGAAAATCAGACCGGACCGGCCGGTCCAACCGGTTGAACCGGGAACCAGACCCTTGTCCGGTCCGAGTAGGCCTTAAAAACCGGGATTCTGAAAACCGGTCGAAAACCGGAAAAACAGGTAAAAATCGGAAAAACCGGTAAAAACCGGTTGAACCGATCAACTTATATAAAAATAAAAATTTTAATTTTTTAAAATTTAATAACTATTTATAATAAAATTTAATATATAATACACTTTAATTATTAAAATTAAGGACTATTAAACCTCTAAATTTATCAAATGCTATAAATTTCCACTTTTATTAATATTTTTCATGCACTTTAATTTTTCTATAGTATATAATTCATCATATATGTATATATTTATAAATAAATAAATATTTTATGCATATTTTATTATATCTGGTTGAACCTCCGGTCGAACCGGTTAAACCTCTAAACCTCTGAACCCCTCCCTCGTCCGGTTCAATGTCCGGTCCGGTTTTCAGAACCTTGGTTTCCACACTTGTTTATAGGTATGAATTTCGGGGATGAAATTCCTTTTTAGGGGGGAGAAATGTAACACCCCAATCTATATTAAGTCTTAATTAAGGAAAATTAAGGGAAATCGACCTTAATTAGGATCTAATAGGATTTGGAGTGGATAAGTTTCTCCTAGATAAAGTATGATGTGCTATATGATTTATGTGTTTATCTATATGTTTTGATGATGGTTGAGATTAGGAAGGTTATGTAGAGGTTATAGCGCGAGTCGGGACGTTTTAGAGGTGTTTTGAGACCTCTGCACGACCTAGTAATCGATTACAGCGCCGTGGTAATCGATTACAGCCCTTTGACTTTTCGAGTCTGGGCATTTTGCTGACTGTAATTAATTACAGGTTCGTGGTAATCGATTACAGTAATCGATTATGAACCCGTGGTAATCGAATACAGCCTGTGTTGAGAGCGTTTTTAGTACATTTTAAGTTACATCTGGACCTCACGATGACTCTAAGTCATGCACAACTAAGCCACCACGTGGGAAACCCTAGCACCCACTACAGAAACGTCAGAAGCACCATCACATCACCCTTGTGCCTCCATTTCTCTCTCTCTCTCTCTCAAACACAAAACACCATAGTCAATTCATACCACGGAAACAGATATCAAAACTCACCCGGTCAAGAAACCGATCACATATTCATAATCCTCACACAAAAATACACCCTTCTACCGATTGCAATTCGTCAATAGGAGTTTTTTCTATCACCGCACCGTTCGTGGGTCTAGAGAGAAAAAGCTAGAACGAGGGTTTCTCTAGGAATGGATTGTCTCTACATTTTATTTGAATTTCTTCAAGAGGTAGGGGTTCTAGGCATCCTAAATTCTTTGTATTTCTGTGCATGTTGTTGTGTGATGATTGAATTATTGATGTTAATCGTTTTTCCCATTGGGGTTCATGAAAGGGTTGAAATTACCGATTAAATAACGAAGAGAAAGCATTTGATTAATATAAAAGAGTTTTTCAATGTAATTTATCGATTAATTTATGTGTATCTATGTTTTCTATCGATTGGGATGATTCTAGATTAAAGTTTTAGCCATTGGCTTGCGAAAAATGTGTTCTAGAATCCCTAGAACCTGAGTTCTCTTTTTCGTAATCGATTACAAGAGGTTCGTAATCGATTACGAGCTGAGAATTTCCAATCGCAAGTAAACATGGCTCTCTGTTAATCGATTATAGGGTATGTGTAATCGATTACAGTAATCGATTACAGACTCGTGGTAATCGATTACAACACTCTAATTTTTACGAAACTAACTGTTTTGACCCTTAATGTTCCCTAATGTGTTCTACGACTTGTATGAATGTCATATATGATTTATGTATAATTTATGTATGATTATATGAGTTGTAAAGTGTGCTTAGACATTATTATGTGATGATATTTATGTTATGTTATGTATGTGTTGTGTCATTATTAAAGATATGTAATAAAGGCAAAGACGTCACTGGGTGGCGCATAGATAAGTTAAAGACGTCACTAGGTGGCGCATAATTAAAGTTTAAGACGTCATCGGGTGGTGCACAAAACAAACAGTAGCCTTCGGCTTGTGTCGAGTGTTGCGAGGAGGGATGGCATCCTCGGTCGTAACTACTTCACTTGTGGAAGGTGAATACCCCCTCTCCCCAATATTGTTTAGGATGAGCTCATACCTAGGGGTCGGTACAGTGGAGGAAAGGTTACAGAGGGTGGTCAGGCCAATAGACTATTCCAAGTTAAAGAGATTTAAAGTTGCATTTGAACATGAACAGTATATTTGTCATTTATGTTTAGAAGCACATAGTACACTTCACGAGGGTATTTAATTATGTTATGTAGTGTATAATGATATAAAATGAACCAAACGCACTTAGGTAAGACGTTCCGGGAAAAGATTGTTTTGAACTTATATCTGAATTGAATTCATTCATCCTACACTTATTTCATAATTAAACCTGGGGCGGTTTCCTCTAATGAGATACAATACGCTTTTACATATTTTTAGAGAATGAGACACAACAGGATCAAGGAGAGAGCGAGGAGCCCGCACAGTCCTAGTTCCCTATTTTTATAGTTTCTTTTCACAGACATTTCTTCTTGAGTTAATTATTTGGTTATCATGGATTTATGTATTTACTTCATTTATTCACTCTATGTTATGTTCTTCTGAGTCTGTACCTCTATTAGCCGGCAGCTATATATATTTTGGTTATGTATTTATCGTGGAGCCTCCATGAGTCTCAGTTTTAGATCCATGGGGTTACATGATGGTGAGCGTCGCAACTCCCACAAATTTATTATTTTTAAAACCAAGTTCCCCTAATATAGTTTAGTAGAAACCAGGGTCGTCTCTCACAAGGAATGACTAAGAGAGCAATACGCGAGACTAGTCGTATGAGGGTTGTCACAAATTGGGGGTTTTTGTATGCAAGAATGTAAAATTGATTTAATTGAAATAAATGCTAAAAACAGTGGTTTATAAGGTAGAACATTCATTAGGGAGTTCATCATTGACTACAAAAGAATGCATGAGTTGATTAATTACACTAGAGTTGAGTCTAACCCTATTGTTGTGATTTTAATGATTGATTGCCTAGAACAAGATTAATCAGTGAGATCTCACCTTTAGTTTCTTTTTCAACAATCTTTTAAGTCAATCACATTAATCTAGTTAATGAGACTAATCAGACAATTAACTAATCATATGCCTAAGGAAAAGTCTAGATGTACAACTCATCTAGCCAACTAGGTTGCCAACCATTTATTATTTGTCAAAAATATATAAAAAAACACATATTAAATGCTTATTAATAATTATATAATATACCATTAATCAATTAGATATAATTAATCAGTTTTGATCTTAATTGTGATACCGGTTTTAATTATTAAAATAAAATGGAAGATTACACAACATAACACATTTATTTGGTATATGTGTGATATGCTTAATTTCGTAAGTGTAATATCTTCTATGTGTAAAATGTATGTAATACTCTTTATTTGATATGTGTAGTTGATTCTATTTCGTATATGTAATACATATAATTTAATATGTGTAACTCACTGATTGGTATGTATAATATATTTCAATATGGTATATATGTGTAATTTACTTTTATTTGATATGTGTAAATTCCTTTATTTGATATGTGTAAATTCCTTTATTTGATATGTGTAATTCAATATATTTAGTATGTTTATTTAATATGTGTAGCAACTCTTATTTTGATATGTGTATTATCATTTATATAATATGTGTAATTTCCATGCTATTATTGATGGTGGCATGTAACACACAGCCTGGTCACAATGGCAACAATGATCAAAATACGGAGGTTTATTTGATTATAATGTTTTCAAATGCATGTGTAATATGTTTTCAAATAAGTATCCGAAAGATTTTTACAATATGTGCAAATTACTTGTAATATGTTCATTTGGTATTAGTAATACCTTTTATTTAGTATGTGTACCCTTTATTTGATATTGTAATACTTTTTACTTGGTAAGTGTAATATACTCTATTCGGCATGTGTAATACACTTTATTTCGTATGTGTAATACTCTTTATCCGGTATGTGTAATACTCTTTATTTAGTGTGTAATAACCTTTATTCGGTATGTGTAATACATTTTATTCGGTACGTGTAATATCCTTTATTCGATATGTGTAATCACTCATTGGGGATATGTGTAATTAGTTTTCTTTATTTGATATCTGTAATTCCTTTATTTGGATAGATATCATGAATATTTTGAAAGAGAATATTTTTTTTTAATTTGAATGATTTTTTTAAGAAAAACTAAATGATTAATTATGTAATAAATACTATTTATTAAATCATATTAAGTATACATTATGTATATAAATAGTATTTATTAGTTGGCTCTTTGGTTAGCTACCTTGGTTGTACATGTAGCATTGATGTATGCCTAATAATATGTCATGCATTAATTGATCAACCAACACATGAACATGTCAAATGCATTAACCTAACCCAATCGAGTAAGCCAAGACATAGGTGAACACACACAATTTAAGATCTCAAATTATATGTTAGGATTGACAATGAAAACAAATGCAAGATGAAGTTCAAAGCCTCAATTTACCCCAATGATGTTCACACCCTCATAAACCACCAAGAGACTTAGTTACTCATGGAGGAATAAGGGCAGAAATAAAAATTGATTGAAATAGAAATAAAAGAGAGAAAACAATTTGACTTGAACAATAAAGAAAAAGGGTAAAGAAAATAGGGATTGACGGAAAGTAAAGTGCAAATAGAGAAATTGATGAAGAACGAACAACTGAATTAATTATGAAAATAACTTACAATGAGTCAAAGATGGATAGCAAAAATAACAAAACCCAAAAGACTTGACGAATAACATTGAAAATAACAATGGAAGAATAGTGGAGAGAGTTAGAGAACAACTAGAAAAAGGGTGGAATCCTAATGAGAGAAAAAACTCTAATTAAAAAGGAAAACAAAAGTCTAGAGTTTGAAAAGTGATCAGATGTGAAGATGTGTCTTTTCTGGATGCATAAGCACTGCTTTGTATAGAGGAAGCAGCCTCAGAACCCTTGCAATTATGCCCCTAACGCGGTTTTGCATATTGGTCCCTACTGTCAAAGATTCGCAAGCGCGCGCTGGGGCGCTGGTACCGCGCTGGGGCGCCAGTGACGTGCTTAAGCTGGGAGCTGATGGTGCTCGGGCGCTGGGGCGCTCGATCCCGGCCTGGAATCTGCTGCTCCGCTTCTTACTCAGTTCCTGATGTCCATTGCTCCAATTATTCCTATGACCTCCACCACAAACATTAAATATCAAAGATCAAGTGCAAAGGTCATCCTTAAATTGCAAAAACATCATAAAACTTATTCATTTAGCCTTTATTTTCATTAAGTCCCAGATAAATCCAAATTGTATTAAATACAATAAAAGGCTAAAAATAGAGTAAAGAAATGCATACAATTACTCAAATTAAGGGCATAAAATATTGGCAAAAACCACGTTATCATTACACCTACTATTTATTGGTTATGACTATTATGTATGGGAGTGTTGATGGATTTTATTTAATATATGAGTATTGTCGAGTGTTATTTCATGTTTAATATTATTATCGTCGTATTTATGCGCAAGACCCTTAATTTCTATTCCGCAAATGATTTCGAAAAATTTACTTACACGTATTTTTCGCGTATGATATTTTAAAATAAAGATAAAGCTATGAAATCAGGATATGACCCTTTATAAGTGGCCTAAGATGACTTAAGCATTAAGGGCTATTTACTAGGGGGTTACACCACGTGTCGCTCCTCTCCAAGGCATCAGAGGCGTTTCCCTGAAATAGACTCCGAAGCTTAAGTCAGAACTTACTCTAGATTGGGAACTAAATTGAAAGCGTACTTGATTCACTGAGAGTGACTCCCTATTTATAGAGTGGGAAGCGAGCAGATCCGTGGTAACCACCTCCGGGCGTCTCGAGATAACGCTTGTCCTACTTCTCGTGGCGTTCAGGGTCGATCCTTGTAGTGCCCTTTGTGGCTCCGGGATTCTCGGCGTCGTCATCCACTACAAACGAAACTCCCGCCCTAAGTTGGGGTCGCGAGCTCATCTTCCTCGGGTCGGGTTACATAACCCACACCCAGGTCCAACTTTTGGCCCATTCTCTTTGGTTATAAACTCTCGAGTCAACTCGTAGACTCTTACAAGTTTACGATTCTATATCATATAATTGAGTTGACTCGCATGCAAACTCTTTTTTTAGTAGATTCGGCTAGACTTGGTAGACTCGTGCAAACTCAGTCAAACTCGCGAGTTTATGAGAGAACTTACGAGTTTGATTATGCCTACACAAAATTACCAAAATGACATCAATTTTAATACTAAAATGACCATTATTCACTAAAAATCACCATGTATCCCTATTTATTTAATAAATCTAGGCTTTAGAAACCCTTCATAGCTTCAAACTCTTCTAAGTCCCTCACTCTAGTTTCTTCTCAACGTAATCCGCTGCCTCACCTCCGACTCGCCATCACCTCACCTCTGCCTCATGGTTGCCGCCTTACCTCATCTATCTTTGGCTTTCTAGCAGCGCCTTACCACCGCCTCACCTTCTCTTTTCACAAAGCCTCATGAATCGCAAGGTTCTATCATCGTGTCATGCCGCATCGCCCTCCGTTGTCTTTGGCTCTCTGTCTTTGCCTCACCTCATGTCTTCACGAATCGCCAAATTGCAAGTTGTCGTGAGCTTATCTCCTCACAGTCACAGACTGGTTTTGGCCTATTTAATGTTCATTCTTAGTTTTCCCTTTGTTCTTTCTTCTATCTTAACATATATATAGTAATTGTGATTATTGATAACATCTGTGATTTCTGGGTCCTGGTCCTCTAAATTTTGAATTATGTTCTAGTTCTATTTTGATTCATTATGGTTCCATGTTAACTTATGTTAATCTGTGTTAATTTAAGTTAATGTATGTTTTGATTTGGTTGGACTTGAATTGACTATGTATGTTTATAAGTTACAAATTTGTAATGGGCTTATGGTACCTTTCTTTAAATTCTATGTAATGGATTTATGTTACCTTTATATTCCATGTCTTATAATATAATTTTTAAACATATTTTTAATAGGTATGTAAACTCGTAAGAGTTTACGAGTCGAGTTCACGGAGCCTCCATGAGTTTGCTTAGACTCTCGAGTTTTATTACCTCATTCGCTATTTATTGGGTCTTGGTCAGGACTAGTTCCATCAAGGTGGTACCCGAGATCCAACTTTGGGCCTTATATTGGTCCATTTGGCATCTTGGTTTAGGTCGTCCTTTAGTGCCATTAAATTGGGCTTCCGAGTTAGGCCTCGAGACACGAGGTGTGAACACATATCAAGAAAAAATATTCTGCCTAAAAAATTGTGTTTCATAAGTTTCTCACTATTATTGTTAATTAATGTTCTATGTGTATCAAAAAATTATTAGTCTTCAACTTTCAATAATGATCTCTCTAATCTACATTATTAAAATTATTCATAAATTTGATATAGTAACTTGAAATTTTATTTATCTCAAATGAAATTGATGAGTTTTAAAAAATTAATAAAGATTTTATTGAGATTGTTTGTTAAAAGAGTATATCATTAAATTTGTAATAATTATAATATATATAATCAATTAAAATTATTACCATCATGACTCAATATTATTGATTAAATAAATTTTTTAGAGATTATAATATGTTTATTTCTCTCAAATTCATTTTTAAATTTTTTTATTTTAATTATAAGATCAAATCATTGATATTAATAAATAAAATTGATTGATTGAGTTTGATTTGAATTTTGTTTATACTCATGATTTACAAATCTTGGATGTTTGTTTGATCATCGGAAGTTTGGATATCTTGGGTGATAGCGGGTAATGAGTTTATAGGAATAATATCCATTGGTTCAAAAGTATCAAGTCCATCAGCAATGATTTGTTCATCCAGTGTAAGCATATCTGTTGAGAAGTGAACATTTCCAGCTTCATCAGCGTCCAGATTAAGGTATGAAGATACTATAAGTGTTGATTGGATGTTTTCAGCCATATCATCATTGTGTATGGGTGGAGGAAGCTGTAAATTTTGCTTAGGACTTAAAGATGCATGAGGTTTCATTTCCTCCATGCAAGGGCCATGGATGACTACATTGAACACACTTGCACTCAAATAGTGACCTTTTAGCCAACCACCATCTTCCAAGGCATATGTTTGTATCACTTCATCAATACCATTAATAATGTATCCATGCTCGTCAGTTTTGTGAAGATGGATTTCAAACTCATTACCAAAATAGTCAACGAAGCAAAGCGGTGATATGAGGGTGTGGTGAAAATTTGCATACAAAGCCACTGGCATGGGATAAACTTCCTGGGGCACAAAAAGAAAATGGAAAGCTGTGTGATCCTGGAAGTGATGATATGCACCATGATGAAGAAATCAAACATGAAGGTGTTGAAAAAAACACTTACCTGATAAGGAACCAGCTCCATCCAAAAGTTTCGGAATTTTGGGTCGTGGCTAGTAGTTATAGGTTGGATTTGTAGAGCCATTATGCTTGAAGCTCAGCAAGAGAGAAACTCGTTGGAAGTGATAAGGGAAACAAATCCTGGGAATTTAATTGGATATGAATGATGAGGGGGAATGAGATGTGATTATAATATGTATGTGAAACAATTAATAAATAAGGAAAATGGGGTGTGCAAAACAAAACCCAATTGGGCGGATAATAGGCCTACATTAGCATGGCCTACCTAAAATGGCAGAAAGTAGTGTTATGATTGAAGTTGCATTAAATGTGATGATACAGCATTTAATGCAATGAAAATATTGTTTGAAATATTAGTTTTATTCTTTAAATCATGATTTATTATAAGTAGAGTGTAAATGTATATTCTGAAAATGTATATTTCGATCAATAAGACAAAAATAATATCTAACAAAAAAGGAAATAAGTATAATTACCAGGGGAAAAAAAAAAGAAGTAAAAAATGATGTGTGTGGTTAAGGGGGCGCCACATAGTTTATATGTGTGTTAGTGTATAGTATATATTACTATTGATATTGTTAATCTCAAATGTCCTGTTAATGTTGAACTCGACATTTTTTATTTCTTAAATCCTTTATTATATAATATTTATGATATTTATATTTTTTTGTGTCACTGTACGCAATGTATGATTTTATAGAGTAACTTCAAGAGTTAACAATTTATGGTATTTTTATGTATGTTTTTGGAATTATTTAACATACCCAAGCTGAACGAATTGATACATCATCGTGAAGGTTGATTGGAAATTCTTTGCCAAACGTGGGAACTAAGATTTTTTTTTTAAGTTGACGATTAATGTGAACAAAATGTTATTGATATATAATGCAAACTTAAGTTTAAGGATTTTTAGAAGCTCTGTTAATAATAAATAAAGGTTTTAAATATAACAATGGGCAACAGGAAATAGGTACCCATACGTGACAAAATGTGGCTAGTTAAAACACAAACAGATCCCCATTTTGTTTACAACTTAAATAAAATTAAATAGATGCTATGAATAAAATTAAGTAGATGATATGAATAATATTTAAATTTGTTTAAGATATACTACTGAATTTTATTATTTAAAATATAAATATTTATAATTTAATTAAATAATTACTAACTAACTAATAATATAGATATATAAGTTCATGTATTGTATGAATCATTTATAAATAGAAAAATATTAAATTATATATTTTTAGATATAAGTTTTGATATACTAATTTTTTAAAAAATTATTTAGTGAAATTAATTATTTTCTAAATAATTTATTTTATTTTATTATAATTTTATTCCTAATCATGATTTCAAATTTATAGTAGTTAAGTCATTTATAAATATAGTAAGTTGATATTGAACTTTCTAAAATTCATATCTAAATTAAAGAAAAAGAAGAAAAATTGTAACACCCTAATAATTACTCCAAAATGCTTAAGTCATTTTAGATTAATTATCATGGCATCATTTCTTGATTTCATAGCTTGACATGACCTGCTTTAAAATATTACACTTGAACATACGCTAGAATTTGTTTCGAAAGTACATCATACCAAAGTAAGGGCTTAGCATCGTAAATTCATAATATGAAGGATTATTACATAACATGAATCTCGCGTACATCACTTACAAGACATAAGTAGTATCATAGGTACATATCCATAATAATAAAGTATACGTACAGCCGGCTACATGGGTCCGGACTCAGAACATACAATACAAAGCAGCAAATATAAATCGGTCCAGATACAACAAGAAATAAAACTGCTAAGCACTCCTAAAGCTCTCCATTGGGTCCTCCAGGGACTCCAGCATCCTGATCCTCTCGTTCTTCTATGGAAATGGGAAATGGAAGGGGTGAGTAACTGGGGAGTTAACTCAGTAGAGGCGGCCACTTCAGGTTTATTATGAAAATAGGTCTAACATATCAATTGTTCAGTTCAGTTATTAGTTGAAAACAGATTTATCCCGAAGCGACCTTAACCTACGTGCTTCTTGCTTAATTCTTTTAAATCATGCATGCATATAAGTCTCGTTGTGTAGTGTACTAAGTGCTTCTAAACATTTCATATATCATACATAAGTTGTCTCTTAATAACTGAATCAAACACTCATGACTCGACTAGCTTTACTCGCCTATACTTAGCTAGCTTCGATCACTAGCATCACTTGCTTCTAGCTTATCTCGCTAGTAAACTTCTGATCTAGCTTATCTCGCTAGAAATTCTTCTCATCTGTGGCCATGGTATGCTTTCCTCGCCTCAGCATGGTTTGAGAGGCTTATCTCACCTCTTTACATACCCCGACATAGTCGTAACATCATCAAATCACATAACGTCAAGTTTCATCGTCACATATCATTCCATTTATTAAAATCAGCATATCTATCAACTCATCAACATCCATTTAATGACAACACATTCACATAATCAACATAAAGCTCATCCTCTTCAATTCAAAATTTCATAAACACATAATCATTCATTCATCACAAAATTTTCCATCATACACTCACAATTGCATATTAGCATAATCAATCCCAACATTATTTCAGAATAACATAGTTAAACGAATCATCATAAATCAATGTGCCAAAAAACTTAGCAGTTAACTTCTATTATGTAATTATTTAACATTTTAATGTATATATTGACCTACCAAGACCGCTGTTGTGCACATGAATTGGGTGAGTTGTTTTTGGCCAGAGATGACATGTGGGTGGGGAAGTTTGTTGAGTATTGCCATGGGCAATAATTCGTTGTTGTGCAGGACTTGATCTTGGATGTTTGTTTGATCATCGGAAGTTTGGATATCTTGGGTGATAGCGGGTAATGAGTTTATAGGAATAATATCCATTGGTTCAAAAGTATCAAGTCCATCAGCAATGATTTGTTCATCCAGTGTAAGCATATCTGTTGAGAAGTGAACATTTCCAGCTTCATCAGCGTCCATATTAAGGTATGAAGATACTATAAGTGTTGATTGGATGTTTTCAGCCATATCATCATTGTGTGTGGGTGGAGGAAGCTGTAAATTTTGCATAGGACTTAAAGATGCATGAGGTTTCATTTCCTCCATGCAAGGGCCATGGATGACTACATTGAACACACTTGCACTCAAATAGTGACCTTTTAGCCAACCACCATCTTCCAAGGCAATGTTTGTATCACTTCATCAATACCATTAATAATGTATCCATGCTCGTCAGTTTTGTGAAGATGGATTTCAAACTCATTACAAAAAGAGTCAACGAAGCAAAGCGGTGATATGAGGGTGTGGTGAAAATTTGCATACAAAGCCACTGGCATGGGATAAACTTCCTGGGGCACAAAAAGAAAATGGAAAGCTGTGTGATCCTGGAAGTGATGATATGCACCATGATGAAGAAATCAAACATGAAGGTGTTGAAAAAAACACTTACCTGATAAGGAACCAGCTCCATCCAAAAGTTTCGGAATTTTGGGTCGTGGCTAGTAGTTATAGGTTGGATTTGTAGAGCCATTATGCTTGAAGCTCAGCAAGAGAGAAACTCGTTGGAAGTGATAAGGGAAACAAATCCTGGGAATTTAATTGGGTATGAATGATGAGGGGGAATGGGATGTGATTATAATATGTATGTGAAACAATTAATAAATAAGGAAAATGGGGTGTGCAAAACAAAACCCAATTGGGCGGATAATAGGCCTACATTAGCATGGCCTACCTAAAATGGCAGAAAGTAGTGTTATGATTGAAGTTGCATTAAATGTGATGATACAGCATTTAATGCAATGAAAATATTGTTTGAAATATTAGTTTTATTCTTTAAATCATGATTTATTATAAGTAGAGTGTAAATGTATATTCTGAAAAGGTATATTTCGATCAATAAGACAAAAATAATATCTAACAAAAAAGGAAATAAGTATAATTACCAGGGGAAAAAAAAGAAGTAAAAAATGATGTGTGTGGTTAAGGGGGCGCCACATAGTTTATATGTGTGTTAGTGTATAGTATATATTACTATTGATATTATTAATGTCGAATATCCTGTTAATGTTGAACTCGACATTTTTTATTTCTTAAATCCTTTATTATATAATATTTATGATATTTAGATTTTTTTTGTGGCACTGTACGCAATGTATGATTTTATAGAGTAACTTCAAGAGTTAACAATTTATGGTATTTTTATGTATGTTTTTGGAATTATTTAACAGACCCAACCTGAACGAATTGATACATCATCGTGAAGGTTGATTGGAAATTCTTTGCCAAACGTGGGAACTATGATTTTTTTTTTAAAGTTGAGGATTAATGTGAACAAAATGTTATTAATATATAATGCAAATTTAAGTTTAAGGATTTTTAGAAGCTCTGTTTATAATAAATAAAGGTTTTAAATATAACAACGGGCAACAGGAAATAGGTACCCATACGTGACAAAATGTGGCTAGTTAAAACACATACAGATCCCCATTTTGTTTACAACTTAAATAAAATTAAATAGATGCTATGAATAATATTTAATTTGTTTAAGATATACTACTGAATTTTATTATTTAAAATATAAATATTTATAATTTAATTAAATAATTACTAACTAACTAATAATATAGATATATAAGTTCATGTATTGTATGAATCATTTATAAATAGAAAAATATTAAATTATATATTTTTAGATATAAGTTTTGATATAATATTTTTTTAAAAAATTATTTAGTGAATTTAATTATTTTCTAATTAATTTATTTTATTTTATTATAATTTTATTACTAATCATGATTTCAAATTTATAGTAGTTAAATCATTTATAAATATAGTAAGTTGATATTGAACTTTTTAAAATTCATATCTAAATTAAAGAAAAAGAAGAAAAATTGTAACACCCTAATAATTACTCCAAAATGCTTAAGTCATTTTAGATTAATTATCATGACATCATTTCTTGATTTCATAGCTTAACATGACCTGCTTTAAAATATTACACTTGAACATACGCTAGAATTTGTTTCGAAAGTACATCATACCAAAGTAAGGGCTTAGCGTCGTAAATTCATCATATGAAGGATTATTACATAACATGAATCCCGCGTACATCACATACAAGACATAAGTAGTATCATAGGTACATATCCATAATAATAAAGTATACGTACAGCCGGCTACATGGGTCCGGACTCAGAACATACAATACAAAGCAGCAAATATAAATCGGTCCAGATACAACAAGAAATAAAACTGCTAAGCACTCCTAAAGCTCTCCATTGGGTCCTCGAGGGACTCCAGCATCCTGATCCTCTAGTTCCTCTATGGAAATGGGAAATGGAAGGGGTGAGTAACTGGGGAGTTAACTCAGTAGAGGCGGCCACTTCAGGTTTATTATGAAAATAGGTCTAACATATCAACTGTTCAGTTCAGTTATTAGTTGAAAACAGATTTATCCCGAAGCGACCTTAACCTACGTGCTTCTTGCTTAATTCTTTTAAATCATGCATGCATATAAGTCTCGTTGTGTAGTGTACTAAGTGCTTCTAAACATTTCATATATCATACATAAGCTGTCTCTTAATAATTGAATCAAACACTCATGACTCGACTAGCTTTACTCGCCTATACTTAGCTAGCTTCGCTCACTAGCATCACTTGCTTCTAGCTTATCTCGCTAGTAAACTTCTGATCTAGCTTATCTCGCTAGAAATTCTTCTCATCTGTGGCCATGGTATGCTTTCATCGCCTCACCATGGTTTGAGAGGCTTATCTCACCTCTTTACATACCGCGACATAGTCGTAACATCATCAAATCACATAACGTCAAGTTTCATCGTCACATATCATTCCATTTATTAAAATCAACATATCTATCAACTCATCAACATCCATTTAATGACAACACATTCACATAATCAACATAAAGCTCATCCTCTTCAATTCACAATTTCATAAACACATAATCATTCATTAATCACAAAATTTTCCATCATACACTCACAATTGCATATTAGCATAATCAATCCCAACATTATTTCAGAATAACATCTTATCAAAATCAGGGGTAAAATCGTCAAAATTTGTAAAAATTATAAAATCATCAGTTTCTGTGAACTGGCCGCTAGCGGGTAACCGGCAGCCGCTAGCGGCTAACCGGCAGCCGCTAGCGGCCGTCCACGGTGGCTCACGCGCTAGCGCATGCCGTAATGGCCGCTAGTGCGTGTTGCGCACGAGCGCGCTAGCGTGTAAGCATCTCGGACGCTAGCACGTTGCTGGTCGCTAGCGCGTTTCTGCACGCGCGCTAGCGACCGTTGTCCCTGCAGCAGAACAGAATGACCAAAACAACATGTATATCGTCCAAATATGTATTTTAACACGATTTCACATTATGAAACACATATATACACGTAAATAGAGCTTAAACTAATTCCCTACCTCTTGTAGACCTCTGAAACAAGCTCAGATCCTTTCCTAATCTTACTAGTTCCAACCACAAAAGCTCCAAGAAAATGGGATGATGGTGAAAGTGAGTGTATGGAGAATCTAATCGGTTCAAAATGAAGAGGAGGATGATGAGAAGGCTCAGAATATGTGATTTGTTTTCAGATTTGGTTAAGGTTTGGGGTTGTTTTTGTGAGTTAAAGTGTGGGTGAGTGTATGGAGTTTGAGAGAGTTAAGAGAGAACGAGAGACAGAGAGAGAGATGGAGAGCTTTCTGACCAATAATGAGGGGGAATGGCTTCTAAAGGGTGAAGTATCGGCAGGGACCTATATGCAATTATCAAGAGTTGAGGGACCAAGGATCAAAATGCAAAAATGCAGAAAATGGGCTGCTATTACGGGTTCGCCGCTAGCGCGCATCCCAATGGCCGCTAGCGCGATGCCCCTCGCTAGCGAGTGATTCATGCGCGCTAGCGAGCTGCCCCTGGGCAGAAGTCACAAATTATGCTATTCCGCCCCGAAATCCCTCCGAAATGAAATCCTACGATCTTCTACTCCCCCAAAACAGATGAAATCAATTTACATACATTAATACCAGTCTAGTACATCTCATTCAACTATTCGTGTATTCTTACATTAATTTCTTAACTATGTATTACTCAATTTCACATACTCATACACTTAGCACACTTGACTCAAATGTGCATAAAACTCATACATAACATTTATGGCTTTTCTCACCATACATTGCATGACAACTTTTCATATACGTACTCCTCATAATATAGAACATCAAATCAATTTATCATGTACTCAGTCACATGCACATACATATACACTTATATAGACATACACAAACACATACTAACGCATCACATAAGGGCTCATTTCGAGTTTTAATTAATGCTATTTATCATACTTCCTCTTGATTATAATTTAATTAAAAACTGAGGGTGTTACAAAAATTCTTATTCTATTTATAGAATTTCAAAAAAGAATAAATCTTATAAAATTACCAGAAAACAATCATATAACAGTTGTATTAAATGCATAATTCTAAAAATCGGACCGGACCGACCGGTCGGACCGTGAACTGGCTTGGAATCCTGTCCGTCTCAAGCAAAAAAACTGCATATATCGGGGCCAGGAAGGAACCAAAGCGAACCGTGTAACACCCCGATCTTTATTAAGTCCTAATTAAAGGAAATTAAGGGTAATGGACTTTAATTGGAGCTTAATTGGATTTGAGTGAACATGTTTCCCCTAGATTAAAGTACTCATGTTATGTGTTTTGATGAGTGTTCATGTGTGTTTTGATGTTATGATGAGTTGCTATGTATGTATGTATGTTATTGTACGAGTTGAGAAGCTTTGGAAGTGTTTTGGGGCATTTTTCATGCCCAGTAATCGATTACAACTCCTTGGTAATCGATTACAGCAAGTCAAGTTTCAGGTTTGGGCTTTTTCGGAGGCCTGTAATCGATTACAGAACCGTGAAATCGATTACAGAACCGTGAAATCGATTACAAGTTCGATGTAATCGATTACACAGCGCGTAGAATGTGTTTTCGGATGTTTTAAGTGATGGGTGGGCCCCACGATGACTCTTAAACCCTATTAGCTCAGTATATAAGAAAGTAAACCCTAATTTCCATTTCATTTGGTCAGAAACACTCTCTTTCATCATCCTAGAGCCTTCATAGCTTTCTCTCTCAAGAACTCTCATAGCCATAGCCATTCCACGTCAAGAAACACCCACAAATACTCACCCAATCACAAAAATAATTATATATCCTTGAACATCTCACCGAGCCGGACGTTTCTACCGGTTGTTTTTCTCCAGAAAGGGTCATCGCTGGAGTCGGGCCGTTCGTAAAGCTAGGGTTTCGTCTAGAACAAGGATTGTCTTCAAGAGGTAGGGGTTAGGCATTATAATTTTCATGGAATTTCATGTATATTGATTAATTGTTGAAGTTTTGAATAATGTTCGTTGTTTTTCCCATTAGGGTTCATGAAAGGGTTTGATTTATAAAATTGGTTTTGAAAAAGAAAGGGGTTTTACAAATTGGAAAGTGTTTTAAATGTATTTTCATGATTGGAATTGGTATGACAATGTTTTCTATCGATTGGGACGATGTTAGGTTCATATTTTGGCCAATGGCTATTGAAAAACGTGTTTTGGAAACCCAAGAATCGTATTTTACGACTACGTAATCGATTACACGACTTCGTAATCGATTACGATGCCCGAAATCCCAATCGCGAGAAAACGTCGCTCTCTGTTAATCGATTACAGAGCTGCGTAATCAATTACAGTAATCGATCACCAGTTTGTGTAATCGATTACAGTAATCGATTACAACAGTGTTGTTTGTGCGAAAATGAACTGTTTTGACCCTTTATGCACCCTAATGCGTTCTACAACTTATGTAACTGATATATATGAGTTAATTATGCATTGTATGGTATAAATATGCTATTTAATGAATGACATGATGCTATGTGATGTCTATGTGAACTATGTGACTTGATGCTATATGATTATGCATGACTATGTAAATGAGTATGTGTTGTAAGTAGTCTTTGACATGTGATGGTTGTGGCGGAGGGAGGTGAGTTAAACCTCGACATGCAACTCCATTACTGAGGGAAGGTGAAAAAGTTAAAGTACAAGATTAAAGTAAAACACATGTAGCTTTCGACATGTGGTAGTTGTTGCTGAGGGAGGTGTGGCAACCTCGACATGCAACTCTATCACTGAAGGAAGGCGAGTACCCCCTCTCCCCAATATAGTTTAGGATGAGCTCATGCCTAGGGGTTGGCGATGTGGATGAAAAGGTTCAAAGGGTGGGCAGGCCAAAAGAGAAAAGTGTATAACTGAGTAAAGTAAAGTTAGAAGTTAAGTCTAAGTCTTAAAGGTTACTGTGATATAGAGTAATGATTGACTAAGTTCCCACATATGATTGAATGGCACGCAGAGCACACACAAGAGTTATATAATGAATTATATTAATATGCATATGATATAAAATGAACAAGAGGCACTTAGGAAAGTCGTTCCGGAAAAGATGATTTTAGAACTTATAATTGAAATTGAATGCATTCATGTTACACCTATTTTATTAATAAACCTGGAGCGGCTCCCCTACTGAGTTACTTCCCAGTACTCACCCCATGTTTTTCCCCCCATTATAGATTATGAGGTTCAGCAGGATACCGGAGCGGATGAGGAGCCCGCGCAGTTATAGTTTATTAGAGCTTTTATTATGACTAGATACTTTTGTTTTTAGTTGCTACATTATGGATTATATTTCTTTTGGATTTTAGCATTATGGTATTTTCCCTTTCTGAGTCCGGACACATGTTAGTCGGCTTTTATGTTTCTGTTATGGATATGTATTGTGGAGTCTCATGGGTCTCAGTTTTAGGCTCATGAGGTGACACCTATTACTATTTACTTTCTTGATTGTATGTTTGGGGAGACTATGTTTTCTTTATTTCATTTATTTTATGAGGTATTATTCAGACCATATCACGTGTTATATAATATCGATATATTATGCGCAATGCTCTTATGTTCATATTCCGCAAACGATTTTCGAAAAATTCTCCCACGTATTTTCCGCGTACAAGTATTTTAAAAACAAGTATGAGTATGATAGCAGGAGGTAACCCTTATGAAATGGCCCTAAATGACTATCGCACTAAGGGCTATCTAGTAGGGTGTTACATTTTGGTATCAGAGCGGGTCCTTCCTTACAGGGCTTGGGGTAATGGACCTGTTATGCTATTGTTGCATGCCACGTTAGTTACCACGTGTATACCTCTTATGTGTATTGGTTAGTGTTGAGGTGCGTGACCGTACTGTTTGGCTGTCATAGTAACTGTGCATACATAACTGTAATGTGGGGCCTGATCAACTCGATATTTCTTGTTTGTGTGCACAGGGACATGACACCTCACAGACGTGCTAGAGACGATCCGGAGACGGAGCACCCGAAGGAGAATGGGCAGAGTAGCGGGGTTTCAGCTAAAGCGTTCATGGAGTTGGCTAGGGCCATGAACCGCATGGTGGACCACATGACTCAACAACGCGCAGCGCCATCACCTGCGGGTAATGGCAGTTCCTACTTCGCTGACTTCAAGAGGGCCAATCCCTCTCCTTTTCTTGGCACTACGGATCCTTCAGTTGTCGAGGACTGGCTGAGGGGTATCGAGGACATCTTCACAATGGTCCAGTGCACAGAGGTGCAGAAGACGCAGCTGGCCACTTTCATGCTGCAGATGGAGGCACGTTCCTGGTGGAACGACGCTCGTCGCGCTTCTGATGCGGCGGGCGTAGCGATCACATGGGACATGTTTAAGGACATGTTCTATGAGAAGTACTTCCCAGAGACAGTTCGTCAAGACAGGGAAATGGAGTTCCTTGATCTCCGTCAGGGCACTATGACCATACCTGAGTACATTGCCAAGTTCGAGGTGTAACACCCCGACTTTTATTAAGTCCTAATTAAGTGAGATTAAGGGTAATTGACCTTGGTTAGGATTTAATTCGGTTTGGGTGGATAAGTTTCTTCTAGTCAAACCCTTATGTGTGACGTGATTTAAGTGTGTATATATGTGTTCATTCTATGCTATGTGAATTACGTGTGTAAATTATGTCATGATAATTATGTGTATCTATGTGAGTGTTCATCGTATGTGGAAGAGTATGTTGGATGCATATATGAGTTTTAATTGGTATTTAGATGATGCATGAGGTTAGGAATGATGATATGAAATATTTATATGAGTTACATGATGTTATTAGATAATGTTAGTGTTATATATTATTATTTATTTTATTTTATTTATCTTTTATTATTTTTATCTTATTTTATTTTATTTTATTTTATGTGCCTATGTGTGTATTTTAATTTATATTTAAATATTAAAAAAGTTACATGAGCATTATAGTATTATTTGAGATGTTTTAGAGTGTTTTAGTAACTTTTAAGTAACAGTGGGCCCCACGGTGACTCTTGACCTAGCCACTCTATATATAAACCCTAGTAACCCTCTCCACTTCAGAAAACACTCTCCTCCTTCCTCTGAGCCGCCATAGCCTTTTTTCTCTCAAGAGCTCCCTAAGTCATTGGTACTCCAAACCACGAAACACCCATCAAACCTCACCCAATCCAGAAAATAAATTCATATTCTTAATCCTCTCATCAAGCCAAAGCTTTCTACCGATTCCGTTTCCCCGTTAAGAGTCTCCGGCGTCACCGGACCGTTCGTGGGGCTAGAGAGAGGTTTCCAACGAGAGCAACGTCGGGAAAAAGGGGTTTCTCCTTGCATTCTAGCGTTTTGTCTTCAAGAGGTAGGGGTTAGACATTCTATTTTCATACATATTGATGATAATTTTATATGTTAACTTTATCATGAATGAATGATAAATTGTGCTTATTTATATTTTACAAATCGTAAAACTATGAGAACCGGCGTGTACAATGTATGAAATGATGTGTTACGAATTTTCTATCTTATAATGGCATTGAACGATGATGTACCAGGTTACAATGTGAGACTATGGCTGTTGATAAAACTTACTTAGGGTTTACCAATGAATAAATAAAAATAAATAAAAACAATAGCAAAATGGCAACTTTCTGCTGGAACGCATCAAGTATATATATATATACATATATGTATGAATCTAAGTTACGTTCTTAGGTTAAAATTCTTACGTATATTCATATGGTAATAAAACATCTTTAATTTACTTCTATATTATATTTAGTCTATTTTGGTGTATACTGTTAATATATATGTATACCTTGAATATATTTTCAATACTTATAAAATATTTAGTAGCTAAATATTTTAATAGGTCATAAAATAATTAATAAAATTGTTTAATATTTTAGTACAACGAATATTGAATAGTCATACTAATGTATTAGTGTGTAAATTAATATTGGGTAAGTAAGTGTATGTGCTATGTTTATTCCATGATGTTAAAGAATATAAATTGACATGTTTTGACCATTTTATGCTCCCTAATGCGTTATACGACTTGTGTATTTGAATATATAATTACTTATGGAATATGTATATGTTGTACTGAGTATATGTGTTGTTTTTATGATGAGTTAAATTGTATATATGATTATATGATCTGTATGATGATTAATGATGAGTTATATGTAATGAATGACTATATGGGTATATGTTATAATAAGAGATTAATGTGCAAAGTGAAAAGAAAGTTAAGACACACAAAGTAGTCTATCCGTTCGTGATGAACGTTACAGGGGGCTGGCAACCTCGGTTGTAACGACTCATTAGTGGAAGGCGAATTTTCCCCCTCTACCCATATGTATAGGATGAGCTCATACCTAGGGTCGGCGATGCGGAGGTTACAGGAGGGTGGGCAGGCCAAAACAATGTAAATGATCTACAGGCACCAAAAGGGCGTGCTCTAAACAAGATAGATCCACAGGCATACTAAGTATGCTTAAAAGACTCAAGATAAATAAGCAAGAGATATAATTTATTATTACAAATAAAGAATGTTACTTTATGTTATATATATTTTAATATTTGATAGTTGAGCACATAGTACACTACACCTGAGTTATTATTTATGTTATGTATGTCTTTAATTTAAAAGGAACAAGATGCACTTAGGTAGTCGTTCCAGGACAAGATTGTTTTGAAACTAATAACTGAAATGAACTCATTCATGCTCACTTATTTAATTAATAAACCCGGAGCGGCTTCCCTACTGAGTTACTTTCAAGTACTCACCCCACGTTATTTCAAACATTTTAGACGATGAGCACCAGCAGGATGATGGAGCGAGCTTGGAGCGAGCTTGGAGCCCGCGCAGCCTTAGTTTTAGCTTCCGCACCTATATACGTTGTATTATTCGCAAGCCCTTATTTCTATCCCGTAAATGATTTATGAAAATTTCTCCCACGTATTTTCCGCGTATATATATTTTAAATATAAAGCTAAAACATGATAACAGGAGGTAACCCTTATGAAATGGCCTAAAATGACTTAAGCGTTAAGGGTTATCTAGTAGGGTGTTACACGAGGAACTCATCCAATTTTCTGAGATCTACCAGGTAAACCCGAAGGAGAGCTGGAAGTGCATGAAATTCTGTGCTGGGCTGAACCAAGACATCAAGAGGATGGTCAAGCACATGAAGATCAGAGACTACGGGGAGATGGTAGACACCTGCAGGATCGTAGAGGAGACCAGCCGCCCGGTTGCACCGCAGAGGGTTGAGGCTCAGAGGAAAAGTCCGGCACCACAGCAGACTAGCCGCCCTGCCTCTGCTCGCTTTCAGTCGTATGGCCAGGCTCGCCGGCCACAGCAGCAGCAGAAGCCACCACAGTAGCAGCAGCCTGCAGCAGCGCCCAGAGCACTGCCCGCCCCACCTCCATGTGCCACTTATGGCAAGCTTCATGGTGGTCAGTGCCGCGCCGGTCAAAACGTGTGCTATCGTTGCGGCGCACAGGGGCATTTCGCTAAGGAGTGCCTAGCTGGAGGATCTCGACCTTCTTCCTCTCACAGGCCACAGCACCAGGGCAGGGTTTTCACGGTCACAGCAGAGGGCGCAGAGCGGTCAGACGATCTCATTTTGGGTATGTGTTTGATTTCTGGAAAGTCCTTAGTTGTACTTTATGACTCCGGTGCCACGCATTCATTCATATCACATGATCATGCTAGGAGCCTAGGTTTACATATGTCAGAATTGCCTTATGACCTACTAGTATCTACCCCTACAGCTGCACCCCTTAGGACATGTTTAGTTTGCATGAGATGTAGGTTTCATATAGACGATAGGACATTCATTTTTTATCTCATTTGCTTGCCCATGACAGGTCTAGGCATTATCTTAGGAATGGATTGGTTGTCCGCCAATCGAGTCTTGCTTGATTGCCATGCAAAATCAGTGATCTTTCCTTCTGTTCCTTCTGCATTAGTCACACCTGTAGAGTTGTACGTTAGTGCCATTAGGCTTAACTGTTGTGGGGTTTCGAGTGATGCTTACATGTTTCTCGCCGCTAGTGAGGTTGTTAAGGGTCAGGTGTTGTGAGCTTCCCGTAGTGAGAGATTTGATGGTTGTTGTCGTGTCAACCATAAATTTAATTATTTTTAAAACCAAGTTCCCCTAATATAGTTTAGTGGAAACCAGGGTCGTCTCTCACAAGGAATGGCTAAGAGAGTAATGCACAAGACTAGCTGTATGACGGTTTGTCACAATTGGGGGGGTTTTTTGTATGCAAGGGAATTAAATTGGGATAAAATAAGAATAATAAAAACAGCGGTTTATGGGGGTGGAACATTCATTAGGGTGTTATCATTGGCTACAAAAGAATGCATGAGTTGATTAATCACGCTGAAGTTAGATCTAACTCCTTTGTTGTGATTCTAATGATTAATTGCCTATAATGGGATTAATTAGTGAGATCTCACCTTTAGTTCCACTTTCAACAATTATTAAAGCCAATCACATTAATCTAATTAAAGAGACTAATCAGCCAATTAATTACTCATTACCAAAGCCTAATATGCCATGCATCAATTAATCAACTAACACATAAACATATGCCAATGAATTAGCCTAACTCAATCGAGTAAGCCAAGACAAAGGATTAAACACACAATTTAAGATCTCAAATTATATGCCAAAGGTTGATAATGAAAACTTATGCAAGATTAAGAACAAAGCCTCAAATTACCCCAATGATGTTCACACCCTCATAAACCACCAAGAAACTTAGTTACTCATGGCAGGAATTAAAAAAGCAAGAAATAAATTGGAATAAAGAAAGCAATTAACAATAAAGGGCAAAGTAAGAAAGTAAATGCAAGTTGGAAAGATGGAAAAACGAATAACAGAATTAATGTTAAAAGAGTAACTTACAAAACCCAAAAAGGGCTTGGACGAATAACGTAGGAAATGTAAATGAAGGAGCTAGAGCTAAACTAGGAAAAATGGAAATCCTAATGGAGAGAAAAATAACTCTTGTAACACCATACTAGATAGCCCTTAATGCTTAAGACATTTTAGGCCATTTCATAAGGGTTACTTCCTGTTATCATAAATATTTTTATATTTGAAACACATATACGCGGAAAGTACGTGGGAGAAATTTTCGTAATTCGTTTGCGGAATATAAAATAAGGGCCTTGCGAAATAATACAACGTATATAAACGTGGAATCAAATATCCTGAATAATACCTCAATAAAATTGAATAAACCATGTAATCTCCCAAAACATACATCAAAACAATAATAATAATAGTGTTATCTCATGAGCCTAAAACCGTGACTCACAAGACTCCAAAAAATACAATCCATAAATAATAATATTTGCCGGCTAACAAAGGTCCGGTCTCAGAAACTTAACATAGAAAATAATCATAAATCCATAGAGAAACAACTCAATTGTCCAAAACTAATAAACAAATACGGAAGCTAAACTAAGGTTGCGCGGGCTCCAAGCTCGCTCCATCATCCTGCTGGTACTCATTGTCTAAAAGGGGTGAAATAGCATTGGGTGAGTACTTGTAAGTAACTCAGTAGGAGAGCCGTACTGGGTTTATTTAATAAATAAGTGAGCATGAATGAATTCAATTCAGTTATAAGTTTCAAAGTAATTTTTTTTCCCGGTACGACTACCTATGTGCGTCTTGTTCCTTTTTAATTAACAGTTATACATAAATATAAATGATCATCAATGTGTGGTGTGATAAGTGCTTAACCATCATATAAGAATATAAAGAAATATAACATTCTTTGTCTGTAACGTATATCTCATATTCATTACTTAAATTATCTTGAGTCTTTTAAGCATACTTAATATGCCTGTGGATCCGTTTCATTAAAGCACGCCCTTTTGGTGCCTGTGGATAATTTACATTGTTTTGGCCTGACCACCCTCCTGTAACCTCCGCATCACCGACCCTAGGTATGAGCTCATCCTATACTATTGGGTAGAGGGGGTAATTTCACCTTCCGCTAATGAGTCGTTACAACCGAGGTTGCCAGCCCCCTATAACGTTCATAACGAACGGAAAGGCTACTCTGTGTGTTTTTAACTTTCTTTTCACTTTGCACATTAATCTCTTCATATAACATGTACTCATTCATCAGATACATCATATAATTCATTCAAACAGCATATATAATCACATATATTCCATAGGGCATTCATACATATCATTCATACAAGTCGTAGAACACATTAGGGTGCATAAAGGATCAAAATAGTTCATTTTCGCACAACAGCAGTGCTGTAATCGATTACCACGGGGTGGTAATCGATTACTGTAATCGATTACAGGACCCCTGTAATCGATTAACAGAGAGCACGCGTTTCTGACGATTGGAAATTCACTTGCTGTAATCGATTACGAACTCGTGGTAATCGATTACAGCGTCGTAAAACACGATTCTAGAGTTCCAAAACACGATTTTCCATAGCCAATGGCCAGAATAATAACCTAGAATCGCTCCAATCATTAGAAAACATAGTCATACGAAAATCGTTCATAAAAATACAATTTAAACACTTTTTAATCGGTGAAAACACTTTTAATTTCAAAACCAATCGGTACAATTTACCCCTTTCATGAACCCTAATGGGAAAAACAACGAGAACATCAATTCCATCAAAATCATTATCATCATGCATGAAATTTAACATTTAGAATGTCTAAACCCCTACCTCTTAGAAGACAATCGTAAAACTTTGACGACAACACTCTAGCCCGACGTTTCCCGTGAATCCTCTTCTTTCCCTAAACCCACGAACGGTTCGGTGACAAAGGTGACACTTGATGGGGAAAAGAAACCGGTGGTTTTGTGTATTTTGGTGTGAGGATTAATAATATGTGGTCGGTTTCTTGATCGGGTGAGAATTGGTGGGTGTTTCTTGGTGTGGAAGGGTTATGGCTTTGTGTATTCTTGAGAGAGAAACCTATGGAGGCTCAAAGATGGAGAGAGAGGGTTTTCTGATGGAATGATAGTGGTATTAGGGTTTACTCACGTGGTGGCTAGGTTAAACATGCTCTGGAGTCACCGTGGGCCCGAACGTCACTTAAATGCGCTGAAAAACGCGTTCTGCGCACATGGTAATCGATTACATCGATTTTGTAATCGATTACACATAGCGGAAACAGCTGTAATCGATTACCACGGGATGGTAATCGATTACTGGGCTGTGAAAAAGCTTCAAAACACTTCTAAACGTCCCGACTCGTACCTTAACATCCGTATATCCTTTTTAACTTTTAAACATCATAAAATCACATACTTGGGCACATAAAACACATAGCATACAATACTTTAAGCTAGGAGAAACTTATCCACTCAAATCCAATTAAGTCCCAACTAAGGTCCTTTACCCTTAATTTCTCTTAATTAGGACTTAATTAAAGATCGGGGTGTTACAACTCTAACTAGGAAAAGAAAAGATATAAAAGTGGTGGTATTGAGAGATGTTGTTTTCTGATGCATTAGCCTCCTTTAAATAAGATGAGCAGCCTCCAAACCCTAATCAATTTGGGCCCCCAACTCGTGCAGATAGGGTTTCTGCTGTGACAGAGTTGCGGCGCGGCGCTGGGGCACGTATAGCTTGCTAGGGCGCCAGCGCTGTGCACGTGATGAGTTTAAGTGGGCTTCGCGCGTTGGAGCGCGCTATGGGCGCTGGAGCGCTCGATGCTGGTTCTGAAACTCACTGCTCCGCTTCTTGCTCAGTTCCTGATGTCTACAGCTCCAATAATACCTGTGACCTGTACTAAAAATACAAAATATCCAAGATCAAGTGCAAAGGTCATCCTTGAATTGCCAAAACATCATAAAACTTGTTATTTTAGCCTTTATTTCTATTAAGCCCAATTAAATTCCAAATTGTATTAAGTATAATAAAAGGCTAAAATAGAGCAAAGAATTGCATATAATCATCCAAATTAAGGGCATAAAATATTGGCAAAAATCACGTTATCAAATATCCCCACACTTGAACAATTGCATGTCCTCATGCAAAAGCAATGATTCCAAGCATCTCTCAAAGCAAAGCATTGGGTAACACATCTAACACCTAAGTCCTAAAAGAGAAATAAAATCTACAGATGATGGAAAGTTATTCAAAACAGCACACCTTGGTCAGAATTATGCAACACCCTTAACATGTTATCAGTTGGCATTAAGAGAAATTCATGAGTTAAGAGAATCAATTCATATTATGCAAAGTTGGTTGATTGGCCCTCACCAATGTGTTTTTCTCTCAATCACTCAGTGTTTTGGCTAAGCACTCAATTGAATAATTCACACAAGTATTCACATTCCATAAATTTGCTATACTCCTAACATTGCAATTTAACAAACATGGTGCATCAAGAGGCCTTTTCAAGGTTGTAACGGGGCTTGGGACAGGCGTGGCATATATGGGAAGTGGACTTAATTCCAAAAAACTAAGACTTCATGGTTTGATCGATCCTAGATGACTTCTATCACTACAGAAAAGATGGAGAGAGTAGAAATACCCAAGATCAATAACCCATAAATTCTTAAAATTAACATTCCCAAGGTTCCCAAATAATTTCACATTAATTCCCAGGAACCCAACAACCTTTATTTGAAGACAATGACATATTTTTGGATTTTTTTTTTTTTTGGGAACATATTCATCATCCCAATTCTTTTGACATTTGGAATGAGGCAGAAAAAGGAAAGAACAATTAACCACTTATATATAAAAGCACTACCTTTACAATTTGTTCCCACATCTTGTAGTTATTCCAATGGATGTACAATTCAATCCAATTTCCCCACACTTAAGACTTTTGCCCAACAATCAAACCATGTCCTCCTCGTTTCTCAGAATGGATTTTTCATTGTTTTTCTGTCTTTGGCTTGTAATGAGCTTAGTAACAAAAAAAAGGGATAAAGGCTCAAATTGGCTACAAACAATGGGAATTGTGTATAGGTTGGCTATTTGGCTAAGTGGCTTTTAGATATAAAACAAAATCATGCCTCAATCACACGCAACATGTATAAAACGCAAAACAAGAATCAAGCAAATTCAGGAATAACAAATACAAGTGTGTGTGTGCCCACAGAAAGAAAGTGATCAGTTGATGTATTTAATCACAGTAAGGCTCAATTCTCACAGGTAATCCAAACAACCATCAGGGATAACAAAAACAATTCAAACTCATATAAGAATAATATGCCAACAATTTATGAATTAAAATCACAGGTAGAAGCAATTTCAGACCAAAAGGGTGCTATAAAGACAACTAGTCAATCATCAAACAAAACACATAAAATAAAAGAAAATAAAACAAAATAACTATACATGCAAGATATACACGAAAGCAATTTCTACACCCTCCCCACACTTGAATAAGGCACTGTCCTTAGTGACAAACAATAAAAGAACAGAGAGAAGGGTATAGAGAGAAAACCGTCTGAGGCAGACTAACAGCATCCCGGACTGGTGTGCTAGGGCGTGACAGGCGCTTTGGGGCGCTTGAACAAGGGCCATTCGAGCGCTGGGGCGCCAGTACTGCTGCAGAATTAGCTAGTTGCTGTCATGTACTCAGTGCATGAGACTCCCTAATGCAAAGTTAAATCTAAAAAAAACATAAATTGGTCAATTATAACTATAAAATATAAAAAGCAAAATAAAATGCTGCAAAATTAAAATTTGGTGGGTTGTCTCCCACAAAGCACTTTGCTTTAACGTCCCTAAGTTGGACGTTTGGTCAGCCACTCTTAGGGTGGCTTATGTTTGAATTGATCCAGCAGTTTCCACCATGGTGTGCTTTCCATACCTCCACCGGGATCCCATGAGAAGTGGACCACTCCAAAGATAATGATCCCTTTCTTATTTCGGGACCCAAGTGTTTTGATCCTTAATTTGTCCCTTGAAGCACAACACCCGCTCCTGCAGAAAGCATCCCTAAAACAAACAAAATCAAGTGAGGAGGGATGAAAGTCCTCACAAGATGGGTTAGAGAAAACATAATTTAAATCAGTTAGTTTCCAAAACTTTTGAGCTTGAGAAAGTACCGACACCCCACAAAGGGTAGGGAGTTGGGTATCAGTCTCGAGACAAGCGTACTCATGAGGCCCAAGAGCAAATGGGAAAGGTCCCAATGGTTGCCTTGAAACAACAGGGGATGAGGTGGTAGAATCCATGACTTCCTCCGTCTTGCATGCCTCGTCAATTCCTCCTAGTGATGGAATCTCTGCAGCGACTCCAACACTCAAAGAACTTTCATCCGCACACACGGTCTCCAGCACGGTACTGAGTAAGGGTGGAGGGTCCTCATAAACTATCTCCACATCGGAGTCTTCCTCGACTTCCTCAGATAATTCTTCCACCATGGCCTTCAATGTTTCCCAATCCAATTGCTCTAAAGCATAATTATCTTCAACAATAGGGAACTCTGGTTCCTCTTGTGATGGTGAATGTGGAGGTGAAGCTGGTGGTGGTAAAGAAGGTGGTAATGGAGAAGGTGGTGGTGGTGATGAGGTGGCCTGAGTTCTCAATTGTTGGAGGTCCTCTTCCATGCGCAAAAGTGCTTGCCGGTTTGTCATGAGCACTTCAAAGATTTGTCTCATCATGGAGCTTTCAGTATCATCGCAAGGAGTAGACGGTGCAAGAGGTGGAGAAGGTTGTGGTTGGTAGAATAGTTCAATGGTTGGTTGATCAAGGTATTCGGTTGGGTATGGGTAAGGATTAGGCTCATGGTTTGTGTATGGAAACGGTTCAATGTAGGAGGGTGGTGGTGGGTCATTATATGGCTGGTAGTAAGGGTCAAAGGATGGGTATGGTTCATAGTATGGTTGAAGGTATGGTGTTTGGTGAAGGTTTGAGGGTAATGGTGGCACTTGCATCCCACTACTTGGTTGATAACCTGCAAAACCATGGAAACTAAAATCTTGGAGACTAAAATTTGGCTTAGTGTTCATGTTAGTCTAGAAAAAGAAGAAAAATAACAGAAGAAAACATGAAAACATGTTGCAGGACGACAAACGGCCGCTCGGGCGGTCCAAGGGCGCTAGGGCGCTGTCTGACAAGGCACTGGAGCGCTCACTGGGCGCTCGGGCGCTCGTGTCGGCGCAGAACTTTGCTGTTCTGCGAACAGCAAGTTCTGTGGATGCAAATGCTAAATGTAATGCAATGCAAAAATAAATAAAATCTTTTTGTTATTTTTTATTTTTCAAAGAAACAAAGAAAAACGATTATGTACAATATTCACAAATCACACAACTAGAGATTACTTTCATCGCCATTCCCCGGCAACGGCGCCAAAAATTTGAAGGCTGTTGTCGTGTCAACCATAAATTTAATTATTTTTAAAACCAAGTTCCCCTAATATAGTTTAGTGGAAACCAGGGTCATCTCTCACAAGGAATGGCTAAGAGAGTAATGCACAAGACTAGCTGTATGACGGTTTGTCACAATTGGGGGGTTTTTTGTATACAAGGGAATTAAATTGGGATAAAATAAGAATAATAAAAACAACGGTTTATGGGGGTGGAACATTCATTAGGGTGTTATCATTGGCTACAAAAGAATGCATGAGTTGATTAATCACGCCGAAGTTAGATCTAACTCATTTATTGTGATTCTAATGACTAATTGCCTAGAATGAGATTAATTAGTGAGATCTCACCTTTAGTTCCACTTTCAACAATTATTAAAGCCAATCACATTAATCTAATTAAAGAGACTAATCAGCCAATTAATTACTCATTACCAAAGCCTAATATGCCATGCATCAATTAATCAACTAACACATAAACATATGCCAATGAATTAGCCTAACTCAATCGAGTAAGCCAAGACAAAGGATTAAACACACAATTTAAGATCTCAAATTATATGCCAAAGGTTGATAATGAAAACTTATGCAAGATTAAGAACAAAGCCTCAAATTACCCCAATGATGTTCACACCCTCATAAACCACCAAGAAACTTAGTTACTCATGGCAGGAATTAAAAAAGCAAGAAATAAATTGGAATAAAGAAAGCAATTAACAATAAAGGGCAAAGTAAGAAAGTAAATGCAAGTTGGAAAGATGGAAAAACGAATAACAGAATTAATGTTAAAAGAGTAACTTACAAAACCCAAAAAAGGCTTGGACGAATAACGTAGGAAATGTAAATGAAGGAGCTAGAGCTAAACTAGGAAAAACGGAAATCCTAATGGAGAGAAAAATAACTCTAACTAGGAAAAGAAAAGATATAAAAGTGGTGGTGTTGAGAGATGTTGTTTTCTGATGCATTAGCCTCCTTTAAATAAGATGAGCAGCCTCCAAACCCTAATCAATTTAGGCCCCCAACTCGTGCAGATAGGGTTTCTGTTGTGACAGAGTTGCGGCGCGGCACTGGGGCGCGTATAGCTCGCTAGGGCGCCAGCGCTGTGCACGTGATGAGTTTAAGTGGGCTTCGTGCGTTGGAGCGCGCTATGGGCGCTGGAGCGCTCGATGCTGGTTCTGAAACTCACTGCTTCTGAAACTCACTGCTCCGCTTCTTGCTCAGTTCCTGATGTCTACAGCTCCAATAATACTTGTGACCTGTACTAAAAATACAAAATATCCAAGATCAAGTGCAAAGGTCATCCTTGAATTGCAAAAACATCATAAAACTTGTTATTTTAGCCTTTATTTCTATTGAGCCCAATTAAATTCCAAATTGTATTAAGTATAATAAAAGGCTAAAATAGAGCAAAGAATTGCATACAATCATCCAAATTAAGGGCATAAAATATTGGCAAAAACCACGTTATCAAGATTACCCGGAGGTTTTCGCTGAGGACATACCCGAGTTTCCCCCAGCCAGAGAGGTTGAGTTTGCCATAGACCTAGTACCCGGGACGGGACCCATATCCATAACACCCTATAGGATGGCCCCGGGAGAGTTGGCGGAGCTTAAGACTCAGTTGGAGGAGCTGTTGGAGAAGCGATTCGTTAGACCCAGTGTGTCACCTTGGGGAGTGCCGGTGTTGTTCGTGAAGAAGAAGGACAGGAGTATGAGGTTGTGCATAGACTACAGGCAGCTGAACAAAGTGACCATCAAGAACAAGTACTCGCTGCCTAGGATATATGATTTGATGGACCAGCTGAGAGGTGCCCAGGTGTTTTCGAAGATAGATTTGAGGTCAGGGTACCACCAGATTCGGGTGAGGGATGAAGACATCCCGAAGACGGCTTTCAGGACTCGTTATGGTCACTATGAGTTCACGGTCATGTCCTTTGGGCTGACCAATGCTCCTGCGGTGTTCATGGACTACATGAACAGGATCTTTAGGCCCTATTTGGATAAGTTTGTTGTTGTCTTCATTGACGACATTCTGATCTATTCGAAGACGCGAGAGGAGCATGAGAGCCACTTGAAGGTGGTGCTGGAGGTGCTGAAGGAGAAGAAGTTGTTCACGAAGCTGTCGAAGTGTGAGTTCTGGATGGAGGACGTGAAGTTCTTGGGGCACGTTGTGTCGAAGGGAGGCACCTCCATGGACCCTAGTAAGATAGAGGTTGTGATGAGCTGGGAGCGACCTACTACGGTGACTGAGATTCGAAGTTTCCTTGGGTTAGCCGGATATTACCGTAGGTTCATTTCGAACTTCTCCCATATAGCATTACCCTTGACGAAGCTTACTAGGAAGAATGCTGCTTCTGTTTGATCAGAAGGAGGTGAACATGAGGCAGAGGCGCTGGATGGAGTTCCTGAAGGATTATGATTTTGAGCTGAACTACCATCCAGGGAAGGCGAATGTGGTTACGGACGCGTTGAGTCGTAGGACGGTGAGCGTAGCCCACATGATGGTCAGAGAGGCCCAGCTGATAGAGCAGTTTAGGAACCTGGACCTAGGAGTTACCCTTACCCCCACCAGTGTGAGAGTGAGTCATCTTCAGGTGTCGAGCGTTTTTCTGAGGGAGATAGCGAGAGCACAGTAGGAGGACGAGGAGTTCGGGAAGGTGTTGAAGGCTGTTTGCGAGGGAAGGTTGCAGGGTTTTGCGGTGGACGGAGATGGTTTATGGAGGTTTGAGAGGCGAGTGTGCGTTCTTGTGAGTGGTGACCTTCGGAGAGCGATTCTGGAGGAGGCTCACAAGAGTCATTTCACCATTCATCCTTGGATAGATAAGATGTACCAGGATTTGAGGAAGATGTTCTGGTGGCAGGGACTGAAGAGAGATATGGCAGAATGGGTTAGTAAGTGCCTGGTGTGTCAGAAGGTGAAGGCGGAGCATAGAAGGATGCCAGGACTGCTACAGCCGCTGAGTGTGCTAGAGTGGAAGTGGGAGAGCATATCTATGGACTTCGTGTCTGGATTGCCGAGGGCTCAGGCGGGGCACGACGCGGTGTGAGTTATCGTTGATCGGCTGACCAAGTCGGTTCACTTCCAGGCGATCAGGATGACCTACCCTCTAGAGAAGTTAGTAGAGATCCATGTTTGGGAGGTGGTGAAGCTGCATGGTGTGCCGAAGACGATAGTCTCGGATCGTGATCCGAGGTTCGCATCTCGTTTCTGGAGAGCCTTCCAGAAAACACTCGGTTCGGAGTTGAGCATGAGCACGGCATATCACCCACAGACAGATGGTCAGTCGGAGAGGACTATTCAGACTCTGGAGGACATGTTGAGGGCATGTGTGCTTGATGGTCTTGGGAGTTGGGATAAGTTGCTGCCCTTGATAGAGTTCTCCTACAACAACAGCTACCAAGCGAGTATAGGGGTGGCGCCTTTTGAGGCTTTGTATGGGAGGAAGTGCAGATCACCCCTATGTTGGCATGACCCAGGTGAGGCGAGTGTTCTAGGACCCGACCTCGTGAGAGAGACGGCTGAGCAGGTGAAGAGGATTAGGGAGACGATGCTCGCGGCTCAGAGCCGCCAAAAGAGTTATGCTGATCAGAGGAGGTGACCCTTAGAGTTCTCAGTAGGCAAGCATGTTTTTCTGTGAGTTACCCCTACGACAGGTATAGGATGAGCCATGAAAGTTAGGAAGCTTAGCCCTAGGTACCTTGGTCCCTTCGAGGTCTTGAGTCGTGTCGGGCCAGTCGCTTACCGAGTGGCTTTACCTCCCATTCTTTCAAACTTGCATGATGTCTTCCATGTTTCTCAGTTGAGGAAGTATATCTCCGATCCTAGTCATGTCTTAGAGCCGGAAAGTGTACAACTAAGGGATGATTTGTGTTTTGAGTTGCCCCCTATGAGTATCGTTGACCGCAGCGTAAAGAGGTTAAGACAGAAGGATGTGCCTTTGGTCAAAGAGGCTTGGGGCGGAGGTCGGTTAGGAGACTTCACATGGGAATTGGAGGACGAGATGCGTCGCCAGTTTCCATCTTTGTTTACAGGTACAAATTTCGATGACGAAATTCTTTTTAAGGGGGGGAGAAATGTAACACCCTGATCTTTATTAAGTCCTAATTAAAGGAAATTAAGGGTAATGGACTTTAATTGGAGCTTAATTGGATTTGAGTGAACATGTTTCCCCTAGATTAAAGTACCTATGTTATGTGTTTTGATGAGTGTTCATGTGTGTATTGATGTTATGATGAGTTGCTATGTATGTATGTATGATATTGTACGAGTTGAGAAGCTTTGGAAGTGTTTTGGGGCATTTTTCATGCCCAGTAATCGATTACAGCTCCTTGGTAATCGATTACAGCAAGTCAAGTTTCAGGTTTGGGCTTTTTCGGAGGCCTGTAATCGATTACAGAACCGTGTAATCGATTACAAGTTCGATGTAATCGATTACACAGCGCGTAGAATGTGTTTTCGGATGTTTTAAGTGAAGGGTGGGCCCCAAGATGACTCTTAAACCCTATTAGCTCAGTATATAAGAAAGTAAACCCTAATTTCCACTTCATTTGGTCAGAAACACTCTCTCTCATCATCCTAGAGCCTCCATAGCTCTCTCTCTCAAGAACTCTCATAGTCATAGCCATTCCACGTCAAGAAACACCCACAAATACTCACCCAATCACAAAAATAATTATATATCCTTGAACCTCTCACCGAGCCGAACGTTTCTACTGGTTGTTTTTCTCAGAAAGGGTCATCGCTAGAGTCGGGCCGTTCGTAAAGCTAGGGTTTCGTCTAGAACAAGGATTGTCTTCAAGAGGTAGGGGTTAGGCATTATAATTGTCATGGAATTTCATGTATAATGATGAATTGTTGAAGTTTTGAATAATGTTCGTTGTTTTTCCCATTAGGGTTCATGAAAGGGTTGATTTATGAAATTGGTTTTGAAAAAGAAAGGGGTTTTACAAATTGGAAAGTATTTTAAATGTATTTTCATGATTGGAATTGGTATGGCAATGTTTTCTATCGATTGGGACGATGTTAGGTTCGTATTTTGGCCAATGGTTATTGAAAAACGTGTTTTGGAAACCCAAGAATCGTATTTTACGACTTCGTAATCGATTACACGACTTCGTAATCGATTACGATGCCCGAAATCCCAATCGCGAGAAAACGCCGCTCTTTGTTAATCGATTACAGAACTGCGTAATCGATTACAGTAATCGATTACCAGTCTGTGTAATCGATTACCAGTCTGTGTAATCGATTACAGTAATCGATTACCAACCCGTGTAATCGATTACAACAGTGTTGTTTGTGCGAAAATGAACTGTTTTGACCCTTTATGCACCCTAATGCGTTCTACAACTTATGTAACTGATATATATGAGTTAATTATGCATTGTATGCTATAAATATGTTGTTTAATGAATGACATGATGTTATGTGATGTCTATGTGAACTATGTGACTTGATGTTATATGATTATGCATGACTATGTAAATGAGTATGTGTTATAAGTAGCCTTCGACATGTGATGGTCGTGGCTGAGGGAGATGAGTTAAACCTCGACATGCAACTCCATTACTGAGGGAAGGTGAAAAAGTTAAACTCCAAGATTAAAGTAAAACACATGTAGCTTTCGACATGTGGTAGTTGTTGCTGAGGGAGGTGTGGCAACCTCGACATGCAACTCTATCACTGAAGGAAGACGAGTACCCTCTCTCCCCAATATTGTTTAGGATGAGCTCATGCCTAGGGGTTGGCGATGTGGAGGAAAAGGTTCAGAGGGTGGGCAGGCCAAAAGAGAAGAGTGTATAACTGAGTAAAGTAAAGTTAGATGTTAAGTGTAAGTCTTAAAGGTTACTGTGATATAGAGTAATGATTGACTTAGTTCCCACATATGATTGAATGGCACGCAGAGCACACACAAGAGTTATATAATGAATTATATTAAGTATGCATATGATATAAAATGAACAAGAGGCACTTAGGAAAGTCGTTCCGGAAAATATGATTTTAGAACTTATAATTGAAATTGAATGCATTCATGTTACACCTATTTTATTAATAAACCCGAAGCGGCTCCCCTACTGAGTTACTTCCCAGTACTCACCCCATGTTTTTCCCTCCCATTATAGATGATGAGGTTCAGTAGGATACCGGAGCGGATGAGGAGCCCGCGCAATTATAGTTTATTAGAGCTTTTATTATGACTAGATACTTTTGTTTTTAGTTGCTACATTATGGATTATATTTCTTTTGGATTTTAGCATTATGGTATTTTCCCTTTCTTAGTCCGAACACATGTTAGCCGGCTTTTATGTTTCAGTTATGGATATGTATTGTGGAGTCTCATGGGTCTCAGTTTTAGGCTCATGAGGTGACACCTATTACTATTTACTTTCTTGATTGTATGTTTGGGGAGACTATGTTTGTTTTATTTCATTTATTTTATGAGGTATTATTCAGACCATATCACGTGTTATATAATATCGATATATTATGCGCAATGCCCTTATGTTCATATTCCGCAAACGATTTTCGAAAAATTCTCCCACGTATTTTCCGCGTACAAGTATTTTAAAAACAAGTATGAGTATGATAGTAGGAGGTAACCTTTATGAAATGGCCCTAAATGACTATAGCACTAAGGGCTATCTAGTAAGGTGTTACAAACCGCCGGTTAACTAAAGAACTGGTCCAAAATTGGCGATCCCACGATTAATGGGCGGCTTGCAAACTTTTTTTTAAAAAAATTCAAAACGGCGCCGTTTGGGGAGGGGAGAAAATTAAAAAAATTTCAATCACCCTCCCTGGTCACCTCTTTCTGTGGCTCGATCCCTCTCACTCACCAAACCCACTCTCACCCACTGCCGCCCACCACCCGACAACAGCCCGGCCTCAAGCTCCTTCGTCGCTGCCGCCGTTGGAAGATAGAGATATAGATGGACGGATGCTTATAAGGGAAAAGAGATAAAAGGTGAATTTGAAGGTAGTAACTAGTGATGATCTCGAACCTACAACATCGTTTAAAGCACAAGGTGCACTAATAAACCATTGATGCTGAATGTGGAGATGAAATTGAAAAAAGTGAGAAAGTAAGTGGCGCCGATTGAAAGAGAAATGAAGAGTAGGTAAAGGGGCTCATAGTGCTTCAATACACTAGGGTTATTAGTTGTTACAAGCACTATTCTGAAAACCGGACAGGTCAGTCTGACCGGTTGAACCGGGAACCGGACCCCTGTCTGGTCCGAGTAGACCTTAAAAACCGGGATTCTGAAAACCGGTCAAAACCGAAAAAATCTATCAAAAATCGGTAAAAACCAGAAAAACCGGTAAAAACCGGTTGAACCTGTCAACTTATATAAAAATATAAATTTTAATTTTTTAAAATTTAATAACTATTTTATAATAGAGTAAACCACCATGTTGGTCCCTGACAATTTTCGTGGTGGATAAGGTAGTCCATGACATTAAGAAATTGACAAGTTAGTCCCTGACAATTTCAATTTTCGGACAACCGTTAGTCCCTAAACGGCTTCCGTTATTTCGAGGGACCTATATGACTTATTTATTAATTGTTAGGGACTAATAAAAGAAATTTAATAAGAATGAATCCTATAAATTATGATATGAACATTGACTCATATTCATTCTAATTATGTATTAATTCCAAGCTATATATAACTACCCCGGTAAATATTAAGTCTCTATTTGGATGTATTACTATCAAAAGGAAAAATGTTGGATAATTTTTCAATTAAAGAAGTAACAACATTTTAGTATGTTCAGTGTATAGCTAGGAATTCAATTAAGTTTTCCTAGATGCAATAAATATATAGTTTATGTTAATGAAGATGCGATATTAAACACTTTGAGGAAAATTAAAGCAACAATTATATATATGTACATATAATATTACTAGTCACAATATTATTGTATATATGTATCAATAATACCCCTCTTCGACTATATATATATATATATTGCTAGAATCAAGTTATCAACCGTGGTAGTTACCGACAAATAATTGTATGCATGTAATTATTTTTTATAGCAAAGTAATAAAATGTTTTTACTTTTTCAATGGGAAAATTACCCAACATATTTGCCTTTTGATAGTAATACATCCAAATAGAGACTTAATATTTGCCGGAGTAGTTATATATAGCTTGGAATTAATACATAATTAGAATGAATACGAGTCAATGTTCATATCATAATTTATAGGATTCATTCTTATTAAATTTCTTTTATTAGTCCCTAACAATTAATAAATAAGTCATATTGGTCCCTCGAAATAACGGAAACCGTTTAGGGACTAACGGTTGTCCGAAAATTGAAATTGTCAGAGACTAACTTGTCAATTTCTCAATGTCAGGGACTACCTTGTCCATTGCGAAAATTGTCAAGGACCAACTTGGGGTTTATTCTTTATAATAAAATTTAACATATAATACACTTTAATTATTAAAATTAAGGACTATTAAACCTCTAAATTTATCAAATGCTATAAATTTCAACTTTTATTAATATTTTTCATGCACTTTAATTTTTCTATAGCATATAATTCATCATATATGTATATATTTATAGATAAATATATATTTTATACATATTTTATTATATCCGGTTGAACCTCCGGTTGAACCGGTTAAACTTCTAAACCTCTGAATCCCTCCCTCATCTGGTTCAATGTCTGGTCCGGTTTTTAGAACCTTGGTTACAAGAGTTAAGGTTTTGGGTCATACTCTTGCAATTGCAAGCCCAAGCCCAAACAATTAAAAACTAAAGAAAGAATAAAAGAAAACCAAACTATTATAAATAAGGGATTTATATGTATTTTTTAATGAATTTTATATTTTATTATGTCCCGGTTATGTTTTGAATTCCCGGTTGAACCTCTGAACCTATGAATCTTTCCCTCATTCGGTTCGATCTCCAGTCCGATTTTTAGAACTTTGATTAAGTGTAATTTGTTATCATATATGATTCGTAATTTCAATTAAACTTTATAATGATTGTGGTACATATGCTAATTTTTTATTATACCATTTTCAAGAGTCAATAATCATAGCATTTAGTATTCCCTATTTCAGTATATAAAAAAAAAATCTCATTTTCAATTATTACAGTAGTTAATATAATTAACTATTATTGATAGCAATTGATTTTATTTTAATTAGTAATTTTTTATATGCTATTTATTTAACCATAAAAATATTTCACATTCAAAATGTATATTTAATTTAGAAAATATTCTAATATAATAATTATAATAATAAATAATTTTATCATAGTTAATTCTTATTTGATTATCAATAGTGAATCCTATTTTTTTTTATTAAATTATATTTATTAATTCTCATTTTAATTAGATTTAGTTTTAAGGAATAAAATTTGAAATAGAGTTTAAAAAAATCATATTTTATTTAAATAATCCATATTACATTTCATTTATATTATTTATTTAAAAATGCATGTCATGATTATGATTATGAGTACAATTAGTACAATTTGTGTTTATAATTTTTATATAACTTGATGTTTATATTTTTATCAAGTTATATAATTAGTTTAACAATATGTTATTTTTTAATTTAACATTTAAATTTTATTTTCTTATAATATTTACTTTATTATTAATATTTTCGTGCATCACACGGGTAATGTACTAGTAATTTAATATAATATAATAAATTTTTTCTAGGATAATTAAGACTGCTAAGATTGTTCTAAGATTATATAATAATCAAAAGCATCACTCAAATAAACTAGGATAATGTTATACCTTCTCCCACACGTATCAAATAATGAAATACCTTAAAAATTTTAATTTTGATACCTAAAAAATATTATATGAATATTTATAAATAAAACCATGTAATTGAAAGGCAGTATTAAATTTTTTATGACACTTGCAACATATGAAGATGATTTTTTTTATACCAAATTAAACTTAAAACTTATAGATACCTAGCTTTGCCGTACAAATAAGAATGAGTTGAAAAAACACATCATTGATCTGTGAACTGTGTAAATGACTGTTTTCTATTCAACTATTTATGAAATCCTCATTATATTGTAGTTTTTTTTTTTTTTTGTTTTTTGAAAAGTTTAGATTAGGGACGCACACCCCGTGCAGGATTAGGGCATACCACCAATCTCGATGAGGATTTATAAAGGAATTTACAGATCGTCCATCAAAGAGGCCGAGGGTTCCCCAAGATTCGAACACAAACCACGTCTAGGTAAAAGGCCGTTGAACTAGGTGTGCCAACCCTCATGAACTAGTCATGAGCTATAATGTAGTTTACTGAGCATTGTGGTGGGGAACAAAAACAATATCATCTCATTATATATATATATATATTTTCAAAGACATTTATTGATGTACAATTTTGGTCGTACCTTATTAGGGCTAAATTAAAGTTAATTAAAGATGAAAGACAAGTGGGGGGCAAAGAAGAAAAAGGAGAAGGAGGGCCAGGTGCAATCCTCTCATATTCATCGATAGACAAAAACAGTATAGTGCCATGTCAATAAAATCCCAATTTTCAATCTAATAATTTGCACAAAAGATCAAAAGGGTTTATGTCTGTGTGTGGGAGAGTGGGGGATGCTATTTAATTTGCTGCCCCCTTCACTTTCTAGCATAAAGGGGGGAAATATTTGAAAGAGATTTGTGGGGTTCACTATCTTTTAGACCAGTTTACGAGCTTGAAGCCAAGAGAAATCTTCTGAGAGGACAAGCTGCAACACCCGTTTCTGTTAAAACGGAAGAAAGCATGATCAAAAATGAAAACATTTTCTTTAGTCTTGTCTGTTCCTTAGTTGGTAAGGTGGAATATATATACATATAAATATATGTACCTACCTGAAACTGTTTAATTATATTAAGTACTAATAATTTGTCTAAATAGAGTGAAGAATCAATAGTCAGGAGCAGCAAGTTTTGGGCATATTATTATACAACCTTACAGCAACCACACTGTGGGGTGGTTATAGCCCACCTCTCATCTGAACTCCACTCATAAAAATAGAGCGTGGTCAATTGTCTTCTTTTTTGGAGGACTTAATTAGTGAAGAGCATTCTAGAGGTACAACAGAAAACTCAGTCAAAACAGCTAACAAGTTGTGCACAACATATACAATATAAATTGCACAACGAATCTTACATGTTATGCACACCATATATCACATGATGTGCACAACATATATCACATATTCACATGTTGTAAAGAAAGATGATGTTGTAATATGTGATATATATTGTGCACAATATGTGATATATGTTGTGCACTACATGTGATATACGTTGTGCAATTTATATTATATATGTTGTGCATAACTTGTTGACTGTTTTGGCTGGGTTGTTGCTCTGTACCAATTATTTTCCATTAGTGAATCTTATCCGTAGATACCTAATTTCTAAAAGAAAATAAAACCCTACACTTTTCAAGCTTCATGGTCAATAATGCATGATATTTCCTGCCAATAATTAAAGCTCTAGCTAGCTACATTTTAGCCCTATCTGTAGTGTAAAATAGGCTTCTAGGTACAGATAAATGTAAGCAACCCTTCTAACGTAACCCTCACATCAGAAACAAGGGCTGAGAGTGAGATCGAGTGGAGCAAAAAAGAGCCTCGGGCAATCCCTAACTTTCTGCAGTTACTATAAAGAGAATTAATCATGGATATATATGGGGGAATCTTAAGTTTGCTATCATTATACCTGTGCACGTTTTTTTGTCACCTAACAGCAAACACCTCTCTCATCATTCAAGAATTTCTAAAGATCTATGTTAATGTGAGACAACTAATTAATGGTATATATATAAAATGATCTCGCTTTGCTTTAATTAAAAAGACTATATGATATATAGCAGATATATAATAAACAACTTTTATATTCTCATGGCTTAATAAAGATGTAGGAGTTTTGGTTCTCGAATCTGAGTAAATCTATAGGCAGGTCTATGATGTAGGTGTTACCTTTTTATGGAGATATAAACAACTTCTGTTTGGTTTTTTTCATATTTGTTTTCGAGAAAATATCTTAAATAGTATAGGTTAATGTCAAAATTGTACAGTAATTCATTACTAATAAGTGCAATTACTAAAGCATTTAAAGCATAAATGCTTGGGGACCAACATTTTTTCAGCAAACAAAGCTCATTTTAACATTTTTAATCCAAATAGTATTATTAATTATGTGTATTTTTTTAATGGGCCGAGTGATTTAGGCCCAATTTCCTATTGTTGACTATTTTGGTTGATTTTTTGTTGTATCTCTAGCAATGCTCATCAATAAAGTAATGACATAAAACCAAAGGATGACACGATGGTAGCTCACATTGTCCCTTAACCATGTGGTTGGGGTTCGATCCCCAACTCATGGGAATGAAAAGCTTCTTATGGTCAGCTCTTTACCGTCTAGTGCGAGCTCTCGGGACGAGCGGACTAGGCATTGCTGTCGACAATGGACACCTCCTGGTTATACCAAAAAAAAAAAGTAATGACATAAATATACACACAAGTTTTTTTCATAGACTACATTCAATTATTTTTCTTCTTTATTTTCACTTTCCTCCGCCTTTTTTAGCCTGATTATTGTAAATAACTTTAACTTACTCAGCACGCATTTTAGGTAATGTTAGTTGTGTCACTGTTAACATCTCTCTAAAGTTAACAAATATCTTAATATTTAAGTATAATTAATTAGTGAACAACAACAAATAATGATAACTTTTAAAGATGGTTACTCTCAATAATTTGAATCGTGAGTGGCAGAGATGTTACAACTTTAAACTAGGTCATACAAGATGAAATATAACAGTAATATAATGATGATAATTTTGTAACTCGAGTTCATTCTTGAAGGTATTTAATACAAAAGTTGTTCTCATGAATGCATGTGAATACACAAGTAAAAAACAATGAGTGGGATATATAGTTATTTGTAGGTAAAGTGAGAAAAAAAATCGGAAGATAAATAAAAGTTTGAAAGAAAAAAGTACCATTTATACTTTCTTTGTAAAATAACACATTTCGTACTAAATATCATTATTCTTTATTCATGTTATTGGAGGGCTATTTTTCATCCAATAAATTGAATAATAATAATAAGACTTTTTAATAAACAAAGAGTAAATATCATATTTAGTCTTTCATGATTAATTTCGAGGACAATTTAGTCCCTCATGATTTGAAAGTGACAAAATAGTCCTCCAAGATTAATTTTATAGGACACTTTAAGTGACAATTTAGTCCTTCTATTAATTAGTTTATGTTAACTAAGTTACAAACATGACATACTTAGGTGATATGTCATACAATGTGTCATACATACACATCACTGCAATTCAATTAACATAAACTCAACGGAGGGACTAAATTCTATTTAATGTGTTCTATAAAATTAATCTTGAGAGACTATTTTGTCACTTTCAAATCTTAAGGGACTAAATCATCCTCAAAATTACTCTTAAGGGACTAAATAGGATATTTACTCATAAACAAATTATTTTGCAACTTCCATTTTTTCAAAACCTTTGATTTTTAACTTTAGTTCAAAACAAGTTCATATTTGGAGAAAGTATTTTGGGTTCTCAAAACCTCAGACCTACGTTTCTCAACCTTCATCAGTCCCGCCCCCAAAAATACAGGAGCGAAAATAATGGAATAGATGAAAATGAAACATAGTGGTGAAAGGACAAATAGGCTAACAGTATAACGTGGATTGTTCTCAATCAAGTTTAACTTTAGGGCCTCTAAAAAGGGTGATGAGAAGAAAGATTAAGGTGAAAGATAAAAGTAGTCAACAGTACAGTGACGGCAACTACGAGCTACACAGTTTCAAATTAGGAGTGATAATAAACAGGAAATTAAAGAATCAGAACAAAGGAATCAATTTGCTGTCCTTTATATTGCATAATAACAATATGACCAAACCCCATCATGATGGGACTCGAGGAAGATAATGATTCTATCATTTCTTAATTAGACTATATCTATGCGATAGTTTTGTGCAACAACTGAAGAAAGAAGTACGTGTATCTGAAATAGGCAAACAGCAAAGGGAACACTTTGGGTTTATCTCGTCATTGTTTTTGGTATACATATCCTGTTTTGCTAATTTTGGATGAAAGAAAAGAGCTAGAAATACTTGGATTCAAATAATATACATGTCAACACTAGATTAGATCATGAGCGGTTAAATGAAAAGAAAACAAAGACAGCTGCTAGAGTTTATAATAGGAGAGCATAGCTAATATGTGCGTTTGGATTACCGTGTTTCTGACTTCTTTTAACTTCTGACTTATTAAAATTTATTCTGTCATGTTTGACTATATAACTTATGACTTCTTTGGAAGTTATTTCAGTGCTTTTGAAGAAGTCAAAATATTTGACTTCTCTATAAGCACTTTTCAAAATAATTGAAATAAAAGTTTTTATTATTTTATATTCAGATACAAAATAACGTATTCATAAATTATTTTTCAAAAATTACTTTTATATAAGGACTTAAATAATTTATTTTTCCAAAAGTGACCTGAAAGCCAATAGATTTACTTAGTTAGTTCTACCTGAACATACCCTTACCAAATTTTGTTAAGGGAAAGTTCACCAAATCCATCAAGCTAAGTAGTCAAAATGAAATGACCTACTTAGCATAAGAACCAAAGAAAAATATTTCTATTTTTGAAAATTATTTCACAGTTAACCTTACAGTTGTTGATTCCCAAATTTGGCATCGATCAGTTCAAATCAAATAACTAAGATCCTGCTATCTTCATGATAAAGGCCATAAATAACCACGAATTAGTTGAGTTTCACATATGGAAATATGTGCAGTTGTGGAAAGAATAGATCCACTGCATGTGCCTAGACTACTCCACCACGCATAAAATGTACACTCAAAATCTGATATAGAAAAATATTCTTTTTCACATCTTTTGAATGTTTATATTCAATGTATGACACAATAGAAATGAGAAGAGAATGAGTTGAAAAATTAAAAAAATAATAAAGATAGCGAAATTCAGTGTTTTTATAAATAAGATGTTTAGAAAATTTGGATGTACAAATAATTAAGAGGTCCGCCACCAACATCCAATAGTGATGAGTAGTTAGGATCGAGAAACATGCGGATTATCGACGAATTTTATTGATGGATTATCGACGGACAATTTACACAACGTTATCAGCGGATGTATCGACGATATTGAAGGGCTAATAATTTTTTATTATAAAAAATTATTATCGACGGATTATTTTGAAATCATCCCTCGATAATTGTCTTCTGCGCAAAACAAAATTTTTTTTTGGTCAGATTGGTTTTATCGACGGATAAAGATGAAAAGATCCGTCGATAAAACCCTAAACCTTAAACCCTAACCCTAACTAGTAATTATTGACGGATAATTGTTATTTCATCCGCCGATAATCGAAACGCACCGTTTCATTTAATGGGGCGCTTATTATCGAGGGATATTATCGACGGATGGATTAAAACCATCCGTCGATAATCCGCGAATATGAGGAGACAACGTCTCTTCTTTCCTCATTTCGCGAACTGCTCTCTCTCTCTTCTCCGCTCTCTCTCTCTCTATCCGTCCGACCACCGGGAAGTGCCAACAGGTTAGTCGTCTCTCTCTACTCTACATTTTAATCGGTTTACAATTTTTGTTTGAGGTCTCTAATGAGAACTCATTGTTTGTAGCTCTTTGTCCACCGCCCTCAGCCGCCCACTGCCGCTCACGGACTGCCGGCCGCCGCCCACCGCAACATCTCTCCTTGGTCTTCAATTAGGTATTTTTTCTTAATTTTTTTAGTATTTTTCGTATTTTTATATATTTTGTTGATTATTTTTTTATTTTTTCTATTTAAAAATAATAATATATTTTTCTGTTTATAATTTTATAATCTTCTAAAATTAATTTTTTTCATTTATAATTTTATAAAAAAAGTTTTAAAAAACTGTTTATAAAAAAATTTTAAAACTGTTTTTTAAAAATTATATTAAAAAGTTTACAAAAAATATTTTAGAAAAAGTTTTTAAATTCTGTAAATAAAAAATAAAGTTTTTAAAAATGTGTTTTTGAAAAATAAGTTTTTGTAAAAACAGTTTTAAAATAATCATAGTTTGTAAACTTTAAAAAAAAGATAGATTTAACAAACTTATATGTTATTTAAAGTAAGTAATTTTTCAATAACAAATATATTATTTAAATGAGATATATGGGAACACAATTGTTGATATATTCCGGCGATTAGAGCTTACGGTTTTTAGGAGCTTACGTTTATATTTGGTATGTTTATTTATTAATTTTAACGATATGATTGTGTATGTTGTCACTGTTACAAAACCTTAGGGTAGATGACTTAGTCTGAGACTGGTCCTTGAACTCCGGCAATATTGGTTGATTGATTTGTAAATTAAATGGGAAAATTTGTTTAAAATTAAGGGGAGACTCTCTCAAAATTTTGTGAAGTTAAAATTTGGAAATAAAATTAAATAACTGTTGTTAAGTTATCCAAAATTAAGGGAAACTATGTCGAAATTTTGTTTGAGTTAAGATTTAAAAAACTTGTAAAAAGCATTAGTGTCGTATTAATGGTGAGATTATATTAACTAAAAAACCGTTATTAATTACTCCTAGTTAAACTTCTCATTTTAGGATTTTCCAATAATTCAAGGGCAATGTCATCAACAAATGAATGAAAAATAATGAATTAAAAATAACTTGTATTGTTGTGATTAGATATGACGGATGACAGAGGCAGAGGCAGAGGAGATCAAGGGCGTAGGAAGACAACCGTCCAGCCTCGTGGTTATCGATTGAGGGCGTAGGAAGACAGACGATGATGATAGTGACGATGATAAATTGAATTTTGTATGATTTTTTTATATGTTTTGTTTTGGATGTTCAGACATTATGTTTTTACTTTTATATAGTGTTTGGATTTTATCTAATTTGTAAATATTGTTGTATAGATATAGGATTTTTCATTATGGTTTTGTTTATTGATATTATTAGTATTTTGTTATAAATATTGATTTAGTTTAATTATTATTGATTTGATTTCATTATGGACTAATATTTTTACAAATTAAAAAAAATTAATTTTAGGTATTTTTTAAAAAAATATTTTTTTTCTTATTATCGACGGACACATCCCTCGATAATAAATAATTTTGTTTTTTGAAAAAATAATTATCGACGGATAGGTATCCGCCGATAATTATTTTTTAATTTTTATATATTTTAAAAAGCTTTATCGTGGGATATATCCGTCAATAAATCCCTCAATAAGTTCGACGGATATCGACGGATATATCCTTCGATAATTTATCGACGGATTTTTCGAAGATATCTTCCGACCATCAATAAATCGTGGGCGACTATCCGTCGATACACTTCTTTATCGACGGATATTTGGGTCATCCGTCGATAAAATCCGTCGATAATACGCTGGTTTCTAGTAGTGCCACTTTTAATATACAAATAACATCTCTCTAACCATAAATTTGATACAATTACATTAACTATCTTTTGGAAAAAAACTTAAATTATTGGGAAGATACAATGATGGTTTTCTATTTAGCCTGAGTGCTTTGATTTTGGTTTTGCCTCCATGCCGTTTAGAGAAATTATTAGGTGTATCAAGAGAAAAAAAAATTTTTTTTGCTCTTTACTATTTATTGCATGACACATCAATAATTCTATTCCCTTATTGAAAACTTAACCCCTTTCCTCCCCACTATAGTTTGCCTTTTAGATTATGTATCACCCAATGAATGATACAGAGTAAAAAATCTTCTTGTGCACCTAATAATTTTTCTACTGTTTTTGTTAGGTTTCATAGAGATTCTCATTGTACGGGTTGTTTTGTTTTGCTATCTATGTACAGACAATCACCGTACCATCCCTTTTCTTAGGCAACTCGATTGTCTATACGGTAATAGTATAGGTACAACATAAAATTATTCAACTTCCATCCAATTTGTAATTATATGGTGATGAGATCCATTAATAAACAGATCCTACAATTGTGTTTAATGAATTGGATGCTAGTTGGATCAATTTTAGTTGTACCATAAACATTTCCCTTGTCTATATACTGCAAAGACGTAAAATTATGTAAAATTATATAAAATATTATGTTAAATTTATTTTCTTAAAAATATAGAGACTCAAATTTGATGAAACTATATGTCGATCTACCTACTCATCCTTAAAACTATTAGAATATTGAATCTTGAAACCGTTTCAAATTGATATCTAGTGTCTTTGTATGCGCTTTGATTTTTAATAACTTTCACATCATATATGGAACTGCATTTTGTTAAACCCAAAATAATCAGCCAGGTTCTTAACACTATTAATTAGTAGGAATCATTTAAGTTGTTAGCGATGTTAGTTTAAGTTGTTAGGGATGTTAGAAACTAGTTAGATCTACCATTTTGTTTCAACCATTATACAATATAATATACAAACAATAATGATATTCGTACATACATTTTTTCTTACATATATTCTCCACCTACTTTATCATCATTAGATCTTGATGTGACATTACTCCACCATTTATATAATTTTCTTCTCCACCATTAGATCTAAACATATGTACATGATACATACTATTTGGTATCTACCAATAGCAATACTCATAGAAAATACATGTATAAAACAATATAATACGATAAAGTTTGTGAATTTTTGTGTGTGTTTGTGTTATGTGTACAAAATCAAATTATACCTGTATTTTTATATTGTTTTATGTTTGTTTTAGAAGACAATACATATAATTTGTAGTAAAAGTTCAAATCATCTTTGAATTAAAACACTAGCTAAAAATTGAAACGGTAAATTGATATTAGATAAATTTTTATTAAAAAACCTGTATTTATATGTATATTTTATGTACTTACTTTAAGTATGAAAACAAAATACACAAAAAAATCTTTACAATTACATATTGTCTTGTATTTGTACATCCTAAATAAACATCATACAAATAACTCTTTGTAAATGGGATACTTTGAAAAATGAAATAATTGATTCTTGAGGGATTATTTAAATAAGTATTGCGATATATATATATATATGATAAAAAAACAGTCAAAACAGTCAATATATTATGCACAACAAGTATTATGTACTGTACATAACGTATATTATTATATATTATATGTTGTGCAACTGATAAAATGTAGAGAGCAATGTAAACTGTAATAACAGAAAGGAATATGCATTCGATATATTGAATTGATGATGATACAGTGAGAAGACGAATGCTTATATAGCAGAGAGAAGAGATAACTAGAGACTAGAGTTAATAGACTCAACTATGGTTAACTGACACTAGATGCTAACAGCTATGCTTAGCTACTAACTAACTCTGTTTGCTTTGGTTCCCTAATACCCCCCTGCAAACTCAGGGTTGGTGAATCACTAAGACTGAGTTGGGATCTGAAGTAGGGAAACAGGGATGACGAGACTGCCTTTGTAAGTATGTCTGCAACTTGTTCTTGAGAAGGTATATGGCTGATATGGACTTCCTTACTGACTACACTTTCTCTTACAAAGTGAAGATCAAGTTCAAAGTGTTTAGACCTTTGATGGAGGATTGGGTTAGCTATCATCATTACTGCACTAAGGTTGTCACAGTAGATGCTTGGAATTTGCTGAGGAGTCATGTGCAGTTCTGATAGTAGAGCTTTGAGCCATTTTATTTCTGCAACTGTGGCCGCTAAGCTCCTATACTCTGCTTCGGTGCTTGATCTAGATACAGCAGCTTGTTTCTTTGAAAGCCATGATACTAAATTTCCTCCATAGAAGATACAGAACCCAGAGGTAGATCGTCTATCATCCATGTCAGATGCCCAATCAGCATCACAGAAGGCCGCAAGATTTAGATTTGAGGAAGGTTGCATAATGAGTCCAAGAGTTTTGGTACCTTGTAAATAGCGAAGAATCCTTTTGACTGCATTCCAATGAGAGATGAGTGGATTGTGCATGAATTGGCACACTTTATTTACAGAGAAGGCAATCTCCGGTCTGGTGAGAGTAACATACTGCAAGGCTCCCACTATGGATCGATACAGAGACGGATCAGGAGCTGGATCAGACCCAATTTTGCTTAGTTTTAGACTTGAGGTCATAGGTGTAGGAGCACTATTACAGTCAGACATTTTTGCTTTAGCCAGAAGATCAGAGATGTATTTTGCTTGGGAGAGATGTAAACCTCCCTGAGGTGTTTTTGTAGCTTCAAGGCCAAGGAAGTAATGTAAGTCTCCTAGGTCCTTGAGGGAGTATGAACTGTCAAGTTTCTTGATCAGAGACTTAATAGCAGTAGGAGAAGAACCTGTTATGATAACATCATCTACATATACAAGTACATAGAGAGTATGATTTTGAGTGACTTGGATGAACAAAGATGTGTCACACTTAGCTGTAGTGAATCCATGAGATAGTAGTGTATGTTGAAGCTTTTCAAACCAAGCTCTTGGTGCTTGCTTTAAGCCATACAGTGCTTTGTTTAATTTGCAGACAAGAGAAGGATTTTCCGAAATGAACCCCTCAGGTTGAACCATGTAGAAAGATTCTTGAAGATCTCCATTGAGGAATGCATTGTTGAAGTCAATTTGCTTGATTGGCCAACCTTTTGAGACAACTATAGTGAGAATTAACCTGATAGTGGTAGGTTTAATACTGGGCTGAAAGTTTCATGAAAGTCAAAGCCTTCTTGTTGATGAAATCCCTTGGCAACTAGTCTTGCTTTGTACTTATTTAGTGTACCGTCTGCATTATATTTTGTTCTAAACACCCATTTGCAGCCGATGGGTTCTCTGTCAGAGGGAAGTTCTACTAAGAACCATGTGTTATTCTTCTGCAGAGCATTGAATTCTTCTTCCATTGCCTTTTTCCAGAGCGGATCAGTGAGGGCTCTCTTTGCTGTAGTTGGAGTGACAGAGACTTGAAAGTTCTTTGGCTTGAATATACCAGCTTTGGCTCTAATAGTCATTGGGTGAGTATTTGTTAGAGGACGTTGTTGATCTGTTGAGACAGTAGCTGCATTTTGGTTTACTCTTTGACTTTGAGTGTTGATTTGTTGAGATGGAGAGTCCTGTTGATGAGTTAAAGGAGGTTGATCATTGGATGCTGCATTTGAATTATGGAGAACAGGCATTTGACCTGAGCTGGAGACTAGAGTTGTAGTTGTAGCTGCAGAACTTGTAACACAATTAGTGGGAAATGAATCAATATATGCAGTAGGACTCTCTTTAGGGGGAATGACAGGATATGAGCATGTTGGAATATATGAGGAGGTGTTATTTGGATGAGACTCTGTGGAAGCAGTGAACATGGATTTGTAAGGAAATTTTAACTCATTGAATATGACACTTCTGGATACATATCTTTTTCCAGACTTAGAGAGACAGATGTAACCTTTGTTGTTTTCTGCATAACCTAAAAAGATGCACTTCTCTGATCTGAAGTCTAGTTTTTGGTGGTTATATGGTCTTGTGAGAGGATAGCAGGTGCAACCAAATGGTCTAAGTGAGGTGTAATCTGGTGGTTTCTTGAATAGTGTTTGATAGGGTGAGATATTTTAAAGTATTGGTGTTGGAAGCATGTTTATTAGGTGTGTTGCTGTTGTGAAAGCTTCACCCGAAAATGAAGTAGGTAATGAGGCATGGGCAAGAAGAGTAAGGCCAACTGTGGTGATATGTCTGTGCTTCCTTTCAACACTTCCATTTTGTTGTGAAGTGTGAGGGCATGTTAATCTGTGAGCTATGCCATGAGTGCTTAGAAAGTTTTTAAACGATAAGAATTCCTTTTCCTTATCAGTTTGGATTGACTTGATTTTAGTGTTTAGTTGATTTTCCATTAGTGTTTTAAACTTGATGAATGTTTCAAGTGCTTGAGATTTTTGGTTAAGCAGAAACAACCATGTATATTTAGAATAGGCATCAACAAGACAAAGCTAAGGTAGTATCTAGCTCCAGAGGTGGAAGCAATTGGTGCTGGCCCCCAAATATCTAGAAAGATTAGTTCTAAAGGAGTACTGTAAGTAGCAGTAGAGGATGAGAATGGTAATTGATGATGCTTTCCAAGACAACAAGCATCACAGATCGATGCAACTTTATTGAAATCAGAAGGTATCATACAATATTTGAGTACTTGATGCACAATTTTGCTGGCTGGATGACCAAGCCTAGCATGCCAAAGTAAAAAGGTATCAGACTTAACATCTTTTGTATTTGGAATTACAACGGAATTTGTTACAGACTCTTTAACACTAGAACTGGACAGACAGAACTGGAAAAATAAGATGATTTATTTTGATTTGCAGAAGCATGAGCATTCTTGCTGAGATGAGAGTTCACTTTGAACTTTGTTGCTAGCAGATTAGGGAAGATATAGAGTTCTTCATGAGCAATGCCTTGGAGAACTTTCTCCTTGGTGGCCTGTGATTTTACACAACAATCATCAAGATGGAATTCAAAAAATACATTGTTTTCCTTTGCAAAACGTCTTACACTGATTAGATTTTTGACTAATCCAGGAACATGAAGAAGGTTTTTAAGAACAAATGTAGAGTTTGAAGAAGGAGAATATAACCTAGAGAGTCCTTTGTGCATAATTGACATACCTGATCCATTTCCTAACTGGACTGATTCATTACCATCATAGATCGATTTGATAGCAAAGTTGGATTCATCATGAGTGAGATGGTGAGTAGCTCCAGTATCTGGATACCAGAGAGGATCATAGACTGTGTTAGGTGCAGGCAGTAGACCTTGAGAAGTATGTGGTGCAGCACTAGTGGTGCCAGAGGAAGAGGCTCCAGAGGACATGAGATAAGCTTGTGGTGATTGAGTGAATTGCTTTTGTTGAGGGGAGAAGTTTGTATAGCTTGGATTAAACCTGTGATAGCATGATATTGCTGAGTGTCTATAGCGGTTGCAGACTTGACATTGAGGTTTGTCACTTGGACTGGATCTTCCATAAAATCGTCCAGATCTAGCTCTGCCTCGAGGTGAAAATGATGCTCTGCCTCGAACATAGGTATTGTTGAAATTTCCTCTGCTTCTTCCTCGAGCTTGGGAGAAATTGAGCTGGATATGTCCTGAATTGTACGCTTGATTAAGTTCTTCACGGTTGCACTTCTCAATTCTTGCTTCGACCGCCAACAGCAGAGCTTCCATTTCATCAACTGAATAGGGATATTGACGAGACAAGATTGATGCAATTAGAGGATTATAGTCAGAAGGTAGGCCATCAAGAATCACCTTAATAGTTTCTTCAGTGCTTAATGAAGCTCCTACAGCTGCAAGTTGATCTACGGTTTTCTTGATATCAAGAAGATACGCATTCATGGAAGCTCCTTTCCTTAAACTTCTGAGATTTGTTTTCAGTTGACTGACCTTAGCTCGAGTTTGCGAGGCAAAGATCTTCTCGAGTCTTGACCAAACTTGAAAGGAGTACGTGCAACCTACCATTCGAACACGAATTGACTCACTGATTGAGTTCAGAAGCCAAGCAAGGAGAACATTATCTTGATGTTCCCATTTGCAAAAGTCAGGATTGAGTGTTCCTGTGTTCGCATCAGCAGCTGTGAGATACATCAATGGAATCTGAGCTTTCTGCAGGTGACATTGAAGGTTTTGGCCTTTGATGGTAGCAATTGCTTCTTGCTGCCATAAGAGAAAATTTTCATAGTGAGCTTGTATCAGATCGGGATTGTGAACTTCTTTGGGGAGAAAACAGGGGAAGATGCAGTGAAAAAGGTGGGAGATTCTACAGGTGGTGGATCCATGGATCTGAAGAAAAGCTTTGAGATTCAAGAGAAGGAAAAAAAAATTGAGGCTCTATGATACCATGATAGAATGTAGAGAGCAATGTAAACTGTAATAACAGAAAGGAATATGCATTTGATATATTGAATTGATGATGATACAGTGAGAAGACGAATGCTTACATAGCAGAGAGAAGAGATAACTAGAGACTAGAGTTAATAGACTCAACTATGGTTAACTGACAGTAGATGCTAACAACTATGGTTAGCTACTAACTAACTCTGTTTGCTTTGGTTCCCTAATAGCAACATATATCACATATTATGGAGATTATATATCACATGTTGTAAAAACGATAATTTTGCAATATGTAATATATGTTATGCATAATATGTCATATACGGTATGTATAATATGTTATATACATTGTACATATTACATATTATATATTATGCACAATTTATTAACTGTTTGGGATAATTTTTTATTGTCCATCAAGATTTTTTCTATTTAAATTTTAGAACTAGACCCAAATATAGTCCTATCATTGCTATTTCGTATGAAGAAAATTTGGTACGTACAAACGCAACGAAAGCAATTTAGGCATAGCGAAAAAAAAATGTAAATTAATTATCAAGGAATGAACCGTATTTTTTATAGGGGTGGCAAACGGGACGGGACGGGACAAAACGGGATATCCCGCTGCGGGATGTAACAAAAACAGGACGGGACGGGATGTCCCGTTTTAATAAAAGGGATGAAAATCTCATCCCGTCCCGTTTTAAAACAGATGACGGGACGGCGGGACATCCCGCTTAATATTCAATTTTTTTATAAAAAAATTATAAAACTACATTTCATTTAAGAAATAAAGAAAAAATGTTAAATTCATAACAGTGCAGATTCAAGAAATATTGTATGTAAGAAAAAAATTAATGAATAGATTTATATAAGAACAGAATCAAGAAACCAAAATAATATATTCAATATTGATTCAATCACCTGAAATTAATATCAATACAGATTCAATATTATGTAAAAATAATACATTCTAAAATTAATTTATGAAAAGTAAAAACAGAAAGTAAGAAACCAACAAAAGGGAAACAAGAGTGGGAAGGACCGAGGGAGGACAGATGAGGCCGAGGACGGCACAAGCAAGGGTGACGGAGGGAGGACGAGGCCGAGGAGGGCGGAGGCAAGGCTGACGGGGACAAGGATGACGGAGGGAGCACGAGGCCGAGAGAGATGAAGGCTCGAGAGAGGCGATGACGAGACGAACCTGAAGGAGGTGAAGGCGAAGCCGGCACGACGAAGCTAGACCGAGGAAGGTGAGGGCGAGCCGGTGCGATGAAGGTCGAGGGAGGTGAGGGCGGCGCGGGTAGTGGCGTGGGTGACTGCCTCACTGCGGCCTCACTGTAGAGAGGTTGAGCGGTGCCGTCGGTGAGCACAGCAGAGAGAGGAACAGACCAGAGGACAGAGAGCGGCGCGATTGTCTACTGTGAGGATGAGAAGAGACTGGGAATGGGAGGCAAAGAGGAACTAGGGTAATTTTAGGGTTAGGATTTAATTGTTTTGGGCTGGCCTAATAGGTGGGCTGAATAATTAGAAGTTATAATAATATTTCAATTATTTTTCATCCCGTTGGGATATCCCGTCCCGTCACGGGTTGACGGGATGGCGGGATGTCTCGTCTCGTCCCAAATTTACTATATGGGATGCATTTTTCATCCCGTCCCGTCGCGGGATGGCGAGATGACGGGACGTCCTGACGGGACGATCCCGTTTTGCCACCCCTAATTTTTTATGTCTTGAAAATATTTAAAACTAGTTTATGAGTATTTTCAACAGCCATTAATTGTCAAAAAATAGTTTATGACTATTTCCAACGGCTTCGTCAACATATATTATTTTTTACAACACTTTTCGACAATTATATATTGAAAATGATCATTATTGTTGTAGTGATGCAAGGATGGTCATGGTTCCCCTCAAATTTTTAACTTGTATAGATATACATATATTTGTATATATTTGGTCTCCTCAATTTTATCAAAATGATACATTAATTAATATTTTCATAATAAATTATATAAGATTAATATTTCAATAGTTTAATTGTAATATTTACTACTTTTACATGGAGATAGATATATTCTAATATCTTAGATAATTTTTTTGGTAGAAGATCATTTTTATATATACATGTTTTCTTGAGTGTTTATTGAAATATATATTTTTCTTTTTAAAATATAGTATAAAAGAAAATTCTCACAATTAAAAATTAATTATACATATAAACATAAATAGAATACATAATTTTATCCAAATATTAAAAATAAACTAACTTATTTGATATTTTTAATTAATTGTAAGATTTCCATTATTGTAACTTTTCTTAGAAAACTATTTTATTCATTCCTATTTTTATTAGAGATCTACTTGAAATATATGACTTCATTTTTCAAGTTTTAAGTTAAGACAAACTTAAAAAATATATATAGTTTTGTGTATATTATTTTAAAAATTTTATTTGGATGAAAATAAAATTGAGGGCATAAATAAATTTTATTTGTAAAGTTATACAATTATTTATATATTTTTATCGTAAGTTAAGTATATATATTTTCAATTTAGTCCCGCCAAAAAATATAATCTACTCATGGTCAGGATGCATGAAAGATTATATAAGTAATATGAATTTTCATGCAAATATTCTAAATCTTTACATCATAAAGATTATGATACATATTATGTGTCAAGAAATCATTTCTCCTGACATAAATTAAGTTATTGAGTTGAGAAACATAAATAATGATTATAAAAATGAGGCACCAAGAATTCAATTCTAGAGTTTAGTCTACAAAAGCTTTCATACCGTATCTTAAAACCAAATCTCTCATAAATTTAAACTGTTGGGATGAGATAAATGAAATCACATTAACGCGAAATTAATTTCGATGTGTAACATGAAAACAATTGAGTTGCAGCATTCAACTTAATCTCATTATTAAACTAACAAAAGTTCTAGAATTTACATCTAGCCACCCATTTAATTCCCACCGCCACCACTAGGATATGCCGATATGTAATGATAATCATGTTATTAATAATACTTTACAAGAACTTTATTATTATAGGATCTATTGTCCCACTACGCAATAGGTCAAAGACTAATCCATCACAGTGTGGAGCTCCATTTAAGGGTTTAATCGCTGGCCAACGGGTTGCTGCATACACAAGTCGGGGATCGAACCCGCGGACAAGTGAGCTAACCACTTGATCAACCCAAGATGATTAGCTGTCGTCATTAGTTATATCTTAGATGTGATATTATTTACCTCTTGGACTTGCGGCAGTCACGCATCCAGAAAATTTTAATAGTGGAGGCGAAAATATTGCATAGTTAATATATATAAATATAAGATGATATTTTTTAAATTTTTTATAATGTGGGGACAAATTTAATAATACCATAGGAACAAAATATATACACTTATATATATTTTAGTGTAAAAATTAAAATTCTAGTCGGGGCATAAGCCCCATAACCCAATGCATATATCCGTTACTAACTTGGAGCGCATGTTAAACACCAACTAGAGAAAGAGAGATTAAAAAGAGGCATTATTAGCTAAAATGTACACCGACAAGATGCACGTTCAGCGTCTTGAGTCTTTAAGTTAGGTGTTGTTATAAGCAAGCTTAGGTTGAAGAAGAGCACCAGAAGAAGGTACATGTATGTTATGATGAATTATTAGCCAAGAGACTAAAAAGTTCTAATACTATTTCAATATCTATCCAACCATTGAAATTTAAGAATTTTTAGACAGTGAATCCACATTCAAATCTAATGACTCGATATAAATGTTGAATAAGTATTAAATATATTTTTATTGTATACCTAATATTGAATAAAAAAGTTAGATGACATAGCGCCCTAATCTTTAGACACCAGATCACCTAATCTTTTATGTGTTTGTACGTATATATGTACGTAATTGAAGAAATTTGCTTATGTTTAAGTGTATATGTGTATCTATATATAATTGCCCCACCCCTCCATCAAAAAAGAAAAATTATATGTTAGAAAAAAAAACATAATAAATTAAGTAAATATTTTATATGGTCTCTCAAGATTAATATATATATATATATATATATATATATATATATATATATATATATATATATATGAGTGACAAAATAATATCTTAAAACATGAAGTTGATAATGTGCTCTCTAAAGATTTAATGGGATGGATAAGAGATCATTTCTTAAGATATGTAAGTGATAACATGATCCTTCAAGATTGAAATTTTAGGACAATATAATACCTCAGAATTGAAAATTTAGGATAAAGTAAGAGACTGTTGTCTTAAAATTCAAATATTGAAAGAATATGCTGTCACTTTCATATTTTTAGGACTATTTTATTCATCACGTCAAATTTTAAAGAATTACATAGTCATTTTTATTATATTTGAAAGGAGTATTTTCTTCCTCATATTTATCCTGACGAAGAAAAAAGTAGTTGTCCAAGAAATTATATTGTAGACATCTTTAATTTGTCTATGTATATATATCTATCTTTTTTGGCTTAAGTATTATTTTAGGGTTTAGTTCACTAATTTTACATAAATTCTGATTTTGGTCCACTATCTTTAGGTTTATCACATTTAGTCCACTAGCTTTCAGACTGTGAACACTTTTGGTCCACTATTAGTCAACTGGTAAGCCAACGGACACATTAGCAAAAGTCAACAGCTATGTCAACAAAGTCAACCGACACGTCAGCCAAGTTAATGGCCATGTCAGCTAAGTCAACGTCCACATCAACAAAGTCAACAACCATGTCAACAAAGTGAACTGCCATGTAAGCATCGTTAAGTCCACGTCAACACAGTGGACTAAATGTGACAAATCTAAAGATAGTGGGCTAAAGTCTGAATTTGTATAAAGTTAGTGGACCAACAAAATAATATTTAAGCCATCTATTTTTTATCTTTTAATTTAGATGTGATATTATTTTAAGAGTTTAATTTTGATGCATTGAAGTGTAAAAATATTTTACACTGTCATCCAATTAAAACACTCTTTTTCTATGACTTTTTAGATATATAATAGAGAAAAAATATAATCATAACTAACGTGAGAATCTATACACAACTGCATAAAGAACTTGTATACTGTAATTAAATCCTTATTTTAATATTTAAACTTTAAATGTTTATAATTAGATTTGATAAATATTTACATACATAACATGTGTATCATTTCCCAAATGTTTTAGATGATAAATCATCAGAAGAAGAAATTAGATATGTTCGAAGTGTTGTACGTGTATATATGCGTTTTTAAAAATAACTAATATTTTGATTGTTAAAGTGTATTTTCTTTTGGAGTTTAATTATAAAATACTAATATTTTTTTTTATTCATGACTTCTTAGATGATGTCTGTAAACCATAATTATATTTATTGACATAATATTATTATATTATTGGACACTGTCAGTGCATCATAATTAAACATTTTCTTTTATACTAAATCTTCAATTTCATGACAAAAGTAAATTCAGGAAAATAATTTCTAAAATATATTTTTTATCCCTTATAATTTAACTTCAAAACAAAATATCTACTAAGATATGCTTTCACAAAAAGTTGAGTATGATAAGAAGATATCATGTAACAATTAATTAAGGAGATATGACACAAGTTTGAGATGCTCCATGAAGGAACAAATTATGTGAAAGAAACTAAGATCATAATGCTTGTTCACATATACAAATCCTTCAAAGATACTCCCAAATGAGAATATTGATGATATGATCACAAAATTGAAGATTGATGCATACCACCAATTAGATGACAAACCTAGGAAATAGACATTTCAAATTAAAATAGTTAATAAAATTCTTCGAAGTCTTACTCTTAAATGTTCCAAAAATAACACCCATTTTCAAGAAATGAACCAAAAAAGTCAGGGCTAAATTTCAACGACTCAAACATTTAGGGGGTAAAGAGCTTTTTTCCTGTAAAAAAAAGGTATTTTAGTCATTTAATAAATAACATGTGCACTGCACGTGCTTATTTAACGGAGAAATGGATGAAGTTGTGACGGATGGGGCATAATGCACATTTTAAAACATACAGGGAATCGTATTGCCCGTTTTAAAAGTTCAGGGGCTAAATTACAACGACCCAAACATCCCGGGGTAAAATATTTTTTCCCTCCACGAATGCTAAGTGTACAATGAAAAATCAGCCAATACAGCCAATGAGCCTATTTTGGATTTGGTTTTGGCTCAAATAATCATTAAGATTGTAATAAGCTAAGTAATTATGGCCCAAATCTCATTTATTGACTGGTTTAACTGGTTTTTTTATTGTGCATTTAACATCACATTTTTTTTCTCTTATATTTATGATGTTGAAGTACTGCCTGTCTATATGAACATTTATGTGTAATTGGTGTTTATTTCACGTAAATGACACACATATTATTGTTATGATATGTTTATTATGTTACGTTTGGTGCAAGAGCGCTATACTATTTTTGTTCAGGAAAGGAGAGAAAGTTTCAGAAAGTACCTACAGAGAAATCATAGGTTCTCTCTTATACATAACTACTTCTAAATTAAATATATAGTTGAATGTTGGTATTTATGCTAGACTTCAATCAATCCCGAAACAGTCTCATTTAATTATTGTTAAGAGAAAGGTCTTAGTATGTATCGCTAATCCTGGCTTTTAGTAGAAGAAATGTACTATCTCTGATGTTGTAGGGTATGATGTTAACTATACTGGATATAGAATAAACAGAAAAAAGTACAAGTAGATATTGATATTTCTTTGAAGATTGTCTTTTTACCTAGACATGCATGAAGCATATATATAATACAATTGCATTCTCAACTACTAAAGCTAAATATGTATCTCCCGCAATTTATAGTGCATAGATGCTATGGATTAGAAAATCAACTAAAGGATGATCAACTAAGGTACTCTTACTCTCTTAGTTCCTCTGTGATAGCATAAGTGCTGTAAATTTGGTCAAAAATCCTATTCAACACTCAAGATTTAAACATATTAATTCAAAATACTAGCTATTTTATAAGAGATTGCGTCCAAAAAAATGATATATTGAGTGGTATTTGTAAACGTAGAAGATCAAATATAGATATATTTGCAAAGTCTTAGTTGAAGATTGTTTTTATTATTTAACAGAGCATCCTAACTCACACCATTTTTAAAAATTGTATTCATGAGTATTCATGTTTGTGTTACCCTTTGCCCAATGCCTTGTCTGAGGCATCTTCACGTAAGAATTGATTCTACACCAAGATCAAGAGATATCAAAGAGTCAAAAGATGTTTAAAAAGTTATAGGTCAGAAGCTTGGGTCTAAAAAGCAAGGTTTAGAAACCTTGAATTAATGCACAACAATTTCATAATGTAAAAAAAATTATGTTGTAACATGTGATATGTTGTGCACAACATGCCATATATGTTGTGTTTAACATGTAATATACGTTGTGCATATTATATATTATATGTTCTGCACAGATAATTGACTGTTTTGACGATTTTTTAATGTACACCGAGATTTTCTCAATTTTAATGATAACTCTTCATCACCAAATCTTAAATAAATAATCAATAATATTTGACGTACAACAGAAATACGTCCAACTTGTATCCAACGTGTGCTATCCATGTTACAGGATGTGTGCTATACGTATATGTGCTATACGTATAGCACACATCATGTAACATGGATAGCACACGTTGGATACAAGTTGGACGTATTTCTGTTGTTCTTCAAGTATTGTTGTTAAATAATACCATTCATTCCACCACTTAACCATTACATTTTATTCTCCATCTTAAACACTCTTAAGCGCACCCACACAACCCTAAACTATTACCTTCATCTCCAACCCACTGTAACCAAAATCCTTTCATCTTATTCAATCTCTCTTCACTTTATCCTCTCACATACATGGATTCCATAACCTCCCACAAAGGAGTCGTAGTTAGTAAGCCTACTCATCCTTGGATATATACCATGTACGATATCCTTGAACTCCAAGAGAATTTTCCCAAAAACTATTACATGTGAAAGCAAGCGCCTAGAAGGGTGGTGTCTAATGTGATCTTGAAGGAGGTTCCTATTCTTAACAAAATGTTTGAACGTCAAGGGTTGGTACACTTTCTTGCTATATATAGATGAGCCAATCTACCCTTTTTTGGTCAATGCTTTCTACTCTTAATTTGAATTTGATGGAAGCTTTAGGGTTCTCATCATGGTAAGAGATTTTGAGTTGCACATCACTAAGAAGACCATATCAAAATCGGTAATGCTATATGTACACCACTGCAATCAGCCACCATAAAAAAATTTAATCAAAATAAATAAAAACACTCAATCAAATAAATAAAAAAACTCAATCAAATAATAAAGAAATTAATTTAATAACAACTACAAATTGATAAAATAATGTATTTTATCCATTTTTAGTATTAATTAATGTGTGTTATTTTAATGATAAAAGTGCTATTTTTAGAGGAAAAATAATGTATTTTGTACTATTTTTTCATTCTCATCATACTTATAATGAATTTATTTAATTATTTAATTAATTTTTAATTATCATTAAGTTATTTTTTTTATTATTTTAATGTTTTTTTATTTATTTAGTTGAATTTTTTTATGGAGACTATGGTAACTGATTGAAGTGATTGTCCATGTAGCATTTCTCCAAAACTTCTAAATGGAAAGGCAACTTACAAAGCAGAAGACATATGCACACCCATGCTGATTGTGGCTGGGAAATAGTTCTTCTTAGTGGTCCAATTCACCATTCTCCCTCAAATTGGAAGCATTGATACATTATATTGTAAGGAATGGATTCCATGCTTTTGTACTGCTAGCTGTCAAAATGGAAGGTGAAGCTCCCTAAGTCGATGATTACCTACAAGGTTGCTACTATATGAGGCTAGGAAAAGACAGTATGGGTTTTGTTGCCTATATGGATTGTCCCTCACTAAGGTATTCAAACATATTCTTTACATATTACCTAATTCCACCTTCACCATCAACAATTTCAAGAAAATTTTCAAAGCTAGAAATAATGTGATTGAGCATGAGAAAAAAAGGGGAAGAAGCAAGAAGAAGAAGAAAAAAGATGATTAAGGTGGTCACCTTCTCAAGAAAAATAAGATATTGGTCCTTGGTGACACTAAAAAGACAAGAGTGAGAAAGAGGAAATATACTTCAACTCAATCCTTAAGGGTCGCTAGTTTGGTTTGCGGATTGATTTTTTTCGAAAATATGCATATTTCCGGGAATCACTTCCCTAGTAATAACTTTTTTTGAGAATGAAACATTCTCGAGTTTTGTTTGTACCTTGAATTCCCGGGAATCTTATTAAACTTTCTCATGAATGAATTATTCCTATATGTTTGGTTCACATTAACATTCCTGAGAATATTACATATTTTTCCAAATATACTTCTAGTTATTTAAAGTAAAAAAAACTAATAATTAACAAATAAGCACATATAAAAAAAACTAATAATTAACAAATAAACTCATATAAAAAAAATAATAATTAAAAAAATAAACACATATAAAAAACTAATAATTATAAAAATGAATAAAAAAGCTTGGGATGAGTATGATAATGGTTGATTATTTTGTAATATTAAAATTATAATGACGACGTTGATGTCATTTAATAACCCCTAAACATTCTCATGGGATGAGAATCTTAGAAACCCATGAGGGAAATGAGAATGAAAATGTGGAAATGTTTGATTCCCGGGAATATTTGTCTAATTTGTGAATCAAACGGGGGAAACATGCTTTCCCATGAAACATTTTTGGGAATCCTTGAAGATTACTCCCAACCAAACGCCCCCCGACGTGTGGTAGGCGGATTAAAATTTTAATCCTAGGAATAACTTTCCCAGGAATCATATTCCAAGGATTAACTTTCCCAAGCGTGACATATTAGAAGTGTTTGGTGAAAAGATTAAAATTTCCTAGGAATATTACAAAATATGTCTAGGAATGAGCATCCCAGTGTTTGGTCAACACTTATATTCCAATGAATATTATACAATTTAAAAAAAATATCCATAATAATTTTAATTCATAAAATTAATATTTTGAACTTAAAAATTATTAATTATAAAAATGGATAAAAAATCAAGAATTTTTAACTATAAAATGAACTCCTTAAACTAGAAAATAAACTATTTTACGTAAAAAAAATTAGGATTGGAGAAGGGTTTTATTAGTTTTATTATAGGGGTAGTTTTTATATAGTTTTATTATAAGGGTCACTTAGCCACATTTTAGAAGTGTGGTTAAAGATAAAAGAAAAAAAATATAACAACATTTTAATTATATGGTATTTATAATGAAAATAAAAAATAATAGTATTATTAAATTTTATTTATCTTTTCTTTTTTTTTGTAATTTTATTTTGCTTGATATTATATTTTATTTATTTTTTATCTAATTAATTTATTTTTATATTTATTTTATTTTGAACTAATTTATTTTTATTTATTATAAAATTATAAATAAAATTTAATTGAAATTAAATATAACATAAAATTAAAGTAAAAAGAAAATAAATCTAAAATTAAAAATGTCTTAGAGTAAAAAATTATAAATAAAAAAAAGTTAATAAGAAATTAAGAAATATAATTTAAAATATTTGTTATATTTAATTTTATTTAAATTATTTTATGTTATTTATTTATTTTAATTTAATTTTCATAATATATAAATATAAATTTATTCAAATAAAATAAAAATAAATATAAAAATAAATTAATTAAATAATAGTTAAATAAAATATAATATGAAATAAAAAAAATTATAAAAATAAAAAATAAAAAATAAATAAAATTTAATAATACTATTATTTTTTCTTTTGATTATAAATACCATATAATTAAAATGGTGTAATATTTTCCTTTTTTTTCTTTTATCTTTAAGCACACTTCTAAAATGTGGCTAAGTGACAAAAAATAGTGTTAGGGACCAAATTAAAATTTATTTTAAAATATAGGGACTCAATTACAAAATTTTTAAGTATAGGGACCCATTTGAAAAATCGATGAAATTATAGGGACCTTCGGAGTAATTAAACCTTAAAATTATTGCATATGTTATCTTTTTAAAATACGTTATAATGAAAATACGTGAGAATTTTTTTTAAAAGTATAATAAGCAGAAACTAGGGACATTCATTATACATATAAACGTTATAATACATCCATGCATGTGCATAATGTTTACATAATAAAATACGTACGAGACTTCATAACTCTAAACTTGTACATCAATATAACACATATAATTTCCCAAAACATATCATCATAAATAATAATAATAATAATAATAATAATAATAATAATAATATATGAAAGAACTTGTGACGTGAGAAGGGGGTTGAATCACATCTACTTAAAACCTGACACTACTAGAAACATGCGAATTATCGACAGATGTTATAGACGGATTATTGACGGACAGTTATGACGACGTTATCGGGGATTTATCAACGAATTTTGCATGGGCGGGATTTTTTAAATATTAAAAGTACTTATCGAGGGATTTTTTGGAAATTATCCGTCGATAATTTGTTCCCGCGCAAACCAAAAATTTTTGTTTGGTCAGATTGGTTTTATCGACGGATGAAGAATAAAATATTCGCCGATAAAACCTTAAACCTTAAACCCTAACCCTAACTATTAATTATCAGCGGATATCATCTGCCGATAATGGCCTAAACCCTAAACCCTAAACAGCAAATGAAAATATCGACGGATAAGTATGATTGCATCCCTTGATAAATGAAACGCACCGTTTCATTTAGTCGGGTGCTCGTTATCGAGGGATTTTATCGACAGATGGTTTTAAACCATCCGTCGATAATCCGCGAATATGAGGAGACAACGTCTCCTCCTTCCTCACTTCGCGAACTGCTATCTCTCTCTCTTCTCTGCTCTCTCTCTCTGCCGCGAAAACGACCATTTCCGCCGCCCGTTCGACCTCCGGGAAGTACCAACAGGTTAGTCTCTCTCTCCTCTACAGTTTAATCGGTTTAGAATTTTTGTTTGAGGTGTCTAATGAGAACTCATTGTTTGTAGCCTTTTCCCGCCGCCCTCCGCCGCCCACCGCCGCTGACCGCCGCCAAGAAGCCGTCCAACAATGCATATCTCTCTTGGTCTTCCATTAGGTAGTTTTCTTAATTTTTTTCATTATTTTTGGTATTTTTATATATTGTATTTATTATTTTTTTATTTTTCTATTTAAAAATATTAATATATTATTATTCTATTTTTTAAAAAATATATATTAAAATTTTTAAAAAGAAAACTGTTTTAAACAAAAATAGAAAACGTTTTTAAAAAAAAGATAGATTTAACAAACTTATATGTTATTTAAAGTAAGTAATTTTTAAATAACGTAACAACTATATTATTTAAATGATATATATGAGAACAATTGTTGATATATTCGGACCATTAGAGCTTACGGTTTTTAGGAGCTTACATTTATATTAGGTATGTTTATTTATTAATTTTAATGATATGATTGTGTTGTGTTACTGTTGCAAAACCTTAGGGTAGATGACTTAGTCTGAGAACGGTCCTTGAACTCCGGCAATACTGGTTGATTGATTTGTAAATTAAATGAGAAAGTTTGTTTAAAATTTAGGGGAGACTCTGTCAAAATTTTGTGAAGTTAAAATTTTGAGAAATTGAATAATTGACGTTAAGTTATCTAAAATTAAGGGAAACTCTGTCGAAATTTTGTTTGAGTAAAAATTTAACAAACTTGTAAAAATCATTAGTGTCCTATTAATGGTGAATTTAGATTAATTAAAAAACTGTTATTAATTACTCCTAGTTAAACTTCTCATTTTAGGATTCTCCAATATTTCAAGGGCAATGTCATCAACAAATAGATCATGGATGTATGATAGGTTACACCCGAATAAGAGGGAATTAAGCCGGAATTTTATGCTGGAGTTGAAGAGTTTGTGGGATTTGCTTCTATATCTGAACAATTTAGTTCTGAGGGAAAAGTCAAGTGTCCATGTGCCAAGTGTGTTTGTAGGTTTTTCTATGATTTTGACACGATTATGGTTCATCTGTACAAAAAGGGATTTATGAATAATTATTATGTATGGACAATCCATGGGGAAGTCGAGTCAGTACATGATCACTTTGTCGAAGGTAGTTCAAGTGGGTTTGATGGTGAACAATATGGGGATCGTAATTTAAATTGGGGCGGTGATAATCGTGGGTGTTATGAGGAAATGATCCATGATGCCTTTGGGGGGCATCATGATCAAGATTATAATGAACCCAGAGAGGAGGAACCAAATCCTGAAGCGCAAAGTTTTTTTTCTTTGTTAGAATCTGCAAAGACACCCATTTGGGAGGGTTCAACCCTTTCTGAGTTGTTAGTGGCAGTTAGGATGTTGTCTATCAAGTCTGAGGCAAACCAGAGTTAAAGTTCTTTTGATCAATGGACAACTTTAATGAGTGATGCTAGTCCACGACCATACTCAATTCCTAGGGACTATTATAGGGCAACGAAGTTAGTTTCAAAACTTGAGTTGAAATCAGAGAAAATTGATTGTTGCATGAATGGTTGCATGTTGTACTATAAGGAGGATATTGAATTAGTTGAATGTAAATTCTGCCAGGCTCCCAGGTTCAGACCTAGAAGAGCGGGTAATGGGAGGTATAAGCATATTCCCAACAAAATGATGCATTATCTTCCCCCAATCCCTAGGTTAAAACGCTTGTATGCCTCTATGAGCTCTGCACCTCACATGAGGTGGCATTATGAGAATAGGATAATGACGCATCCCTCTCATGGTGAAGCTTGGAGGCATTTTGATAGGTGTCACCCTCAATTTTCAAATGATCCGCGGAATGTTACATTAGGGCTTTGCTCAGATGGGTTCACGCCAAATAACTTATTTGACAAGCCCTATTCTTGTTGGTCTGTTGTTGTTACCCCTTGCAACCTCCCTCCTGAGATGTGCATGAAATATCCGTAAATGTTTTTAACATGTGTAATTCCTGGCTCTGATAATCCAAAAGCTAAAATTGACGTTTTCCTCCAGCCACTCATAGATGAATTGAAGCAGTTGTGGCACAATGGGGTATTGACCTATGATGTGTCCACCAAAGAAAATTTCATGCTAAGAGCCGCTCTGATGTGGACGATTAATGACTTTCCTGCTTATGGTATGTTGTCTGGGTGGATGACACAGGGGAAGCTAGCTTGCCCTATTTGCATGGAGGATACAAAATCCTTCACTCTAAAGAATGGAGGCAAGAACTCATGGTTTGATTGTCATAGGAGATTCTTGCCAAATGATCATGCATTTAGGAATAACAGGTATGAGTTTAAGCGAAACTGTGTTGAACATGAAGAACCACCTGTTAGGCTTACTGGAAGACAGGTCTGGGACAGAGTTAAAAATCTGCCTAAGATAACCGAATTGGGTAAAGTAGTCAAGTTTCCAAGATATGGTGTGGAGCATAACTGGACTAAGCAGAGCATATTCTGGGAGTTACCCTATTGGAAAGATAATCTTGTTCGTCACTGTCTAGATGTCATGCATGTTGAGAAGAATGTTTGTGATAACATCATGAATACTGTTATGGACAGTGACAAGACTAAGGATAATCTCAAGGCAAGAGTAGACTTAACAGAGTATTGTCGACGACCAGAGCTACATTTACAAGAGACACATGATGGTCGCGTTGTTAAGCCGAAGGCAAGCTATGTTTTAAATCCTGCGCAGAGGCAATCCGTGTGTAAATGGGTGCAATAGTTGAGAATGCTAGATGGATATGCTTCCAACCTCCGTAGGTGTGTGAATGTTGCACATGGAAAGTTCCATGGGATGAAAAGTCATGATTGTCATGTGTTTTTGGAGTGTTTGCTTCCAGTTGCCTTTCGAGAGTTACGTTTACATGTGTGGAAACCATTGACTGAGCTTAGTTTGTTCTTTCGTGATTTGTGTTCTACCACACTGAGGTCCCATGATTTGGAAGTCATGGAGCAAAATATTTCTGTAATTTTGTACAAGTTGGAACGGATATTTCCCCCCTCTTTTTTTGACTCAATGGAACATTTACTTGTGCACTTGGCTTATGAAGCGAAAGTATGTGGGCCGGTTCAATATAGATGAATGTACCCCTTTGAAAGAAATATTGGCACCTTTAAGAGAACTGTCAAGAATCGAGCTCGTGTTGAAGGGTCAATATGTGAAGCTTATTTATCAAAGGAGACGTCTTTCTTCTGTTCATTTTATTTTGAGCCACATGTTCATTCGAAAAGAACAGCAGTAGGCCGCAATGATGATGGAGGTGAAACTTCATATCCACCTACTTTGTTTGTGTTTAATCAACCTGGACGTGGTGCCGGTAAACCCACAAACTATTGACTCAATGATAGAGAAAAGCATGCAGCGCACCTACATATTCTCATCAACTGTGATGAAGTGGACACTTATAGAACGTAAGTGACATATCTAATTCATCATTTCAATAATGTTTTTGTACATAGTAGTGAATGTTGCCATTAAAAATCTTTAATTTCTACTTAATGTCAACAGATATTTTGAACAAACCATTCAGAATCATACGCTTGACCAATTCCCTCAATGGTTCAACTCGTTCGTAAGTTTATAATCTTCCTACTATTAGTCTTTGATTTATCTTAACATAAAATTCAAATTTTTCCCTTCTATTCTCTTTGTTCTCTACGTATGTAGGTGCTCAATCATGACAATAATGTCATTAATCCTCATATCAAAAGCTTAGCTTGGGGACCCACCAATGTAACAGTTTCGTGGCCAATTTTCCATGTGAATGATTATAAATTTCACACCCTAGACTGGGGTCGTGAGAAGACCACGTACAATAGTGGAGTATGCGTTAGAGGGGATGTTGGAACATGGGAGAATAATTGGTACAGGGTACTCAGAAAAGTCTTGGAGTTGGAATATGTTGGTGAGGACCCAACGCTAAAGAAGGTTGTCTTGTTTAACTGTGAGTGGTATGACCCTAGACATCCTGATGGAATATGCAGGCACGCTGATTACGACATAATTGAGGTTAACCATACACGACGATTTGGTGCATATGATCCTTTCATCATTGCTCAGAATGCTCGGCAAGTGTATTACACAAGGTATCCGAGAAAGTGCAAAATTAGTGGTTGATTGTTTTCACAACCAAACCTAGGGGCAGAGTTGAAAGTGATGATGTGGATGAAATTGCTTACCAAGTTGAAGTTACACGTGCGCCAAGGGTGGTTGTAGATACAGGAGTCCCTGCTACTTTACATGATGATACTGGTGAAGATGACATTATTAACATCTCTCGCCAAAACATAACAAGTCGCGGTGATGACTCCACTGAAGGTAGTGACGAAGAAGAAGATGAACTTGACAGTGACGATACAGAAGACGAGAGTGAAGACAGTCCACAACTTTCTGAATAAATGGTTTTTAACAATTCAATTTGTTTTCAAATAACACTACCTCATTTTAAGATACTTTTTCAAACACTTTAATTAATGAAAAATAACTTGTATTGTTGTGAATAGATATGGCAGATGATAGGGATAGGGGCAGAGGCCGAGGAGATCGATGGCGGAGGAAGACAGTCGCCCAACCTCGTGGTTATCATTCGAGGAGTGTTGAGTTGTATGATATCCCTCATCGTGACCCGAGGCCAGAGACGCAGGAGGACCCGGACTATGAGCCAATACCATCACCATCACCATCACCATCTGCTGGTGGACCATCATCACCCATTACTGCCTCCCCACATGACATAGGGGGCAGTAATGATGGGCCGGTCGAGATTGCATCAGCAGCTTCAGACACACGTCCTCTCCCCTCCATCAGACCGGATCCATCCGGTCTAAGGTATATGATTTATGTTGTTATAAATGTCAATCTTTTATAATTTAGATATATAAAACTAATTCTTTATGTCAATGTAGTTTTGTGCCTGCCACCCTCGGTACTCACCAGATCACAGCCACGATACAGAAGATGTATCATAGGCCGGTCGAGTATTTCTCTAAGTTGACCGAGGAGGAGAGGCGGCGGCGGTATCAAGAGTGGAAGGTAATAACTATAATCATTGCATATTGTTCCATTTTGTAGTAATTAATTAGTAATTTATTTATGTTGTGGTAACTAATAAGTTAACTTTTTCTACATATGGTGTAGTCTCACTTCACCATCAGTCCTGCCGATGATCCCGTACTGTACCGTGCCTTCTGCCATCGGGCAGCTAAGAGGCTCAGTGACATGTACTTGGCGATCAGGAATGGCAAGGATCGTGACCACAAGTGGCTCTCAGATGCCCACCACCGTGTGCTGCAGGAGTATTGGTCTTCTCCGAGGTTTAAGGCCAAGTCGGAGAAGGCCAAGGCTAGCAGGGCCTCATTGAGGGGTGGCTCCCTTCATTGTGGTGGATCCGCTACTGTGGACTCCACTAAGAGACGGTTGGTACGTAATATTTGCAATACATTTAATTTTATGTTCCTTATATATGAATTGACTAATTAATGCTTTGTTCAATTGTTTTAAACTTATTACAGGAGCAGAGGCTGAAGAGACCACCCACGCAGGAGGAGTTGTTCAGGGAGACGCACACGAGGAAGGGCGACAAGACGACGTGGGTAGACGAGCGGTCGCAGCGCACTCATGTAAGTGATTTCATCATAGTTGTATAAATATATTCAATTAATATGATTATGTATTCCATTTAAAATGATTATGTATTCTTCTCATTGTAGGCTGATTATACGCGCCGCTTGGAGGAGGTCCGCAGCCAGTAGACAGAGGCATCACAGCCCGGTGAGTCCGTCCCTCCCGTTGATGAGGAGGCGGTGTGGAACGAGGTTGTGGACGGCCCTTACAAGGGCCGCATATACGGGCGGGGCGCGGTCGCGAACACCAATGCCCGTTCCTCCGCCGCATCTGCTGCAACACCAGCAGGAGTATTAGGGGGCAGCAGCGACACTGAGGTCCGAGACCGGGTTCACCACATGAACTTGGAGCTACAGATCCTGTAACACCCTACTAGATAGCCCTTAACGCTTAAGTCACTTTAGGCCATTTCATAAGGGTTACCTCCTGTTATCATGTTTTATCTTTATATTTAAAATATAATACGCGGAAAATAGGCGGGAGTAAATTTTCGAAAATCATTTGCGGTATAGAAAATAAGGGCCTTGCGCATAAATACAACGATAATAATAAGCGATACAAACATCTACTAAAATACTTCATCATATAATAACTCCCATCAAGTAACAAACATGAAGTAAATACTAGGTCTCACCCCATAAGCCAAAAACTGTGACCTATGAGATTCCACCATAAATATGAGTAAATAAATAGCTGTCGGCTAACAAAGGTCCGGACTCAGAAAAAATAATAAATAAATAAACGTAGCGGAAGCATAAAAGTCATAACATCTGATAAGGAAATAAAACATGTCTCTGATATCTAAGGAACTACATCATAAACTAAGTCTGCACGGGCTCCTCGTGTGCTCCGACATCCTGCTCTGTCTGCTCCTCTAAAACGTGGGAAAAACATAGGGTGAGCACTGGGAAGTGACTCAGTATAGGAAGCCGCCCCGGGTTTAATTATAAAATAAGTGAAGCATGAATGAGTTTAATTCGGATATAAGTTGAAAATCAATCTTTCCCCGGAACGTCTTACCTAAGTGCATCTTGTCCATTTTATTAATTCGTATAACATATCATAATTAAAGGTCCATGTGTAGTGTACTATGTGCTTCTATCACAATCAGGGAAAATATAACATAACAGAACATTTATCAGAACTCTCTTTCAGAGCATCTTATCATTAACTTTTACTTTAAATCTGTCAGACATGGCAAAGCCTCCCTCCCATCCTTACTCCTACAATCCGGCCCCTAGGTATGAGCTCATCCTAAAACATACGGGGAAGAGGGGGTACAGTTCACATTCCTCAAGTGAAGGAGTTGCAGCCGAGGATGCCACCCCTCCCTACAACACTCATCACAAGCTGAAGGCTACAGGGTATTTTAATCTTTCAGAGTTTCAGAGATCTTTCAGAACGTCTTTTAATTATCAGAAATCTTTCAGAGTTAACAGAGATCTTTCAGAGCACCAGAATATCTTTCAGAACATCTTTTAACTTTTACCGAGTGACAGAGTTAATTCATTCAGATCATTTCATCATAATATATATCATATACTCACATAAACAATTTAACGCATCATAAAAGCAATACATATACTCAATATAACATATATATCTCATACAGTAATTATATATACATCATAGCAATTAAACATACATATAAACGTACTTTATAGCTCATATAATCATATATATAAATCATGCATAAATCATATATAACATTTATACAAGTCGTAGAACGCATTAGGGTACATAAAAGGGTAAAAACATGTCAATTTATACTCTTTAACATCATGGAATAAACATAGCACATTCACTTACTTACTCTGACATCATGAAGAATAAATAAATACAACTCTTTATCAAATAAACATGATATACAACTACTTATTCTATATTTTATTCATCACCAATCTTGTCTTCTATACTATTATTGTTACTATTACTATTATCATTATATATCATATATTATACATGTTGTTGTTCTTACTGTATTATTCTTTTATTATTATTATTAGGGTTGATATTTTATTATTATCTTCCCTATTAATATTACTATCATTATCATATTATTATTATTATTTCTACCTGTTATCTACCTATTATTAACTAATATACATACTAATAGGTATAAGTTTATGTAATAATAATATGTAATAGTAACATACATATACTAGTAAACTGTCTTTTTATTTATATTTATATATATATATATATAGAAAACACAAACCGCTGCGCAGCCATACGCATACATATATATATATTAAAACAAAAACTCCAAGCGCTGCAGTAGTAAAGCATTCTCGCTCGCTCACGCTGCGCATATATATATATATATCATGTGTATGATTATAATAATAATAATAATAATAAGGCACAAAAATCCCTAATGGGAAAAACGACCATCACATTAATCTCATAAAATCATCATCAATATGCATGAAAATAGAATGCCTAACCCCTACCTCTTGAAGACAAAATGCTAGAATGCAAAGAGAAACCCCCTTTTTCCCGACGTTGCTCTCGTTGGAAACCTCTCTCTAGCCCCACGAACGGTCCGGTGACGCCGGAGACTCTTAACGGAGAAACAGAATCGGTAGAAAGCTCCGGCTTAATGGGAGGATTAAGAATATGAATTTATTTTCTGGGTTGGGTGAGGTTTGATGGGTGTTTCGTGGTTCGGAATATCAATGGCTTAGAGAGCTCTTGAGAGAAAGATGACTATGGCGGCTCAGAAGAAGGAGGAGAGTGTTTTTCTCAATTGGAGAGGGTTACTAATGTTTATATAGGGAGTGGCTAGGTCAAGAGTTATTGTGGGGCCACCGTTACTTAAATTACTAAAACACTCCAAATTCCCCCAAATAATACTATAATGTTCATATAATTTTTTCTAATATTTAAATATAAATTAAAATACACACATAGGAACATGAAATAAAATAAAATAAAATAAAATAAAATAAAATAAAATATATAAATAATAATATATAACACTAACATTATCTAATAACATCATGTAACTCATATAAATATTTTATATCATCATTCCTAACCTCATGCATCATCTAAATACCAATTAAAACTCATATATGCATCCAACGTACTCTTCCACACACAATGAACACTCACATAAATACACATAATCATCATAACATATAATTTACACACGTAATTCACATAGCATAGAATGAACACATATATACACACTTAAATCACGTCACACATAAGGGTTTGACTAGAAGAAACTTATCCACCCAAACCGAATTAAATCCTAATCAAGGTCAATTACCCTTAATCTCACTTAATTAGGACTTAATAAAAGTTGGGGTGTTACAGATCCAGGTCCAGGAGCTGCAGGCGCAGCTTGCTCAGGAGCGGACAGCCCGGCAGCAGGAGATTGCTGAGGAGGTCAGCAGGCAGCTTAGGGAGCAGATGTCCCAGTACTACGGGTTGTTTGCTGTTGGAGGGTCATCATCAGCTGCTGCTGGCGTCTCTGCACCACCACCACCTTCTCAGACAGCACCCTTCCCTCCCACTTCCCCACAGTATCATCATCCGCCTCCGCCTTATCCCCCATTCTGGCTTCCTCGTCCACCTTCATATCATCCAGGCTATCCTCATCCCGCATATTCTACACCACCTCCACATCCTGCTGCTGTTGCTGCCGCCCCTGCCTAGACGACACCGCCTGCTCCTCAGCCCTCTTATCTTACACCATCACCTCAGCCTGCTGCTGCTGCCCCTGCCCAGACACCAACTCCTCGACCTCCTCCTGCCCAGACACCGACTTCTCGACCTCCTCCTGCCCAGACTCCTCCTACTCAGCCGGATTCATCCAGAGATGATGCTGGTGATGGTGATGACGATTGTGACTTTGATAGGATGGATTTTTTATGAGTTCTTTTTATCGTTTGTTTTGGATGTTCAGACATTACGTTTTTTCTTTTATATAGTGTTTGGATTTTACTATTTTGTAAATATTGTTTGACAGATTATGATTTTTCATTATAGTTTTATTTATGGAAATTATTACTATTTTGTTATAAATATTGATTTAGTTTAAATATTATTAATTCAGGTTTTTTTTAAAAAAAATTTGTTATTGTTATCGACGGATATATCTGCCGATAATAAATAATTTTTTTTTTATTTTTTTTCATGGAAAATCAATTATCAACGGATATTTATCCGCCGATAAAAATATTTATTAATTTTATATTTTTCTAAAAAACGTTATCGTGGGATATATCCGTCGAGATCCGTCGATATTATCGACGGATCTCGACGGATATATCCATTGATAACATATCGACGGATTATTTAATGATATTCATCAATAATTGTATTTCGACCATCAACTAATCGTGGGGGACTATCCGTCGATACATTGGATTATCGACGGATTACATGGTTATCCGTCGATAATCCGATAGTTTCTACTAGTGTGATATCTGAAAAACCAACAAATCTGATCAAGCTATAAGTTTGTCTTGTTAACAAAGTGCAACCGATTAGTGAGCCTTGCAAGGTTACATTTCAAATAGCTTAGCCTTAGGTGTAATTATCACTTATGTTATGATATCTTTGAGCTAGTTGATTAAGTTTAGTAAGCTAGCTTGTGAGCTTTGTCTCTAGGTTGCTAAGTTAAGTTGCTTTGAATTAAGTTAAGTGTGAGTGTGTGCTATGTGGTATGCGATTTTGCTAGATAAGAGACTAAGGTAGAGAGAGTGCACACAATAAGTTTTTATATTGGTTCGGCAATGTGCCTACTCCTGTCCCCAAGCTTTAATTGAGTGTTCACTAATCACCACCTTCAACAACTAGAAGGATTTTAGCCTTCACACAAGGTCTTTCTAACCTCCCTTCAACCCTCAAGGACTTCTGCCTTCACAACTAGAAGGACTTATACAAACACTAAATTGAAGTAATTTTAGTGATTCTAAGAATCAAATAAGAACATAAATGCGCAACTAAGTTTTGCTCTTCTTTATTCTTATAAGCTTAACTTGAAAATGCAAGAATATTCAAAAAGTTGTAGGCTAAACCTTCCGATCTACCCCTTTTGATCTTAAAATATATGAATTTGAGTACAATAAGTTGTTAGAATTTTTGACAAAGTTTTGGGTTTTTGTTTTGAATTATCCTTGATGCTCTTGTCAAATGATGGGGTATATATAGGCATCTTAGTCCACTTCCAAGTATGAAAGGTTTGAACTTGACCTTAATTCTTTAACCCATGCTTCCATGTTTCCACCCTTGCTTAAGCTTGCCTTCTTGCTTGATAGCTAGCTAGCTTGCTTGTATGTGTGCTAGCTTCCCTTGCTTGCTCGCTCACTTTGCTTGATACTAGGTTGCTTGCTTATCTTGCTAGCTCACTTGTATGCTAGTTTGGTGTCATGCATGGTTGCCTTTCCTTCTTGCTTCCCTTGGCGTGCTTAGCTTGTTTTACTATCACCAAACTTAGGTGATTAGCTTTAGTTACTAATTGGTTAATGACCGCACCCAGACGCGTCGTTAAATTCCTCCAGGCGCGGGTACAATTTAGAAAAAGGTTTTCAAAAAGAAATTTAAATTGAACTGCTCTTAATACTAGTTGGGTAGCAAGTAGCAAGAACGACTCAGGTCGTCTCTCAAGGAATCTGTGTGGCAAATTTTAAACTCAGCCGTAGAAACAAATAACAGGGGTTTTTGGTTTGATTTTTATGAAAAGGCAGGCAAGCAAATAATTAAGAAATTAATTCAAAAAGCAGTGTTACAATTGATTTAAGTGAGAACAAGCATCATAGGTCCTTAGAGAAAATAAATTGTAATCGATTGGTGCCACTTTAATTCATTTTAATTAAAGTGGGTGGTTCACTAGACAATCGCCTAGAATTCGCTATGGATAGAGTTAAGGGAAATGAATTTTCAATCCCTAGAGCAAATTCTACAGCTCTACACCAACCTCACCAATACAACTGAGTTGCTCAAATAAATTCATATGGTATTTTGCACATTAATCAATTTTGACTAATGTGCTCAACACCAACCATACACTATCACCAAAACCTAATTTTAAGTCAGGTAAAAATGCAATTGCAGTCACTTTTTAACCTCTTAGAAATTTTCCCAAGAAATTAAACAGTGTAGAAATTTACACAATCACAATTTTTTATTATAAAATCGAACCTCAACTCGTTTGAACACCTTTAATCACTTGCAACACTTGGTAATTTAGCTGAGCATTTTGGAAATTAAATAAACAAAATAAATTATAAATATGCAAGAAATAAAATGACGGAAATTAAAAGAAATAAAATGCTACGAAGAAAAGGGTGAAACTTGTAATACGAACTGAAATTCAACAAAGAGAAATCCAATAAAGAGAAATTCAACAAAGAGCAATAAAAGAAATACCGGGAGAGTCAAAATACACCAAGAGAATTTGAACGTGTCACTCTAACAAGCTGAAAGTAATCCTAGAGAGCGGTAAAATTAAACTCGAATAACTATGTAGAAATGAGTAAGGAAATTGTGTATGAATGTAAAGGAAAATATGAGCAAAGACTTGGTAATGTCCCTCCTCATTTCTTCATTTTGAGCTTTTTGCTCCATCAACATCTTCAAAATTTGTTGCATGACGGGGTTGTCCGCTTCATTAGAGGGGGGAGGATTTGGAGGTGGTGCTTGTATTTGAAGAGGTGGTTTTGTGTTTTGTATTTGAGGTGGTGGAAGAGGTGGTAGGTGGCCTTGGGACCTTTGATGAGGGGGCTAGGTAGCTGATGGGTGAGCGTCGCAACTTCCATAAATTTAATTATTTATAAAACCAAGTTCCCCTAATATAGTTTAGTGGAAACCAGGGTTGTCTCTCACAAGGAATGGCTAAGAAAGCAATACGCAAGACTAGTCGTATGAAGGTTGTCACAAATTGAGGGTTTTTGTTTGAATGCAAGAGAAATAAATTTGGAATAATAAAAAGCAGTGGTTTATGAGGTAGAACATTCATTAGGGCATTTATCATTGGCTACAAAAGAATGCATGAGTTGATTAATTATGCCAGAGTTAGATCTAACCCTATTGTTGTGATTCTAAGAGTGGATTGCCTAGAACAAGATTAATCAGTGAGATCTCACCTTTAGTTTCGTTTTCAACAATCTTAAAAGCCAATCACATTAATCTAATTAAAAGACTAATCAGCCAATTAATTAATCATTACCAATTCCTGATATGACATGCATTAATTAATCAATTAATACATAAACACATGCCAATGAATTGGCTTGACTCAATCGAGTAAGCCAAGACAAAGGGGTTAACACACAATTTAAGATCTCAAATCATATGCCAAGGTTTGATAATGAAAACTTATGCAAGATTAAGAACAAAGCCTCAAGCTACCCCAATGATGTTCACACCCTCATAAACCACCAAGAGACTTAGTTACTCATGGAGGAAATAAAAGGGCAGAAAATAAATTGGAATTAAAAGCAAAGATGGAATGAAGAAATTAAACAACTTGAACAATAAAGAGTAAAGTAAAGAAAATAAATGCAAATTGGAAAGATGGAAAAATGAATAACTGAATTAATTAAAAGAAGTAACTTACAAAACCCAAGGGCTTGACGAATAACGTTGGAAATACAATGGAGGAAGTTAGAGCTAGACTAGGAAAGAAGATGGAATCCTAATGGAGAAAATAAACTCTAACTAAAAAGCCTAGGGTTGAAAGTAAGAAAACTAGGAAAAGAAAAGATATAAAAGTGGTGGTAGGTAAGTGATGTGTTTTCTGATGCAATAGCATTCTTTAAATAGAGTGAGCAGCCTCCAAACCCTAGCTAATTGGGCCCCCAGCTCGGCCTTGCAGATAGGTCTCTGCTGTAACAGAATTGCGGCGCGGCGCTGGGGCGCATATAGCTCGCTAGGGCGCCAGTGCTGTGCACGTGATTATTTCGAGCAGGGTTTGGGCACTGGGGCGCTCGATGCCAGTCCTGAATTCCACTGCTCCGCTTCTTGCTCAGTTCGTGATGTCTGCTGCTCCAATAATTCCTATGACCTGCACCAAAAATATAAAATACCCAAGATCAAGTGCAAAGGTCATCCTTGAATTGCAAAAACATCATAAAACTTATTACTTTAGCCTTTATTTTCATTAAGTCCCAATTAATTCCAAATTGTATTAAATACAATAAAAGGCTAAAATAGAGCAAAGAAATGCACACAATCATCCAAATTAAGGTCATAAAATATTGGCAAAAACCACGTTAATAGTAGCACGAGAAGGGGAGTTCAATCGTGCTATTCGATCGTTTTAAGAATCTGATTAAGAAATTGATCAAGGTAAGAAGCTTGGCTTTCATAGAAAGCAGCGGAATATTAGTTTTAAAAACTTAAGTTTCTTAGAAACTATAAGAATGGTTTCTAGCACTTGAGTTCAGGAGCCTTTTAAGTTTTCTTAGAAACCTTAGGTTTCACATAAATATAAAATCAGAGTTAAGAATGTGATAAACTAAAGTGCTGAATGTAAGGAGATAAGGGAGGAGAGATTTACACACAACAAATTTTTATACTAGTTTGGCCAAACTTGCCTACTCCAGTCCTCAACTCTTAGTTGAGATTTCGATATTCTTTTTTATCTTCCTTCTCAAGCATGTACCACCTTCTCAACTTATTGAGAAGGATTTTCTGCCACCTTAATCCTTTAGGGGACTTCTTGCCTTAGAAAACCACTAAGGACTTTCTGCCTCTAACACCAAAGGACTTTCACTGCCTTCAATTCGATAGACTTTCTCTGCCACACAATCTGAGGACTTTCCTTGCCTTCACACTAGAAGGACTTTTACAAGTTCTTAGAGATATGTGAAAGAACCAAACTACCAAGTACTTAGACGCAACTAAGATTAACACTTGATGGACTCCTAGAATTTAACTTGCAGAAGCAAGGATTATACAATCAAGACTCTAGAAGATTTTAAGAAACTAACTCTGTTTCTAAGAAAGTTCTCGTTACTGACCTTGAAAATTTCTATGTTACAAGTCTAAGATGATTTTGACAGCGTTTTTGCACAATTTTCACTTTATTTTTTTATATTGATCCGGTTGTAGTCATCTTGTATTTATAGGCATTGGTAGCGCATGTGTAACTTCATATTTTTCTTTGCTAATGTGGCTTTTTGTTGTAACACCCCGCTACTTAGGGGTGTCCGTGCGAAGGGCACTATCCCAACGAACACGCTACTAGGGCATAGAATCTAAACAATATCGTAAATCATAAATACGTGAACTAATAACTGTATAACTGATAACTGAAATAATTGTTTAACTGCTGAGAATACTGAAAATATCTGAGTTACAAAGTTAAACTGATATCTGAAAAGGTAACTTGCCTCTAAAGTCTTGAGCAAACTATTACAACTGAAACTGAACTGTCTATGAAACTAATAACTGGAATAAACATAATCAATAACTAAGACTCCACGATCAAAGCGGAGCTCACCCAAGATAATAGTTGTGCGACCTCTAGTGGATCAATGGCTCCTTGTCTGCAACAGGATCGTACTCTAAAATATGGTTGATGAAGGGTGAGTCGTCGACTCAGTGATGGGGAACATGCATGCAATGCAACATTCATAACATATATATCACAAACTAGCATGTTATCAACCATACAATCAATATCCTGTCGAGCTGTCACACTAAAGCCTGCATACCAAGCCCTTTACTATAAACTATATCTGAAATCTGCCACCCAGCGCTCAACATAGGCATAACCAAATCTGACTCAGCGCGCGACATGAGTTTACTCATAACTGACCCACGTGGGGTATAACTGTATCTGATACCAAGCCATCCGATATCCGGGACCGGAATATACTTGGCGGGCTCGGGCGACTCACCACTAATTAGTAAACCATACTAAGATACCGGGACTGACCACCGGCCATAGCGTCTGACGTATACTAATCAGGGGCGGCGTAACTACTCTAGACAGTCAGCACATAACTCACTCAGGAAATCATACATGTCATGAATTCTACTTATAGTCTATTTATCTGTCTTGTATTTATCCTAATCACATGTTATATCATAAGCCAATAAACAGTACCAATCAGCAAATCATATACACAACATACATAGCATAAAAACATAAGTCTCTACTATTCTACTCTAACCACCTAACATGTTACTACTTCTACTACTACTCTAATACAAACACATGCATAATAACCTTATTATTATCTTTCCTAATTATCTAATTATCAAACATAAATATATGCCATAAATGCTACACTACATACAAGACCTCCACTCACCTGGACACTCCTAATACTGAGAAGCACCGTCAGCTCCGGCTCCGGCCAGCGACACTGCGTTCGCACCTGAAGTGCAAAAAGGACCCATTAGGACCCCTGAAGAAAAGAAAACAAAACTTGAACTGAGGACGCGACTGTCATGCTCGCTAGCGGGCCTCTCTTGGTCGCTAGCGAGGACACGCTCGCTAGCGCGCTTCGCGCAAGAAGGGCAGAAATGCCCGCTCTTACTCACCGTCGGCAACTTTGCTCGTACTGAGAAATCCCTAAGGCGTCCGAACCTCACTCCGACAGAGTTTCCCTTATAGAGAAAGAACGCCCAAAAGCACTGCTCTTGAAAAAGGCGGAAAAAGGAGGTGTGAAGAAAGAGCTTGACTACTACTCCTATATATAGGGTGAGGAGGGAGGCTGAAAACATGTTGTAACCAATGTGGGACTCGACTTGGTCGCTAGCGATCAACTTCTCGCTAGCGGGCTCTGACAGCAACTTGCTGAGGCGTTTCTGACGTGTCCTAAAGAGAGTCATTCCCAAGGGACACTGTGATACGGGGTATCACAATCTCCCCTCCTTTTAAGGGTTTGGTCCCCAAATCCAAACTAATCGTAAAGAAAAGAAACACTAGAAACACATATAAAAGCTTACCTCGCGGATCAAAGAGATACGAGTACGTCACCCTCATCAACTGCTCCATTTCCCACGTGGCTTCGTCTCCAGAGTGATTCCTCCAGATGACTTTGACTAGAGGTACCTCTTTCGAACAAAGCTTTCTGATATGATGGTCAACGATGGCTACTAGCTCCTCCTCATAACCCAAACTCTGATCAAACTGCACCGGTTGCGACCTCAGAACATGAGACTCATCTGGAACGTACTTCCTCATCATTGACACATGGAAGACCGGATGAACCGCTGCTAACTCAGCTGGAAGGGCTAACCGATAGGCCACCTTGCCCACCCTCTCTGTAATCTCATAAGGTCCGATATAGCGAGGATTCAACTTTCCCCGCTTACCAAACCTCACTACCCCCCTTCATCGGGGATATTCGCAGAAACACCTGATCCCCGACTGCAAACTCCAAGTCGCGTCTCCTCTTGCCTGCATAGGCCTTCTGTCGAGAATGGGCAGTTGTCAAACGCTCTCTGATCAACCGTACTTTCTCCAAGGAATCTTGAACCAGATCTGGACCTACCGACCTACCACCTGAGCCTCTCCTGTCTCGAACCAACCGATGGGTGAACGGCAACACCTCTCATACAAGGCCTCAAAAGGAGCCATCTGAATACTAGCCTGATAACTGTTGTTGTATGCAAACTCAACCAACGGCAACTGCTCATTCCAGGAACCACCAAAGTCTAAGGTGCATGCCCTCAACATATCCTCCAACGTCTGGATCGTGCGCTCCGACTGACCGTCAATCTGTGGGTGGAAAGCTGTACTGAGATCCAACCTCGTGCCTAAAGCCTGATGCAAGGCACGCCCAAACCTAGATGTGAACTGTGACCCTCGGTCTGATATGATGGAAATCGGAACCCCATGCAACCTCACAACCCTGTCGATGTAGAGTCGAGCATACTGTGTAGCCGTAAACGTAGTCTTCACTAGAATGAAGTGAGCTGACTTCGTGAGCCTGTCCACTATAACCCAGATAGCGTCGAAGCCCCTCAGTACCCGTGGCAACCCCGTGACAAAGTCCATAGCTATCCTCTCCCACTTCCACTCAGGCAATGGAAGGTCTTGAAGCATCCTCGCCGGTCGCTGATGTTCAGCCTTGACCTGCTGACACACCAAACACCGGGTCACGAACACACCTACATCCTTCTTCATACTGTGCCACCAATACAACGACCTGAGGTCCTTGTACATCTTAGTCGACCCTGGGTGGACCGAATAAGGCGTACAATAAGCCTCTCTCAAAATGGTGTCCCGCAGATCTCCTATGTCTGCTACACACAACCTATCACCGATCCTGAGCACTTCCTCGGAATCCACTGTGAAATCTGTTCACTCCCCTCTCTGGACCTTCTCTCTGAGCTCCACCATCCCCGGATCCTCCGACTGACGTTGCTTTACCAGCTCTGCAAACGTTGATCGGATGCTGACATGGGCCAAGGGCGCCCAAGATCCTCCTACCTCGAACCACACACCCTCATACTCCAACCTCTGAATCTCTCCTGCCATGGGTCTCCTCTCTGGCGCGACGTGGGCTAAACTCCCCCACAATCTCCGCTCCTCCACCACGGGATTCCTACTCAAAGCATCTGCCACCACGTTCGCCTTCCTCGGGTGATACTTGACCAAACAATCATAGTCGCTAAGCAGCTCCAACCACCGCCTCTGTCTCAAGTTCAGATCCTTCTGCTCAAAGATGTACTTCAGACTCTTGTGATCCGTGAAGATCTCACATGTGTCCCCATACAGGTAGTGCTTCCAAGACTTCAAGGCGAAAATCACTGCTGCCAACTCCAAATCATGTGTGGGGTAGTTCTGCTGATGCTTCCTTAGCTGCTTGGACGCATAAGCTTTCACCTGACCCCTCTGCATCAGCACACATCCTAACCCAACTCTGGATGCGTCACAGTAAACCACAAAATCTCTGATCCCTGATGAATGAACCAACACTGGTGTTGTAGTCAAACTGTCCTTCAACCTCTGAAAGCTCTGCTCGCACTTCTCCGTCCATATAAACTTTGCACCCTTGTGCGTCAGGGCAGTCAATGGTGCTGCTACCGTCAAGAAACCCTTCACGAACCTGCGGTAGTAGCCTGCCAACCCCAAGAAACTCTGTATCTCTGCTGCTGACGTCGGTCGTGCCCATTGCCGTACCGCCTCTACCTTCTTGGGATCTACCATGATCCCCTCACTCGACACTACGTGCCCCAAGAAAGCCACCCTGTCCAACCAGAACTCACACTTCGAGAGCTTAGCATACAACTGATGCTCTCTCAGTGTCTGTAACACCGTCCTCAGATGCTCCTCATGCTCCTCCATACTCTTACTGTACACCAAGATGTCATCAATGAGCACGATTACAAAGCGGTCTAAGAATGGCTTGAACACTCTGTTCATCAAGTCCATGAAAGTAGCTGGGGCATTTGTCAACCCGAAAGACATCAATAAGAACTCAAAGTGTCCATAGCGGGTCTGAAACGCCGTCTTGGGTACATCCCCATCCCTGATCTTCAGCTGATGATATCCTGACCTCAAATCTATCTTCGAGAAGCACACTGCTACCTGCAACTGATCGAACAAGTCATCAATCCTCGACAATGGGTACCTGTTCTTCACTGTAACCTTGTTCAGCTGCCTGTAATCGATGCACATCCTCATAGATCTGTCGTTCTTCTTCACGAAGAGTACTGGCGCTCCCCACGGTGATGAACTCGGTTTAATGAACCCCTTATCCAACAACTCCTACAACTGACTCTGAAGCTCCATGAGCTCTGCTGGTGCCATACGATACAGGGGTATAGAAATGGGCCTCACTCCTGGCTCCAGGTCTATACCGAACTCCACTTCTCTGACCGGAGGTTTCCCGGGTAGATCCTCCGGAAACACATCCATAAACTCCCGCACCACTGCTACGTCGCTACCACCACTCTGCCCCATTGATGTATCACTCACTGCTGTCAGATAGCCACCACACCCCTTGCTCAACAACCGTAGAGCAGTCATAGACGATAAGAGATGATCCACCGGTGTACAATTACTGCTTTGGAACTTTACCGGCTCTCGCTCTGAGACCCGGAAGGTCACCGTCTGCCCACGGCAATCAACCTCTGCATACTGTGCTGCCAACCAATCCTTACCCAAAATCACATCAAACTCTGCCATCTCAAGAACCATCAGATCTGCCTCTGCGCGAAACTCTCCGACCTGAACTGGACATGATCTGTGAACTCGATCTACATCTAACGATCCCCCTCCCGGTGTGCTAACCCGAAAAGGTAACTCAAGGGCGGAACGACCCTCACTGAACCTCAAAGCGAAAAACACTTATATGAAGGAATGTGTTGCCCCGGGATCGAACAACGCTAAGGCCTCAAAACCCGTAACTAATATGATACCTGTAAGAACGGCATTGGATGCGTGGGCATCCTGTCTGGTGATAGCAAAAAGACGGGGCTGTCCTCCGGTGCCTGAACCTCTGCCTCCTTATACTCTACTGTCTATCCTACCACCACCCCCGCCTCTGCCGGCCGATGCAAAAGAAGGAGTATGACCCTGAGATGGCTGCCCTGCTGGAAAGGCTGCCCTGCTGGAAAGGCTGTCTGAACAGAACCCACACTAGGAGTCGGCTGTCTAACCGGGCAATCCTTGTACCTGTGGCCCTCCTGGCCGCAACTATAGCATCCTCTGGTCTCCAGGCGGCAAACTCCAGAGTGAAGCTTGCCGCAAGTATGGCACTGCGGGTGGGAGGAAACAGATCCCCCCTGTTGGGACGAGCCTGAGGGCTGGCTAACTCTGCTCTGACTCTGGCCCTGTGAAGCTGTGGGGCGAACCAGAAAGGGTGCTGAAGAGAGGGCCCTGCCCGGCTGGAACCCCGAGGACCGATGCTGCTGCTGCTGACTGCGGGTGGGAGCTGTTGCGCCTGAATATGAACTAGTGTGTCTCGCCTTCTTCTCTCCTCTGGCCTGTGCATCCAAAGTCTTCGTCTCGCACGAAAGGGCAGCATTCAATGCCTCATCATACTGGGTGGGGAGTCAAGGCAAACCTGTAGTGGATGGGGAGTCCCTAAAGAAAGCGCTTCACCCTCTCGTTCGGGGTCATGGGGAACTGAGTGAACTCGGCAAGTCGAGTGAACTCGGCATCATACTCTGTGACCGTCATCTCTCTGGTCATCCTCAAGTTCAACAAGGTCTGCAGAGCTCTGTCCCTCAAGCTGGCGGGAATGAATCTATCTCTGAACCCTCGGGTGAACTCCTCCCAGGTCAGGCGTGGGGCATCCGGGCCTCTGCTGTCCCGTAAGGATCGGTACCAAGTATCCGTTATCCCTCCTAGCTACTGTCCAGCCAACTCTGCAGTAAGCTCCGACGGTATACGAAGGATCTCGGTCTTTTTCTGAATCCAGCCAAGAAAAGCCGCCGGCTCTATATCTCCTGGTACGCAAGAGAAGTGCGGAGGGTTTGACCGGCTAAAACGGTCGATCAGCTGGTCCTCCGTCACTCTCGGGGTCTACTGTGTTGTGGTTGTCTGCTGTGCCTGTAAGGCTACTATCTCTGCTAACGCGGCGACTGTGTCACGTAAGCTTTTACGCTCGGAACCGGAGGAAGTGCGGCGTCGAAGATGAGGCATGATCCTGGCGAGGTCAAACCATAAGACATATCAGGAAAAAGATTTCAAAGGAGACACTGACTACTACTGAACTTAGCTGACTTTACTTTCTATGAACCTCCTGTGGCACTGCATTCCATGGCGATGGGTGCACTTCCATTAACATGGTTGCCATGACACTTAAGATTCCTAGCTCCAGACTCTAGGGGAAACCTATGACTCTGATACCAACTGTAACACCCCTAAGTAGCGGGGTGTTACATTTGTTGACTCAACCTTCTCAATGCAAAACAAGGAGCTTTTTAGAATGTGTAGAGTACAAACTTTCCCAAAAAGTGTTCCCTTACACTTCTGAATCCTCTTAGAAACAACCCTTGAGAAATTGATCCTTGACACGGTCCCATCCGAGGTCACCTTCTGAGACCTTCTACGAAGGGATGGTTTCTGAGAGAGTGAGCTTTCTTAGAACCATTTCACTCGTAGGTTTCTCGGAGCTTTTTGAGAATGTTCTCTTCTTCCCTTCTTAGTATTCCTTGGCTTGGCTTCTGAGATGCTTTAAGATGTTTTTAAGGCATCTTCTAAGCACTTTAATCCTTCGTGTATGAGAACTTGAGCAATGGTCATACATCCATATCTTCTTAGTCTAATCAAAAGTTGATTTGATCATGTTTGGACTTATGTTGTTGCAAAGTTTCTTGTGATTTGAACTGAAATGCACTTGAGCACACATTAGCTTAATCAAGCAAAATATTTAGATAATCAAGCAAAATTTTTATCTATCACTTAAGCTTTATTATCATTCAAATTTTTTAGCTTCTAAGTAATTCTTGTGAATTACTCTTAGAAACGGTTCTAAAGCTAACAAAGTATGGTATTGACTACAAGGAGCACTACAAAAAATAAGTAACTTTGTGAATGTTTTATTGTGGGGGTTATATTAAAGTGACACAATATACATGAAATGAGTTTAGAGCAATATTTTGTGGGGATTTTAATTAAAATTTATGTAGGTTATAAACCCAAAAAAAAAAACACTACAACATAAATGATTTTTAACAATTAAATTTTTTGGCAATATGAGTACGACCAATATTTCTATTATCAAATACATTTTCAAATGACAATTATCAATCACCACCATTATTATACTCGTTTTCAACTTTTTTTTTCCTGAATAAAAAACGAAAAGTCCAAATTGACACACCAAACCCCATAGTCCCAACCCAACCCTAGATCGCCGCTGCCCCTCGTTGTCGCGTTCCCTCTTTCACGGTCGCTGCCCCTTGCCGCCGCCTTCCATTCTTCACGGTCGCTGCCTCCGCCTCCATGGCCGTCGTCGCAGCAAGCTTCTCCTGCAACTGCTGTCGAGGCGAGCTTCCATGATATCGCGGCCAACTTCTCCATCATTCTTGTTGTTGTTCTCCATCGTTGCAGCTGTAATTTTCTCGAATCTGATTTAGTTTTTACGATTTAATGTTTCAAACTTGTCAATTTTCAATCCTTTGCTTCGCAGGTTCGATTGGATTGCCGATTCGATTCAATCCTTTGCTCCTTTGGAATCCTTCGTCTCCTCTTTTATTCTCTATCTCTTCTCTCTCACTATAATGTTCCGGATTTTCAAGGTACGATTTTCTCCTCCTTCAAACTATTAAATTTACTATTATAATATCATATATTATTATTACTCTCAGGAGATCTCAGCTATTTCAATTTAGTTTAGCTAGTGATGTTTTTCTTCCGCCAATTTCTGTGAGGAACCTTCGAAGAATTCAAAATGAGTTCCTCTGCATCATTGACTGGTTTGTAGCGCAAGGAGGTTTCTAGATTTGTAGAATTTTAGAATCACTTTGGTCAATAGATACATTTGTATTTGTCTCTATGTAGATTTGTGAAAATTGAACCCATGCTTGTCTGCAATTTCTTCTTTTTTGTTTCTTGAGATGAAGATTTGTGGTATTGTTATTAGATTTGCATCTTCTTAACTTGGACTTATTAATTAAATTAGTTGAACAACTAATTTCTGAATTTTTTCCATTCCTACTTATTATTTGAATATGTCTAAATTTTCTCAGCTCAAAAGCATTTAGATCTTAATTGTTATTTTTGATCTACAATTGCTTGTTTTACTTTTGAGATCATGGCTTTAAGATAGTGTCTTTTGATATGCATCTTTTGAGAAATAAAAAACGATGTCATATATTTAATTCCTTCAAACTCCCCTCGTTCTATACTTTGTTCAACACTTCAACTATTTTCTTTTTTCACTGCTAGCTTTGTTCATTGTCTCTGTTTTAAACACTAAGAGGATGATTATCTGGTTGAACAATGTCTTTGTATTTTCTATATAAGATGCTTTGGCATGTTGTATTTAATCTCCCTAATATTCTAAAATATGGCCTTCAAAGTCTCCTTCCGCCACGTGTCCAGGAACTGTTGTTAACCCATGCGCTACTCGCGTCCCCATGTGCGTAAAATATTCAAGTACAGATTGCGATTCAGCTTTTTGAATTCCACCATCTAACAATGCCAAATGGGTCTTACAATTGTGTCCCCTGTTCTCTTTAGCCCAATCCATTACCAGGAAACAAACAAAAAAATAACATTAGGCTTTACTTTACCAATCCATTGTGTCGCAGGTCCATTGGCTTCTGCGCACCCCAATATAAGTAAAAACGCGTACTTTCACTTCCCCCCTTCAAACAACATGCTTACTCCACCCTGATACATCCTCTCGCATATTTCACTCTTACGCTGTCTGCCTTCCGATCTTTTTGTGTATTGGTCGCTGCTGCACCTTCTTTCAAATGGCCGACGTCAATGTGAACCAACCTCATTTCCGATTGTTTTACATGGAAGTTCTAGCAGATATAGTTTGTTTATAAACCCACTTTTTTTTACTTGGTTATACATATTTTGTTGTAGGTAACTGTTTCTAACTGCTTAACTTTTCCTCCAGACGTTCCCTATTTTGCAAGCCCCATTTTATTTGCGATTTGGTCAAGAGTTGGGAAGTAGGCTAACTTTTGTAGATACAACGGGGAATATGTTCACCATGTTGTTGTCTAAAGCTGAGTCAAAGGGACATATTGTTTATGGCCTTGAGGATATTATGGTTTCTTACGGCCTCTCGGTTGGTTGCAGGCTCAAGATTTGGTACTCCGGGAACAACCAGTTCATGGTTAAAGTCAGAACCCTTGATAATAAAAAGTTGCCATGCCCCACCCAAATTGGAGCTTTACTTATACATCAGCCAAGTTACATGTTACCAAATTTCAATTATCCGACTGGTTTCATGCCTCCCATCCCGTCGTTTAACACACTCTTACAAAGTGATTGGGATCTATTAACACAAAATATTGCAGTTCCCATCAGTCCTAATCTGATCTACCCATCCATATCCCCGTTCAATCCCCCCAACGCTAATTTCGAGCTATACTCAGTTAAATCAGGCCCACTTGATACTTTTGTGGACTTTTCCATTGAATAATTTGCTGATACTTTGTTTAACCCTATGCCGATTGACCTTAACAAGTCGCCTGAGGGTGGAGTCGAAGACGCTGGTATGGAAGGTGCCATAAACGCTACACATGTCGGAGAAGAGTGCGGTAGTTCTTTCGGATAAAAAGGGAATCCAGCATCGAAGGTTTAACCATGGTGTCTTGCAACAGATATGACCACTTTTTGGTCATTGATCCTTCTTAATAGTTGTTATTGTGTAATCCTTGGTATAATATTTTATGAATCATGTATGTTCAATTTGGACCTTTTCACGGTGTAGGATTAATCCAATGTGTCTAATGCTATCACGTGTCTTAATAAACAATATTTGTTCTTTTAATTTTTTGTATGTCAGTATAGTCAAAGTAATGTTATTAATTAGCTTTATAAGTCATCCTCTTTGGTTTGTTTGGCATATTAAAAGGATGTTATGTGTATGTAAACATGTAGAATAATTAAATGCAGTTATACAAATATACATACATCGGGAGGGATATTTATTTAACATTATATAATTTTCCCATATATCACTATCGGCATGCCCATGAATAAAAATGTTTCTAATTAAATCTTACGATTTACTACAGTTGATAAAGTGCACGTAAACCAATAAACCCTTCTAATTTTTTGAAAAAAATTAACTACCTAAGGTCACCCCAAATAATTTTAAATTTCAATTATTGCCCAAATGCCATAAACAAGTCTCGCATTTGGTATATTAATGGTCTTAATATCTTATCAGGCCAACACTATCCCACCATGGTTTGAACATGTTTTTCCTTTTTGACATTCATTTCATAAATACAATGTTCCTCCAAACCTTTTAAATGCGAACTCCTGGTTACTACAATATTTATTTATCAATTTATACATGCATGTGCATAGTTTTTTAAAACGTAAACCCATTAATTAATCAATTTTAATCTAATATTGTGGCTTAAAGGGAAAACACACTACACTATATTGTTTCCGGGATTTTGGTGAAAAAAAATAGTTAACTACAGTTTAAGATGGCCATGCATTCAAATATTTAAAATTAATTACGTTATATTTCAGTAAACATCCTTATAACAGACAAAACCACAAAACTTTACCAAGCTTTAATGACAAGAACCATCTAAATTGTTAATTCATTACTCTTTATTAATCAGACATATAATTATTCTATAGTTTTCCTTTGATTTAATTTGTATAAAAAAAAAACCAATGTGCACTTCCTATAACCCATTTGCATAATGTCAAAGGAATTTGTCTTCATCATTACCCCAGCTAAGCCATTTCAGGCAGCAGCATTAAATGCTATGTCTTATTATCAAGTGGTCTCGCATGTCCTTTCAAAGCATTAAATGCTACCCAACAATTTTCTTATAAACCTATATAAGTCTCTGAGCCCTTCACATTGCCGATCGCAATTTGAACGTTTCGTTTTGTTTTGCCATCTCCTACCACATCCACTTTATATTGCTTAGCTAGGCCATTTATTTGTCATCAGCCTTATCACCTCAACCATCGTCACTTAAGCCTTCAGCTAACTTTGACAGATTATTTTTATTTCCATTCCCATACAGGTTCACCTATTTATGTCCTCGCACCCTCAAGCAATGGACATGCCCGACGACCCAAATTTCAAGAAATTCTGGATGGAACTGGTTTCGTTTCGGGTACGTGTTTTCCACACTTTTTCACTATTTTAATTTTGCATCTTCTGTGTTTAAGACACTCTAAAAAAAGGAGTTTATTTTTTTTGTTTCCAGGATGTGTACCTGATGCCTGAAACCTTATACAATAAATTCAAACAATCCCTCCTGTCACCAATTTGCTTCCTTGATGACAATGGTAATGAGTTCGAAATCCAACTCCACAAAACAGACGACCACAGTTACATTAATAATGGTATTGGCGACATAATAACAGCATATGGCTTGGACAATGGTGGTTGGCTAAAAGGACATTACATAGGTGCAGGTGTGTTCAACATTGTTATTCATGATCCCTGCATGGAGGAATTGTCACCCAATACTACTGTGTTTCCCAACCATCCTTCTGCCCTACCTCGACTCATACAAAATCTCGATTCAGAAGACAACACCCCCTCTTCTTTGATTTTATCCTCATTCGTTAACATGGAAAGTTATGATGGTGTAAATGCAAATTTTGAAGTACCTCTACTTACACACAATGAATACCACAAACTTTAACTCACTTTGTAATGCGTTAAAATTATTCGTCGAATATCTTAATGACTTAACATAATGTTTTTAAATAGTGCATATATACTCCGACGGCTGATATTAGTTGATTGGTGTAAACCTCCCTAACTAGGGTCGAATACGCGTTAATGTTCCTTCCGCATTCATATATCTATATTTGTAGTTTTCTATCTTCGATTGCACAATAATAAAAAAAATATAATAGTAATTATTCTTTGACATTCTACGCACACAAACGTCTTTGACATTTTTTTTTTTTTGGGTTATGACAGATCTGCATTTTAGACTAGCATCAGTTTGGGCGGATTTGGTATGGATCTTCACTTAACCAACACGCACCTAGCCTATTACGTGTCAGTTCTGGCTCAGGCCTGGACAAGATGTACGACACTGCAGTATCACTGAACTTTTTTTTATCGAAGGCCCACAATTACTCAATCAAGATAATGCTTCCTTTACTCTAATGCTCATTTTCACTATCGGGTCTCATTTGTTGTGTTTCTGTTCAGGCCCTAATATGTATCTTGGCCTCTTTAATAGTGGGCCTTAACAATGAACAATTTAGTCATCGTACAATATTAATATTAATTGGGTCTATTCTTACAGTAGATTTCCAACCATTTCGCCATCCAACCATTTGCGCCTTCTTTTCATCTCACTAGGGTTGCTACCGACAATCCAAGTTCCCACCGGTCGCATTCCCTATATATAATGTTAAGTAAATGTTTCCTACCACTACCGCTTCACCAGCAGACTTACTCGATCTTTATTTTTTTTTTAATTCTATAAGCACACCACACGCCAAACATAACAAGAAATGGACGGTAGATACGACAATGTAAGGGATATTACTGATGCGGCCTCCCGTAAGATATGGAGACTTAAGGTTCGTGTTATCTGTCTCTGGGTGGTGCCGAAGTTTTCAGCAAAACATTTGCCACATACACTTGAGGCTTTGCTGATTGATAGCGAGGTTAGACCTAAATAACTAGGAAAGTATCAAGAAACTAAAGCCATATTTATACTTCCATACTAATATGTCTAATCCTATCGTTTTACGTGACTTTGCAAGGAGATCGCATACAGTGCACCGTACGATCAGCTGAAATTAACATTTTTCAATCTGAGTTGACCGAGGGCAAAGTTTACATCCTAACCAACTTCATCGTCGCCCCAAACGTCCAAAAATTCAAGCCTTCTAATCACGAATTTAGAATTTTTCTTAAAGCACGAAAGTCAACTACGAATGGCCGAAGACAGCACCATCCCTACTAACCGGTTCACATTTATGTCCAACCAAGAGGTTGCCTCAAAAAAAATGATGATTTCCTTATAGGTAATAATAGCTTATAACTCGGTTTAACAAGCTGACTTCTCATTCCAAAATAACTCACTTCTTATTAAGTTACCCAAAACTATTTGTCTGCCAGATGTTATTGGCCTGGTCGTAGCTAAGGAAAACTTGAGGGACTACAGAAATGGAAGCAGAGCTGTCAAATTTATCAATCTTGATATTGATGACCTGCAGTATGTGACTAACCATAATCAAACATGTTGACACATTTAAAATTAATCTATTTAAGTTAAATATTATGTTGTTTTACGTATTAACATTGCAGGAATACCGGGACTATTCGTTGTACACTCTGGCAAGACTATGCCACTCAATTTGTTGACCACATTAACAAATTTCCAGCAACAGAATACATAATTATCATGCAGTGTGCAAAACTTAAGTTTTTCGATGGTTGGTACAACGATCCACTCTTCCTTCCCCGTCTTTGTTTTCGTAATCTTCCAAAAGTAATCAAGGAAGAACATATGTTATTCTAACGTGGTGCATTAATATTATCATAGGTTCTATGGGTGTGTCCAACACTAACTCCACAAAATTATACATCAATAATGACATGTTGGAATAACTCATTTGAAGCAGAGGTTGTCTATAATAAGATATTTCTAACTATTTTCTATATCAGTCATATCTCATTTGTTTGTCTGGGAAATTAATAAAACTACAATGAGCTAATACAATGACACATTATTCTCTCATATAACACAGAATTGAACCCTATATAGAGGTAGGTGGAACTCAGATGTCCCAAATCGAGGCAAAAGGTGAGTACTCTGTTTTGGAAGACCTTCTAAATGAACATGCTTACAGAATGATTGATGAACTGCGTGACCCTGTTGAGGTATGAAAGGTTTTCTGTGTAATCATTGATGTTCGATATAACACCAAATTTTGTACAAGACCTATGTTTTTTATATCACCTAATCTTACATATTTGCAGAAAGTTGTCTTCACCACATATGGGACTGTTAAAAACATAGAAAATACTTCCAACTGGTGGTACAAGGGATGCAAAAAATGCTTCCAAGCGCTTGAACATCGCCTTGAAAACTTTTTTCTGCAAAAAATGTGATAGCTTTGCGACAATATTCGTACCAAGGTTACCTTTTTTTAAATAGATACAGATTATGCATTCTTACTAAAAAAATTCACTCGGAATTATTTTTATTCTTTTTGTTATTTTTTATACTCCATCATTTATTCACTTGCTCAACTTTCACAAATTAGATATAGTATCCGACTACGAGTTATAGATGATTCGACATCTGCCATTTTCATGTTGTATGATCGTGAGGCAGTGAAGTTTCTTGGAATTTAAGCCTCTGGCCTCAGAGCATCATATGTGGCTAAGGTACCATATAAGAACCGTTTACACATGAATTAACCTTAGAAAATATTTTCTCTAAATCTACAAATACCTGGTCAAAGACAAGTACCCTACTCAGCTCGATGCGCTAAAGGACCAGAAGTTTGTTTTCAAGGTGTCTATTAAGTTAGATAACATTAATTCAATTCAGCGAAACTCAATCACCGTCATTGAGCTATGCAATAATGCAGAAGTTATGGAAAAATTTTCTACCAAGTATAATATTGACAAGGTAATCGATGGTTCTTGAAGTATGATCAACACTAGGGATGGCAATGGGGCGGGTTGGGGTGGGTTTGTCCTCAACCCGATCCCGCCCCGTATACTCTAAAATTTATCAAAACCCGCCCCGCCCCTACCCACTGGTTTAAAACAATTAAACCCGCACCAGCCCCATGGGTACCCGCCCTGCCCCTCAATTTTAAAAAAAATATTTTAATTATTATAAAATCTAATAAATATATTGATTTGCACAATAATATTAATTAAACATAAATAAAGTAGACCAAAATAAACATAAATATGAATATCTCATTACAAAATATACGGATAAAATAAATATAAGGTATACCAAAATAAACATAAACATAAACATAAAAGGGGTTTAGGAAATTAGGTTTGTGACTTTGTGAATTTGTGGTAAGGAGTGAGACGAGTAATGTGGCATGGTGATTTAAAAAATTAGTATAGAATTTTTTTTTTTATAATAGAAGATTATATATTATAATTATATATTGTATAGATATAGGGTGCAGGTAGGGTAGGGTAGGGTTCACCCTAAACCCGCACCCACCCCGCCCCTCTCTAACCCGCCCCATTGCAGGGTGGGTTTTTAACCCGACCCGAGCGGGTAGGGTAAGTGGGTGCCCTGCGGGTAGGGTTTTCACTGCCATCCCTAATCAACACCATCAATTTGCTGCTAATTTAAAGATTAAATACTTATGATTCTTTTCATTTCATTATTATAATTACTCAATATAAATCGTAAATAGGGGCTTGGTGCGGATGATGCAATCGACAACTCAGGGAACCCATCACTGGCAACAGATTTTGTTAAGGCACGTCTCTACTCAGAAACAACATTCTGCATACAAACTACTAACCACTTTTTTTTCTTTGTGTTGATCATAACATTAACAATCCTGACTATTGGTTGTTGTTGTGTTTTTTGGACACTAATATTGGCAAAACGCAGAGCGAAGATTTGTCGAATGTTGATGATAATTATTGTGTTAATTCTGTCACCTCTTCAAAGACTTCGTTCGACCCACTAGTGAATGAAAGCTGGATTGCATCGCCTACGGATTCTCCAAGCACTACTTCATTAGGCGAGTCAAATTGAGCAAGGTTATCAAGAAGGAGAAACTCAGTTGAATGAACACCTCTTATAATAAAGTTGAGTAAATCTCCTTATTTCCTGATTATTGTTCATGTTGTCTATGTTTTGTTATGTTTTTATGTTTTTTATGTAATTTCCTCATCAGGTCCTTGGTATACAGCCAAGGTATTGTCTCAAGACTTTGTTATTGGTCGTCCATTGTACTAGGTTATGTATGGCACCTTATATTAACCTTCTGCATACATGCATACAGCAGATTTTATTATTTTTAATTATGGCTAAATTCCTGTATGTCTTTATGCTTAAAGGCGTGCGAACAATGTTTTTAGGAAGCAAATAAAGCAATAAATTATCAAAGTAAGCAATATATGTAATACCTGTGTAAATCCATACAAAATAATGTGATTATAAGAGTTTACTTAATATTTTAGGTGTACAACCGATACTTACCACTGTCTAATAAAAAACCTTTTACTAATAAAATAACTCATGTTTTGCAACCACAACAGCTGTGTTGCAGTCTTATAACATGTAGGAACACTTTCGCCTCATTTCTTTTGATCTGCCTCGGGATCAATTCATATATTAGTATCAAAATATTTAGCTATTTCATGGTCAATCCCCAGATAAATGGATTCATCAGTTATGTTAATGGTTTTTGACATAATATTCACTAATTCTATGGAATACAACATTCCTACTTGCAATAATCATACAATTGATTTCATAGGAGATTCTGTCACAATATTAGGAACCCCTGAGCTCCTTATCTGAAATTCGCAATTTTAAATATTTAATAACCCGAAGAAATTGAGTAGCATGACTCTGACGCATCACCACATTGCCTGCTATAGTTACACTACACTGCAACTCAGCCTAAGGTAATGTTGCTGTGAAGGACCAAGCTGAATACTTTGCTCCAAATTACATTATTACATTACGTTCCCAACCACAAATTAGAATATTTCCATTTTACGATTCACATTAATATAACTCATACGTAAAATACATTCTGTCAAATTTAAATCTGTTACTTTGAACTGATCCGACAAATTTGTTATCGCATCTCAGATGATTTTGGATTCTTTTTGTTTGTATCTTAAATTAACCAAATTGAAGCAAACCTCAAACCTGTCACGTCTGGTTAAAGCCTACAGAAGATGTCACCTCAAGTTAATGTACTAGCACCATTCTTTATCGTTGACCCACATTATCCCACCTCTTATAATCATACCTTAATGTACCGGTGGACTTTGGTCAGGGGGCCTAATTTGCAATCGGTCAGTGCGGGACCCAAAATAAATCTTCACATTTCTTTACCTGACATGTCAAAATCAAAAAGTTCGACCTCCCCCTTCTGTTTTGATATTTTCTCCATAGTAGTCGTACCCTCAGCGATGCAAAATCTTCAAAACCAAAATAGTCAAGCAATCGTTACAACATCATCTTAAAATTTTCATCACCATTGCCTCACAACCCACTAGTTTTAGATTTAATTTTATTCACCAACATCATCTCCCAATTCCTGTTCTCCATGTTGGTTAGGTTCTAACTGATACAATACATCATGGTTGGAGATTATATTATCCTCTTCTACCTCTCAAATCCCATATTCACTGTAGTTTCTTTGAGTTTTATTTGTAAGTAAAACTATTTTTCTCTCACGCATTTGCATTATCCACCGGATCATCAAACATATAACATATGATGAACCACCAACTAATAGCCAAAAACAAATGAGCCAAAAGAATGGAAGTTATTCGCCATAACAGGTCTCAATACGCATTGACGTTTCAACCACGACGCAGATCTTACACCTTGCACTACTAGAATAATTGGTTTTAGTGGCAATTAATTATGTCTTTAGCGGCAATAAAAATTGACACTAAAACTTTTAGCAACCATTATCAATTGGCTACTGTAGCCACCGTCGCTAAAAGTATTTAGCGGCTATTCTCATAAAAGCCGGTAAAGACTATAATAATTGCCGCTAAAAGTATCAGATGTTCAGCGGCAATTATTTATGGCTATTTATATGGCCACAAATATAGACTTAAAAGTGTCATCCTACTTACTTTTAGCGGCCATTATTATTGCCGCTAAAAGTTAAAAAAAAATCTTTAACGGCAATTCTTATAGCCACTAAATTCTAGTGTATATATATGCCATGCCCTATGCATCTATGGTACCTTTTTTTCCCGATACATGTGGAATGGCAAGAAGATTAGTCATATTAACGAAATCAGAATTATCCAATGTATTATTAATCCCATAAATTTGAGAAAATGGAACCAACTTATATCAAAAGCTTAATAAAGAGATTAAAGAACAAGTCAATTCCAAAATGTCAGATGCACAAAACTAAAAAAATTGAGTTAGAACCTAAAAAGTTAGAAAGTGTTCTGGAGCCAGATCCTTTTCACATAAGTCTATCATTAAAGAAAAAACAAAAATGCAAAAGTTCCAATCTTCATTGCAATACAACAAAATTGTTGTATGAAATGAATAAATATAATCAAATCTACCCCCAATTCAGTAAGCAAATAATAGCCCTAAAGTTGAATTTATTTACCATGTTAAACACTCTAATTCCTGCAACAAGCTTCAACACATAAATCATCATATATATTGCTTCCACGATCCGCTTTCTTCTCTCAGTGCTCTGCCACCACAACAATAAAAAAAGTGTATTAGCCACATTTCTAGTATATATAGAATGAACCACAAAATGATTATGGAAACAAGATTTATCATACTTATCAAGATATCAAAAAGACAAATAATTCTTTGGCTAAAATTAGTCATATTCAACAAGTCTGTGACAAATAAGATTTATCATACTTATCAAGATATAACACTATCTATTACCAATTACCAGCTCTGTGAAACTAAACAAGATATCAAAATATAAAACACAAAACATAATATCAACTTCAACCCCATGAGACTCGATAAATTATCTAAGTGTAAAGAATATGGATTTATCATTTTTATCTTAAAACAATATCAATCTAACTGCATTTAAGACATTTATTGATTCAAAATTAGTAGTGTGGTTATATGACAAATCAATAAAGACAAAGACTATATGCGTAGAAGGTTATGTGCTGGAAAGACATTGTTTGAAACTACATCAAATCCTAAGTAGGTAATTTCCTGATTTAACAGAACTCAAAATCATAAAATCAGAAAATTTAGTTCTCAAATCAGAAAATTGCAAAAGTCAATCACAAATAAAAAAATCAATTAAAAGTTGTATTACATAATTCTATAACCAAAGAACATAACATAACAAAATAAAACACCATCTTAGTTCATATCAATTCACAAAAACAAAAACAAAAACAAAACAGCATATCAATTCTTAAAAACATCATATATATCAGTTCACAAACAGTTCATGAAATTCATAAACAACATTTTAGTTCACAAAACAAAAACAAAAATAGAAGTTCCTTCCCTTGCTCGCTCAAGTCATCAGAATTGGAAGATCAAGGGATTGTTAGAAACCAAAACAAAAATTTAAAAAGAATAAAAATAAAAGTGACAATGGGGGAAATGCTACAAGACTTAGACTAGACTAAACTAAAACTACTCTTTCTAAGTATCTAGAACCTCTCTACCCTGTTCTCATTTCAATTCCTTAATTCTAATAGCTAAAATAATAAATAAATTAATGTTATCATCATCATCTATGGCTCCTATATATAACTAACTAACCGCCATGACCAACCTGTATTAAAATCCAATGTAGTACTATGAATTAAGATCAGATACTAGTAGTAATTAATAAAGAAACATCCAAATGCATATATGCATGTATTCCAACTAGGTAGCCAGGATTTATCATTATATTGTGCAGCAGAATCAGTTGGTGTGAGCGAGTCCAGAGGAGGATCCCTTCCTAAGCAATTTTACTTTTTAATTGATAACAATTTCTAACCTTAGCAAAGTTTAGTCAGTTAGTTAGCAAAATCACCTAACTCTAATGAATTTTGGATCATTACCTTAAATTTCTTTTGATACATTCAGTAGTATTGGCCTCCACCAATGATTTAGCAGGTGCTGCAGAAGCCAGAGCTTCACATACATACCCTGCAAAAATAGTGCAGCAGCAGAAATCTCTGTACTTGAGTCATGAAATGAGTGGTTCCAAAGTAACAATAGTTTTGCAAAAATCAAATAGGAACACAAACACCTAAATTGAATTGAATAGAATTGAAATGAAATGAAATTACTTGACTTTGCCATGACCATCCAATCCAATCCAGCATCAATGATTCATATGATGATCACCATTCATTCATTCATTCACCAAGCACTTTTGCAGATTTGGTTCTCATCAAATGAGGTAAAAGAAAAATATGAAACAAATTGAAGATTTGAACCCTAAACTCTAAATCACAAAATCAAAATGCGACTGAAAGAATTATCAGATTTTGATTCAGCTCAATGAATCAAGCGTTAGGGATTCACAGCGTTTTTATTTCATTTACACAAACACATGGAGAAATTTCAGCTGCATATACATGGTAGAATCGACGCTAGCTTCGGAAATAATGATGACAGTGGCGGAGCGGTGCGGTGCGATGGTGCGGAGCGGTGCGATGGTGCGGAGCTGATTTGCAAGCACAAGGCGCGCCAGTGGTGGAGCGAAGCAGTGGCGGAGGCGACACCGGTGGTGGAAGCGACAATAGAGTCGAAAACGCCACCGGTGGCGGAAGCTGCAGCAATGGCGGAAGCAGAGCTTCTTCTTAGGGTTTTGGATTTGGTCCTGCTGAGTGAGTGAATGACATTGAGGGAGAGTGTTCTGTGAACGAGTGAGTATGCTTCTTACTTTTTTTTTTCTTTTGAAGCTGAAATTAAAGTAGTTTTCGTGTAATCCGAAAATAATATAGCAAATAATTAGTGGCCATTAATAGCTATGGTCATTATAGTTAATAGTAACAGTGACAAATAAACAATTGCCACTAAAAGGATGATTTAACAACAAAAATAGTGACATTAATATAATGGCCACTAAAACTTTGTCGCTAAAACTAATTTATCTAGTAGTGTTGGTGGATGTTCTAATCAGGCCCAACATTTTTTTAAAAAATTTTATTCATATGTCAATTTATAAGATTCATAGATAACTCTACTCATGACATTACCAACCTTACCCTTTCTTATGTATCCATTTATATATTTTTTTATTTTATAGAAATGGACAAGCCCAGCAATTTGTTCCAGGCCATATGGTAAGCATGTTTTGACTAAACTTCAAATCATTTTCACCAATATAAAAGTCATTAAATGTTAATCACCTATTGGATCTGATATTTTGTATTGCCACGTACTGCATCACTTAATTATGTAGTTATATGGACAGTCCTGTTTCGGACCGCCAAACCCAAGTTACGCCCTCCATTGCGCCGAATATATCAATGCCCGTTAACCAAATAAGCAACACGCTCACCTATATTGACCCTTTCTCCGAACCTGAAGGTACAACCCTTTCCATTGTATACACTTTCTCAATAACACGAACCTGGTCACCTCACCATTCCGTAACAATTTACAAGTACCATTATTATTGTTTTATCTTTATAATCAACCTATATCTCCACACATGTCATGGGGTTGTCTTTGTGTTCGTTTTTTATATTTACTTTGCTATTTAACATTCTTTTTTTAATTTTCTCCAAATACTAATATATTTCTATGTTGTTTCATAGTGTTAACTGAATTTGATGACATAGACTACGAACCTTATTCAGATTTCTCATATGCCAGTTCATGCATCGACGAACAAGGTAATTACCTAAATGTAATTTTAATAAATTGAGATTATTAATTTTGCATTTATTTTTAAAGGTACTTTCATAAATTTCTATTTTTTTCGTTTTGTTTCGTTATTCACCTATCTATAATCATTGTATCTCTACTTCCCTTTTGTTTGTTATCAATATCACCAAGAATAACTATCTCTTATATTGTTTCTTTATTCATAGTTTGTTGGGACATTGGTGATCCTGTATATGAGTGTCAGTACTGTAATGCATTGATGTGGATTCAAGAGGCTGTTTGTAGGAGCTTTTGACAGTCAACACCAAAATTCTCCTTATGTTGCATGCAAGGGAAAGTTATGTTGCCTAACCTAACCCAACCACCAGACATTCTCACTAAACTAATGCAAAATAATGATGAACAATCATGGTATTTCATGAAAAACATAAAAATGTTCAACAATATGTTTGCATTTACTTCAATGGTTGGCAAGGTAAATTCAACGATTAATAGTGGTAGGGCACCACCCATTTTCTGAATTAGTGGTCAAAATTATCATTCTATTGGTAGCTTACTTCCAGAAGAAAACCAAAGACCAAGATTTGCACAACTATATATTTATGATACGGATCATGAGATCGAAAATAGATTACATTTTTTTAGGTATGCCCTCTTATACCCCAAGCGTCTATTTATATAATCAAATATATGTGGTATGTTCTTTGTAATAATCATTTTTTTAATACATTTTTTTAATGTTTTTTTGTAGTGATAATGCAGCAGAAAAGGATTTGCAAGAGTTAATTGTTGACAAGTTACAAAGAATGCTTAAGACCCACAATTCACTGGTTAAATGTTTTTGGTATGCACGTGATAGAATCGACAATAATATTAGTCATAATATTAGGCTAAAGTTGATTCGTAAGCGAGACACTGATGGTAGAGTATATAATCTTTCTACATCTTCTGAGATAGCTGCTTTGATTGTTGGTGATATTGACAATAACATGCCGGATAGAGATATTATTGTTGAGACTCAATCTAAAAAACTAAAAAGAATTGACGTCTACCACCCAATGTTTCTAAGCTTACAATATCCTCTTTTATTCCCTTATGGTGAAGATGGATATAGACCAGACATTGTTACATCTAACAATGTCGCAACCATTCTATGAGAAAACGTACACATATAAGCATTAGAGAATTCATATCATGTCACCTTCAAAACAGAATGACCGAGCCACCCACCATTTTGTCAGCCAAAAGGTTACTACAACAATTTTTGGTTGACACATATACCATGATTGAAGCTGATAGATTGAACTTCATACGATGTAACTAATCAAAATTGAGAGTTGAGCATTACAACGGCTTGCATGACTGCTTATCTAGAGGAGAAACGGAAGCTGCTTAAACAGGCAAGCGCATAATTCTACCCAGTTCTTTCACTGGAGGCCCCTGATATATGATTAACAATTGCAAAGATGCGTTTGCTATTTGTCGGTATGCCGGATACCCAAGTTACTTTATCACAATTTCATGCAATCTAGAATGACCTGAAATTGAAAGATTCACAACAGCAAGAGGCATTCTACCTTCTGATCGGCCAGATATTCTAACTCGAGTTTTCAAGATTAAACTCAATCAACTAATCAAGGATTTCAAAGAGGGATGCTATTTTGGCCGAATTTCTGCATGTAAGTTTACAATTATTTTGTTGTTTGCTCATATTTCGTTATTGTTCCATGTCAGATGCAATATATATATATATATATGTTTTTTGAATATGTTTTCTTTGATTAAAGTGTTGCATTTTTTTAACTTACAGATGTCGCTATTGTTGAATTTCAAAAAGAGGTATGCCACATGCACACATTCTACTTTTTATGAAAAAGGAATTCAGGCCTACTGGCCCTAATGACATTGATAAGTTCATATGCGCTGAAATACCTGATATTGTTGCAAACCCACGGCTGCATGCCTTTGTTGAACGGTTCATGATACATGGTCCATGCGGAAATTACAACATCAATAATCCATGCATGGTACAAGGTAAGTGCTCTAAATTATTTCCCAAGCTTTTTAGGAACAGAACTACTATTGATGATTCAGGTTTTCCTAAATATATGCAGAGAGATAATGGTGTTTCCATAATGGTAAAGGGTAATTATATAGATAATAGATATGTAGTACCATATAACCCACAATTATTATTAAAATATTGTTGTCATGTTAATGTAGAATATGCATGTCAAACTTCAGCAATTAAATATTTGTTCAAGTATGTTCATAAGGGCTATGATCGTGTAACGGCAATGCTCACAACTAACAGTCATGAAAAAGTTTCTGTCATCGATGAAGTTGCAAACTATTATGATTGTCGTTACATATCTGCATGTGAGGCATCTTGGAGAATTTTTAGCTTCGAAATACAGTTCAAAGAGCCACCAGTTATAAGATTACCATTTCATTTGCCTAATCAACAGCCAGTTGTGTACAAGGATAGTGACAATATATTAGATGTTCTCAATGAAGTTGTGGACCGAAATACTATGTTAACTGGCTGGTTTGAAGCAAATAAAACATATTCAGCCGGCAGATCACTAACGTATACTGAATTCTCATCCAAGTTTGGATGGAAGAAAAATTCAAAACAATGGGAGCCAAGAAAATTTTCATTTGCTGTTGGTAGAATTACACATGTGTCAGCACACAATGGAGAAGATTATTATTTGAGATTATTGTTAAACATTCAAAAGGGTTGCAAATCTTATGAGAATATCAAAACTGTTGGGAATAATATATACAACACTTTTAAAGAAGTCTGTTTTGTGTTAGGTCTCTTGCACGATGACAAGGAATACATTGATGCAATCTTGGAAGCAAGTACATGGGCATCTGCAAAACATCTTAGGCAACTCTTTGTCACTGTTTTGTTATCAAACAATGTACAAGACCCTGGGAAGCTGTGGAATACCTGTTGGAAGCATCTTTCTGATGACATTTTATACGAACGAAGAATTTTGCTTCACAATCCAGGTATTCCTCTACACTGTTGTACTCATTTTATTAATAAAAATATATCAACTTCTACAATTTTTTTATAAATTTTCACGTTTATATTAACTTGCAGAATTCGTAATGTTTGACGCCCAGATTACGTCTCATTGTCTCAATAGAATAGAACTCTTATTACATAACCATGGACGTTCACTTAATGAATTTGATAATATGCCAACACCTGAATACCAAACTACATTCAACATTCATGATATCATTCTTGCTGATGAATTGAGCTTTGACATAAGTGCACAACAGCAAATTGTTGAACAAAATATTTCCCGTCTCAATCTTGAGCAATTAAATGCGTTCAAAACTATTCTTGATGTCATCCATATACATACAAGGTCTCGGCTTTTTTTTTTTGTTCACAGATATGGAGGAACATGAAAAACATTCTTGTGGAATACCATTTCTGCTGTTATTCGCGCTAAAGGTGAAATCGTTCTGAATGTTGCATCTAGCGGTATAGCTTCTTTACTACTTCCGAAAGGACGTACAGCACACTCTAGATTAAAAATTCCAATTAACGTCACTGAAGACTCTATTTGTAACATCAAAGTCGGATCACCCCATGTTGAGCTATTGTGCAAAGCCCAATTGATTATTTGGGATGAGACACCTATGCTTAACAAATACTGTTTTGAAGCCCTCGATAGGTGTTTAAAGGACATACTTAGCACAACAGAAAAATTTCAAGCTAATGCACCATTTGGTGGCAAGGTTGTTGTACTAGGTGGTGATTTTAGGCAAATTTTACCAGTTATACCAAGAGGCACACGACAAGATATTGTTATGGCTACCATAAATTCATCCTATCTTTGGAATGACTGTAAGGTTCTTACACTAACCCAAAGTATGAGATTGAGCAGAGGTGTATCAGCAGAAGATAATAAATTGGTCGCCGACTTTAGTGATTGGTTATTGTGCATGGGTAATGGTATTGAAGGTGATTCACTTGATGGGGAGTCAGTTATCAAGATCCCCCAAGAACTATCTATTACAGGCTCAGACAAACCTCTTCAAGAATTAATTAACTTTGTCTACCTTGATCTATCAGTTAATTTCAAAACAAATCAATTTCTTAATGGTTGTGTAATTCTTGCACCCACGTTTGAAGATGTTAATTTTGTCAACTTCGAAGTAATGACACACATACCAGGATGTGAAAAGGAATACCTAAGTTCCGATACCTCATGCATGGAGGAGGGAAACATGGAGGCTGAGCTTGAAGCATTCTCAACAGAAATATTAAACGATATCAATTGTTCAGGGTTGCCTCCTCATAAATTGTTGCTCAAGGAAGGATCATCCGTTATGCTTCTAAGGAATATTGACCAACCTAATGGACTTTGTAATGGCACAAGGCTTGGTATAAACGTTGTTGAGTGCTCTGTGTTGTCTGGTCCAAACACCGACGGTGTTGTCTTAATACCCCGCTTAACCATGGTACCAAAGACATTGACCATTCACCTACGATTTAAACGACGGCAATTTCCTCTAATGGTTTGTTTTGCAATGACGATTAACAAATCACAAGGCCAAACTCTTGACAATGTTGGATTATATCTGCCAAGACCAGTTTTTTCTCATGGTCAACTATACGTTGCATTATCGCATGTGAAGACAAAAAAGGGTTTGCGTATATTATTCGCAAACAATGAATTCTGCACTCATGACAGCACAATCAATGTAGTCTATACAGAAATTTTTTAAAACTTATATTAATGTAACCATGTTTCAAACTATGTAGTTTCTTTATCTTTTTTATCTGTATATTTGGAGTGGCCAACTTGATTGGACTTTTTGTACTTACATTTTCACACCTATTCTCACAAATGATTGGAAATTCCTATTCATACCACTAATGATTAACCATTTCCATCATATCATTCTTGCCTAGTAACACGATAATATACTAATTTTCTCTATCAGTATAACATATCTGCCATACAATCGCGCCTGAAAATCTATCCTAATGTTTAACTGTAAAGCTTTTTCCTGAAAAACACTGATATTTTTTTTCTTTTTGACATTAATCCCAGATGAATTTTTACCTATCATTTATAAATCAAATCATCTACTACCTATTTTCCCTTTCAGTGCGTATGTACCCGTGCGTAGCACGGGTTATGTAACTAGTTTGGTTTAATTGTTTAGGTCACTCTTCTTCGTCGGGACTCTGAAGCTCCAACTGAAAAAGCATCTGCAGCAACTATTGGCATTATTAAGGTTTTTAATGATTTTAATTACTGTTTGTATTCCATTCTCCTTTTCTTTGCTTTGTGATGAAGATCATGGTGCTAATTTAGATTACTTCTATAGTCGCTAATTGGACATTTTGATTTGGATCCAAATCGTGTTTTTGATATTGTAAGTTGCATAGGTTTATTTCTCTTTTCTCTTTTTTCATGCAAATATTTGTTCTCATGTTTTACCTGGTTACTAATTACTGATGTTGATCAGGTCCTAGAGTGTTATGAATTTCAGCCGGATAACAATGTGTTTTTAGAGCTGATTCCTATTTTCCCCAAGGTTATCTTTATCTTTAGGTTTTTCTCATTTCAGTTAGTGGTATTTATAAGACAAGTTTGTATACTCAGGTTTTATCTCTTTTTTGCAGTTTCATGCTTCACAGATTCTTGGATTTAAATTTCAATATTACCAGCGTATGGAAGTCAGCAGTCCTGTTCCCTTTGGATGTTTGTAGAAGATTTGGTTCCTTTTCAATCTTAACAATAAACTGATTTATAGTTCAACCAAATCCTTTTCTTCTGTACAATATATCTGTTGTTTTAGTTCACCGAATTGCATTCTGGTATGTGTGTGTTTAGACTTTTATCACTCTTCTTAAATCCTCATGTTCACTAGTGGCTAGCGCTTACATAAATGTTACTATACCTAGTGACGTAATCAGCATCATATTGTTAGTGCTTAGTACTTGGTCTGCATAATATTATTTGGTGAACTGCAGTTCACATCATTGTCATGTGTGTGGCTCTTGATGTTATTTTAATGATAGTAATAAACTAATAATTACATTTTAGCTTAATGCCCTTTTAGTATCCTACTTCAATCTGCAATTATTCTCATTCCTCTACCAATAACATAATGTAAATAAGAGAAGAAGAAATCTCATACAATTCTATTTAAAAAATCCAGGATAGAAATTTTGTATTCCTGCATGACTTTTCAACATAGCTTTTATTTAAATATATTGAAGATTGGGTATAATTTTGTTATAGGAGTAAAGTTGCAGGGTTTAGTGGGCATATTGATTTCCTAAATGTATCTTTTCGCTATCCTTCAAGGCCAGAGGTAGGTCTCCTTTTGCTACAAAAAATTCAGTCCTATCTTTGACTTACATCTTAGCATCGTCAATTGTAGTACCTCTTACATATTACAGCTTGCAGCACTACTTATCATTGGCTGGCTCATTAGTATTAATCCCATTAATCATGGTACCAGCCATGGGTGGATCAGATGTAAGAAAATGTTGTTATGTTATGGTTGATGCTCTTATTAAGCTTTATGAGAATTTTTTATGGTTTTCGATAAGTACTCACTTTTGCATTAAATAAATGTTTTGCATATTTACAATCACAAGAAGCTATTTATAATGCTACTATTATGCAATATGATATTGAATATATGGCCTTTGCAGGCTTGCATTGCATCTGCTTTTTCTATGCTAGCAATTACTAAGAGGTTGAGAGTAGCATTTTGAAGATTTTTTATGAGGAAATCCCCAAGACCCCATCAGTGATGGCTTCCTAGACTCTTTGGCTCATGTATGAGTTATTTGCCATATCTCCTTTTCCTTTGAATACAGTGAACGTTAGCTATTATATATTCAGCATATATTGGCTTAATTATATTGAATCTTCATCTCACCAACTCTCCTATATTGGAGAGAATTTTGTGTTATGTTATTTATCAACTATTAGACTATTTTTAATTAAGTCATTATTAATTTGTAGCTATAATGGAAATGCAACTTAAATTTTATTATGAATTTGAAGTTGTGACATTTATTATGAATATAAAGTTGTGACATTTAATATGAATATTTTTATTAATTACTCATCATCAATGCTTCATATAATTAATTATTAATTTATTATGTTTTTGGATTTAAAAATTAATTACTAGCATGATTAACAAGAAAAAATGAAAAAAAAAACTATTTGTGGCGGTTTTCAATCACCACAACTTTTGGGGGTTATAAAATGTTTTAATCGTCGCTAAATTGTGGGGGTTTTAAACCGCCACTATATTATAGGGGTTTGAAACAGCCACAAAAAAACTGTCATTGTTATGTTCTTGGGATTTACGTCACACCTAACTGTGACGTTTTTTAAAACCCCCGCAAAGTATTTTTTGGGAGTTGAAAACCCCCATAAAACATAAAAAAAAACCCACAAACCAATTCTTTTTTTTTTTTGTAGTGGAGACTTTTGCCCCAGTTGCTTGTATTTCCTCAATTTGCATTCTTCTTGCCATTGATACATCTTGCAAGTGGTCCCTCAGTTAGATGGATGTGAAAAATGCATTTCTAAATGGTGATCTAATAGAAGAAGTTTGTCTCATTCGCAAAGCTTTGTACGGTCTTAAAAAGGCTCCCATAGCGTGGTTTGAAAATTCAGCACTACTGTAAGACACCTTGGTTTCTCCGCCAGTATGCATGACTCTACTCTCATCATCCGGAAGAATACTTTTGGAACAATTCTCCTCTTACTTTATGTTAACGATATGACCATTATTGGGGATGATACGACTAATTAATATTGTTGATCTTAAGATTTCCCTTGTCGTTACTTTGTGATGAAGGATCTTGGTCCCCTCAACTACTTTCTTGGTCTCGAAGTAACTTCCTCTAATGAAGGATTATTTATCTCTCAAGCTAAGTATGCATATGATCTCCTTTCTCGTGTTGGTCTTACGGATAGTTGCACAGAATCCAGTCAACTTGAACCCAATATTCGGTTCAATTCTCTTGATGGTATTATGTTGGACAATCCTACACTTTACAGACAATTAGCGGGGAGTATCATTCAGTTTACTGTTACACGGCTGGACATCTCTTAAGTTCTTCATTTGGTGAGTCTACTCATGTATACGCCTCACTCCACTCATTTTGTAGTTGTACTTTGGATCTTACGCTATGTTAAAGGCACAATCTTTTGTGGGCTTCACTTTTTTTCACTCTCCATTGGTACTTCAAGCCTACTATGATGTCTATTGGGGTAGTGGAGATCCTACTGATCATCGCTCTTCCACTGGGTATTGTATTTTCTTTGATTACTCTTATCTCATGGCTCAGTAAGAAACAAACAGTTATTGCTTGATCTATAGTACTAAGGCTGAATTTCGTGCCCTTATAGACGTACACTACCTCTAAAATTCTTTGGCTTCGTTGGCTTCTTGATGACTTAGTAGTATACTCAATCTTCCTCCACTAATCTCTTTTGTGACAATCGAAGTGCTATACAGATTGGTCATAATGATGTTTTTCATGAAAACACCAAACACATTGAGATCGATTGCCACTTCATTCGGCAACACATTACTTGTGGTGACCTCTGACTACTCTCCATCAGCACTCGTGACCACCTTGTTGACCTCCTTAATTACCAAGGTTCATCCTAGTCGCTTCTACACTCTAGTTTCCAAACTCAAGTTGGTATCTCTATCATCCACTTAAGTTTGAGGGGATGTTAAAGTATCAGAATAGATTTTAGGATATCAATATATTAGAAAAATATCAACATAATTAATATTTATAGATATGATCTGATCCTATAATTATTTCTGTATTTATGGTGGATGATCCTTCAAAACTCTATAATAGGGAGGAATCTCATTTGTAAATATATCAACGAATAATACATTATCTCTTTCTCACTTCTCTCTCTCTTACATTACATATGATCAGTACGTAAAAGCTTGTAAAGGATTTCTAATAATAAAAATTTACCTAGAATTTTCGGAGCAAAAATGTTATTGGTACATTGTTATGGAACCATCTCACCTAAAAGCTTAAGCTGTTAGGTTGAGGCCCGTAAATGTTTTTATATTCTATCACACCCCCTCAACCTAACAGCTTAAGCTTTTAGGTGAGATGGTTCCATAACATTTTTTTTTTTTTGCAGAGAAAAGCTTTTGTAATTTTTATTTCTTGTATTTTGATTCTGATTAATGTTTGATATATATAATAAGGGAAAATATAATTTTTAGCCTAATTAGGATTAATCACAAATCATGATTTGATCCTTTTCCCGATTTTGTGCTAACGGACACTTTCCCGTTTTACATTTATCTCACACTCCCCCTCAAGTTGGGTCGTAGGATCTCCAACACCTAACTTGCCTAAAGTCTCAACAAATGGTTTTGCTGGAATAGCTTTAGTCAAAATATCAGCCAATTGTTCTTCTGATCGGACGAATGGGAGACTAATATTTCCATTCTCCAAATTCTCTTTAATGAAGTGCCTGTCAATTTCCACATGCTTTGTTCGGTCATGTTGAACTGGATTCTCAGAGATACTTATTGCTGCCTTGTTGTCACATGCGAGCTCACATGTCTTGTTTGGAGGAAAACCAATTTCTGTTAGCAGCTTTCTTAACCAGAGAACCTCTGCTACTCCTCGAGCGACTCCTCGAAATTCTGCTTCAGCACTTGAAAGGCAACCACCTTTTGTTTTTTGCTTCCCCAAGTGACAAGGTTACCTCCTATGAGAGTGAAGTATCCTGAAGTCGATCGCCTATCATTCGGATTTCCTGCCCAATCTGCATCAGTATAGGCCTGAATTTCTAGATGACCATTTTTCTTGAATAGAACTCCTCTTCCTGGTGAACTCTTCAAGTATCTAACAATTCTCAAGGCTGCTTCCATGTGGTTTACCTGAGGTTTGTGCATGAACTGGCTTACCACTCCCACAGCATATGCAATATCTGGTCGAGTATGTGAGAGGTATATGAGTTTTCCAACCAACCTCTGATATTGTGTCCGATCAGCTAACTCAGATCCCTCTACTATTTGTAACCCATGATTAACTGCTATAGGGGTATCAGCTGGTTTGCAATCCATTAGTCCCGTTTCTGCAAGAAGATCAAGAATGTATTTTTTCTGGGAAATGAAGATTCCTTGCTTTGACCTTAGTACTTCAATTCCCAAAAAATATTTCAACCATCCTAAATCTTTCATCTCGAATTCTGTGAAGAGTTTCTCTCTGAGTTTGGTCATCTCCTTTTTGTCATTTCCGGTGATTATCATGTCATCCACATAAATGATGAGACACGTTACCAAATTTCCATTTCTCTTGAGAAAAAGGGTATGATCAGAGTTGCTTTGCAGATACCCGTACCTTTTCATGGCTAGAGTGAACCTTCCAAACCAAGCTCTCGGGGACTACTTTAGACCATACAACGCCTTCTTTAATCTGCATCCTTCCCCACTTTTGAAATCTTCTGAAAAACCTGGAGGTGCTTCCATGTAGACTTCTTCTTCTAGATCACCATGTAAAAAGGCATTTTTTACATCAAACTGATGTAACGGCCAATCATGATTAGCTGATATTGAGAACAAAACTCTAATAGTATCGATCTTGGCAACCGGAGAAAACGTCTCAGAGTAGTCAACGCCATAAGTCTGAGTATATCATTTTGCCACCAGTCTTGCCTTGTGTCTTTCTATGGTGTTATCTGCTTTCTGTTTTATAGTAAAGACCCACCGACATCCTACTGGTTTCTTCCCTTGTGGTAGTCTGCATTTCTCCCACGTGCCATTTTTCTCCAATGCATTCATTTCTATCTCCATGGCTTGTCTCCACTCTTGGCTCTGTAGTGCTTCCTCTACTGTCTTGGGAACTGTTGCTGAATATAGTGTAGTGTTGAAGGCTTCGGCCCTTTGAGATAGTCTCCCCCTTACCATGTTGGCTACAGGATATCTTGAGTTCCGAGGTTTGTATTCTGGTTCATATCTTTTTGGTGGAACTCCTTGAGTGTTGCGCTGCGGAAGATTGTACCTTTCTTGTTCTTGCAATTCCTGTTCCTGTAACTCAACAACTGGGTCTCTAAGACCTAAGGGATTAGATAACTCAATGCTGAGATTAGTATGTAATTCTTGGGAAGGACTAACCTCAGGAATTTCGGTGGGGGAGGATATCACAACGTCAGGGCTTTGTTCTGTGTTGGGTTCAATGATCCTGCTTGCTTGCTCTGTTGGGTCAGGATCAGGTAACACTGGGCTAATAAGCCAAATTAGTGGGTCAATAGTTTGATTCTCCCCCTGACCACTAAGTTGGTTTTTGTAGTAAAAATCAGTTTCGAGGAAGTCACAATCCATTGTAGTATGAATCTGACGAGTGATAGGATCAAAACACCTGTATCCTTTTTTGTGGACCCCATAACCGACAAAAACACACTTAACAGCACAAGGATCAAGCTTATTCCGGTTGGATTTGGGTATATGGACATAAACAGTGCAGCCAAAGACACGAGGCTGAAGAGTAAGGGTAGGAGGGATTTGAGTGTACTGAGTTAAAGTTTGAAGAGGAGTTCGAAGACTGAGAATTTTAGTAGGTAAGCGATTAATAAGATAGGCAGCAGTGGCCACGGCTTCGGGCCAAAAATATTTAGGGACATGAGATTCAAGCATTAAAGCTCGGGTAATTTCGAGGATAATCCGATTTTTTCTTTCGGAAACACCATTTTGTTGGGGAGTATGGGGACATGTGGTTTGATGAACAAGCCCATGTTCCCGGAAAAAACTTTGCATGACAGAGTTCACAAACTCCCCTCCATTGTCAGTTCGAAGTATTTGGATTTGTTTACGAAATTTAGTTTGAATAAGTTTATAAAAAAACACAAATTTCTCAAATACTTCAGATTTTTTCTTAAGAAAGAATACCCAAGTCATACGAGTGCAATCATCAACAAATAAAAGAAAATATGAGAAACCATTTTTTCCAGTTTCAGGAGCAAGACCCCATACATCAGAGTGAACTAAAGAGAAAGGGATATCAGTTCTGGTATTGCTAGGAAAAAAAGTTTTCTTATGACTCTTTATTTGAATACATGTTTCACAATTTAAAATATTATCATGCTTAACAAATTCAGGAAAAAGACTTTTTAAATACCCTAAGGATGGATGTCCTAATCTTCTGTGCGATAGCCAGAGTTGCCGATCAACCGACCCATGAGAGAACATTGCAGTGCCTTGTCGATCCAACTCATCAACATAGTAGAGCCCGTTATATTCAGTGCCACGCCCAATTATCCTCCCCGTCCGAATATCCTAGAGCTTCCGCAGAGCTCCCTCTCGCGGCGCCCTCCTTCGTCCCTGTTGCAGCAGCCGCCGTCCCGACCTCTTTCCTTCCTTCGTTGCCGACGGTAATGGTGGCCCTTGGGCTGCTTACCGTCGCGGCGACGCTGGCTCCTCTGGTCCCTCTCTCTCTCTCTCTCTTCTTTGCGTTCGGCCACCATTCTGGATACCCTATAATCTTGAAGCATCCTTCCTTGACGTGCCGGCTGCCTCCACAGTGAGTGCGTCTCAGGTGCGATTTGTCTTCGATGTCCCTCCGGGATGATGATTTCGGCTTTGCCGTTTCTGACCGGCCCTTCACCGCCAGTCCACTCCCGATACCGGAGGAGCCCTCTCCCAGTGATGGTTCTTCATGGTTCATGATTCCCCGCCGAGCAATCTCTCTTCTGATAGTGGCATATGCAGTTTCCACACTGGGAAGGGGTTCTTCCTTATGGAGATCCCTTCGATCTTTATCATAGGAGTCATCAACTCCCTGGAGAAATTGGAAGAGGCGGTTCTGCTGCAACATCTTGTTGTGAGTGGTGATGTCTTCGGAACATGTCATTGGGTTAGGCATTCTCCTATCTATTTCTTTCCAGATTGCTTGTAGATTGTTGTAGAATCTTTCAATTGTTTGGTTCCCCTGTTTTAGATTGTAGCCCTTCACAGTGAGATCGTAGATCTGTAACTGGTCTCTCCCACTGTGATAGGTGGCTTCAATCCCTTTCCAGAGCTCTCTTGCTGTTGGGTAATCGAGATATTGATTGACCAATTCTGGTTCAATATTCTCAATGATCCAAGTGATGACAGTCGAATCGATCTCCTGTCATTTCTGTACTGATGGATCATCTTCCGGTGGTGGGGAAGCAATGATGTGCTTGAGCTTCCCCCTACCTTTAATGGCTAGGCTCATGAGCCTTGACCATAGGGTATAGTTTCGGTCATTTAATTTGGTTGAAAGATTGATTGGTTGATTGTTGTTTTCTGTTTGAGGTTTGGTTTTGTTGAAATTTTGGAGGAGTTGCAGTAGTTGGCTCATGGGAATGGATGGCTCTCTTGATGTTGCCTCACTCCCACTATCATCATCACTTGCCATTGTTGGTACGCTTAAGCTGTTAGGTTGAGGCCCGTAAATGTTTTTATATTCTATCATACATAACATAGTACCATACACCTTATCTCCTCAATTTCTGTAACTTTTATAAAAAAATTGACAACTTATCAATATTTTTATCAAAATTACAAAAATAAAATATGAATGTATGATATGATACTATGTACTAATAGTACTCGATCATATTTTCCAAATTATATTATGAATTACTCCCTTCATTCCAAAATATTAGTTTTTTAAAGGTTTTTACACGTAGATTAAGAAATTCAATAAATATTCTTAATTTTATAAAATGATATATTAAAATGACTAAACTACCTAAAGCATTAATGAGAAAGAAACATAATTAGTAGTCCCTTGGAGTAATATTCAAGAAAGAAAGAGAAATGATATTAGGGGTATAATAGGTATGAAAAAATTAAATTGGCATTGGAAGTTGAAAACGACAATCATTGTGGAATTTTTTTTTTCTCCCTAAAACGACTAATATTTTGGAATAGAGGGAGTAGTACGAACCCATTTCCAACGTGAGTTAATGAAACTTTTGGCATCATGCGTATGTATCAAAGAGGATGGGAATTGGCTCTAGAAAGGCGTTTTGGAAATGGTGGACATGTTGCAATCAAATGTTCTAGGGCCGTCCAATATATTTTTACTAGTAATATTTATTATAATAAAAATATATTTAATTAATATTTAATATGTGCTACATATAATATATAATATATGTCATACGTAAATATACTATATATACGATTCAAATTATATATTATATATAATACATGTTAGATATAATTGTACAATAAAGATTACTATAATTTGAACTAGTTCATAATGTTTGATAATAGATTAATAATTTAATTATCGATTGAATGGAAAAATCTTATTAGTTTATTAGACTTTACCGCCAGGGGCATCTGCATGGGCCCCATCTTTTCTCAAGATTGGTCGGTTGTCATTTCCATCAAATTTTGACGTGCACCTCAGTTTGCTTCTCTATTAAATCATGGTTTGGGAGAAAAAATAGGGTGATTGTATGTGAAAAAAGAGACTACATTACGATAGTAAGCAACGTGAACTTTTTACAATGATAAGAATATAAGTTTATATCCTAAAAACACATTTGCTAAGAGGGAGAACAATCTTAAATATATATATATAAGCAATACCTCCCATTTTAATTTTAAAAAAAAAATTATAATAGGATTAGTGCCAAAACAAGTTGCTAACTAAACAACACCCTATCAACTAAAACAACCAACAATAATAAAATAAAGTAGTTTTGGGTAGGCTACAATACCAAAAAAAAAAAACTCAAATTTCACACCTTCCATTATCTCACTTTCACTATTCTAGTGCGTGTACTGCACCACTATAGTGTTGTTAACCATGTTTTACTAATGAAAACATTCTTAATAAACAATAATGTTTCTTGTACATAAAAAAATATATCAAACGAATATATAACGTGTGCTATATGTTATACATAATGTGTGCTATACGTAATGTGTTATACTTAGCACACATTACGTATGACATATAGCACACATTGAATATTCGATAGATGTATTTTCGATGTACAACAAACATTACTGCTTAATAAATTGCTTGCAATATCCATTAAATGCACAAATTTTTAAAGATTTTTCATTGATAAAAAAATACTCGGAACAATAAAATAGCGTTTTCGATTCATGTATTGATATGCATCTTATATAATACATAATGTGCAATTTTTTTTATGTTCTGAAGTACACATCGTATGATTTGTGATGTGCATATCATATTATTCATAATACGTTTTCTGATTTGTGGGCAATATATATGTCTTTCTGTACAGATATGCATATCATATATGATTCATAATGTGCACTTTGATTCATAGCTAGATATTGTGCATATTTTTTCATGTACTGACGTAGAAATCATATAATTCATCATATATCATATGCATATCTTATGGTAAATTATGTGCACTTGTTTCTTATAATGATATACATTTCATATATACATGATGTGCATCTTGTGATACATAATGTAATTTTCAAAATGGAAGGTTATATGCATTAATTCCTATATTGATGCACATATAACATAAATAAACTATGTTGCATTTCCTTCATATAATTATAATTATGTGCATGATCAATGTTATTTGTTGTGTATAATTTAGCGTGACATTATAGCCTATCACTATAACGTGTCACTGTATATTTTTGTTTACTGGTTGGGCATTGTTCACCGTCATTATTGGTGCCCAAATTGTGTCACATGATTTACCTAATCTATTACTACCTCCATTCTAAAATAATAATAATAGTCGTTTTGACTTTTTTTTTATTCATTGGAAATCTAATACACAATTTGTATTTAGGTACATTAGTTCTTCAATGAATAAAAAAGTCAAAAGGACTATTATTTTAAAATAGAGGGAATAATTGTTTTCAGAAATGGGTACATATAATGGGCAATTGGCTAATTAAGCCAATTAATTAATTAATTAAGACATTTCTCCAACTTTCAACTGTGGATCCAATTTTACTGTGCACCCAGCGGATGAAGTGGAAAAAGCCGTGTACAATTTGAAATTAAACAAAATGAAAACTGCAAGAAAGAAGGAAGGAATCAACAAAAGACACTACTGATTTACAGAAAGATCTTGCATGCTCCAAAACAGTAAGGGTTATAGTATCTTGTGGCATCTATACCCGGTTTTATAAGCTGTTTCTGCCTTGTGGAACAGGCTACATTTATAATTTGGTATTTCAAAATTGAGTAATGTTATTATTTTAACACTTAAAAATATAAAAATAATTGATGAACAATAAATATATACTTCATCAACATTAGTCAACACAGATACAATTTGCAAAATGTATAATTTACACCTTATGTATTATACTATATTTAATCCACATCACATTAGACATAAATGCATATCAACACAACACATATAATTAATTAATATCAAAAAAATTATATTATATAACATACATGAATACATGACTGTTAATGTATATAATGCATATATATTAATGCATATAATTCACATCTTATTATAAATAAAATGTATATGGTATATCGTATATTGTTAGCAGATGTTTGCTGAAAATCTATTATTCACATAAAATTAATACTCACAAATAACTTTTCAAGTGAAATATTTATTTTGTTATCATTACATGCGACAATGATCTCTGGTAAATTTATCCAGTGGATAGATGAGTGGAGTAAAGACTAGACTAGTATTATTATTCATTGTTTTAAAAATCGAACCGGATATTGAGCTAGACGATGAGGGAGTGGTTCAAATATTTAAAGGTTCAACCAGTTTGATTGAGATTCAACCATATATAATAAAATATATATTTATCTAACAATATATATGCACATGATAAATGATAATGTTTAATTATAATGCACTGACAGTGTAAAAATATTTACATTATCAGTCAATCACATCCATTGATTTGTGTGACTTTTTAGTTAGTGAGCGCATGAGCGATTGAATTAAAGACTTTTGTTTATTACGTACCAATCCATGATTGAGTGTCTGTGTAAAATTACTTTATAGTGACAGTGAATTGAAATTAAACTCTAAATTATATGCTATAAAAAAATTAAAGTGTATATTAATTAAAAGTTAAAATATAGAGCATTTAATAGATTTAGAGGTTTAATAGTCCTTAATTTTAATAATTAAATTATATTATATATTATATTTTATTATAAAATAGTTATTAAATTTTTAAAAATTAATTTTTAATTTTTAAATTAGTTGACCGGTTCAACAAGTTGTTTTGTCTATTCATCGATTTTGACTAACTTTTTCAGTTTTTTGCCAATTTTTTAAAACCGATTTTTATCCCTCATCGTACCAGATAGGGATCCGATTTCCGGTTCAACTGATCGGACCAGCGAGTCCGGTCTTATTTTTTTAAACACCGGTATTATTACATCCTATAATTATAAATTAAATGGATATCTTAATTATACATGCACCCAAATGACAATTAAATAAAATTTACATCTAATACACCTAATATATATTGTAGCCATTTCAAGTGTTAATAGTTATTTTCTATTTTACCTTAATTGTGTTGTTTGCTTGGAAATCTTATTTGATGTAAGGTTACTTTATAAGTTACAGAAATATAATTTATATTTATTCTACTTTTTTTTTAAAAAAAAAAGTAACAGAATCATGTTAAGTTTTATAGAAAAGATATTAGATGTCCTTAACAATAATGCTAGATACACAATGAAAAACCAGCCAATGTAAACAATGAGCCCATTTTAGCTTTAATTTGAGCTCAAATAAATATTGAAATTGTAATGGGCTGAGTAATTGTGGCACAAAATCTCATTTATTGGCTGGTTGGACTGATTTTTTATTATTCATTTAGCATCACTCTTATTGATATTAATATTGAAAGATTGGGTGAAAATGATGACTCACAAAAATGATATATGTTTGATGATTAGAATAGTTTTCTTATTCTAAAAAAGTATGTAAACGGAATATACATTTTATAATAATAATTATTATTATTATAACTTTAATTGATTATTTAAAATTCTTTACTATATAATTCGTAGAGCATGTGTGGTATTTAATTTTTTTTCCCATAAATAATTGGTGCTTATTAAACTTAAGTTACAGAAGAGCATTGCTCTCTGATCTCTCTCTATATATAATAAAAATCAGCCACAAAATAGATATATATAGACAACGTGTATATATATATATATATATATATATATATATAATATGCACATTATATATTTAATACTGCACATATTATATATCACATTATGTGCATAATATATATTATATATTGCAAAGAAAAATAATGTTATAACATGTGATATATATTGTGCATATCATGTGATATATATAGTGTGTACACAACACGTAATATACATTATGCATATTATATATATTATATATGTTATGTATAATAAAATAATTGTTTTAACTGATTTTTTATCGTGCATCTAATATTTATCGTTAGAGAATCTTACTGCTCATTTACCCATTATATAACTATATATATACGTATAGCACACATCATGTAACATGAATAGCACACGTTGGATACAAGTTTGACGTATTTCTGTTATACATCAAACATTATTGTATAACTATATCATTCAATTATTCAAATTTTGTACATTTTCTTAGTTTACGGTCGTTAAGAATTTTGTACAACTTCAAAGTGCTGGAAACCAAATACCGTAAAAGAACACAATAGAGGAAGAGATATTGAAAGAGAAGAAGCTGAAAAAATAACACATGGTTTATAATACTCCGTATATATTATTGAAAATATAAATATTTAGTGTAAAATATAAAATCACTCAAACATAATTAATATATAAGGGACAATATATATAATATAATATACACAATATATATTATATATTATATATAATATATATTATCTGTTGTGCATATATAACATATATCAAATGTTGTAATATCATCTTTCTTTGCAACATATAATATATGTTTTGCATATCATGTAATATACATTTTGCATATTATATTATATATATATTATGCACAACATATTAAATGTTTTGTCTTATTTTTTATTATACATATTATAACATTGCTCTATTAAAAAAGTATGTAAGCTAAGTAGCTAGTCCTATTAAATAGATCAATATTGAGGTGTGATATTTTTAATTACTTTAATTTTATATATCTTTTACACCTTGCACTCTATCTATAAAATAAAAATAAAATTATGTGTATAACAACAAAAAGAGTCAACCCTTCAAATTAAAATTGGAAAAACTCAAAATGCAGTTTATGCACACTGTTTACATATTACAGGCCTACTTTTATTATGCATATGTATAAATGAAAAAAGGTGCACAATAAAAGAATTGAAGAAAATGTATAATATAAATTGAATGATATATGTATATTTATAAAACGTGATTACATAAAATACACATGTTGTCACATTAAAAAGCACGTATTTACAATCATGATACAAATACACATACTTAGTTAAATAATTACATATAAAAAATTTAAATCATTTAGTTTAATCTAAGAGTATTTTATCAATGCACATATTATAATTAAATATTATTATGCACAAGCAGTTGCATTAAAAATGTAGATGTGTTTCTTATATGGATGTTCATGCATGTATAAAATGGTGACATATCAAATTATTAAAAAGTGGATACTGTCTATGTGTCTATTAAGACACATACTTTCACATTAGAAATTGAATATACAACTATGATACAAATATACACATGTATAATTAAATAATTGTTTGTGTTACAAATATTGAAATCATCTAATTTAATTTTTAAATATTTTTCATTAGATGTACTATAAGTCATATTATATACATACTATAACATTAGAAGTGCATATGCATTCGTGATATGGATACACATGCTTTGTTATGTAGTGCATGAAAATACACGTGAATATAGTGTATGTGATTGTGAATAATGTTTGATTTTTTTTTTTCATTTTAGGATAATTTACATGATATTGAGTGATTTAATTTTTTGTTATACATATATTAGCGTAACAAATAAAATAAATGGAATCCATCATTTACCTTTTTTATCTAGTTTTTTCTTTGTCTATTACTTCTTTTATATATACTACGTTCATTTCAAATTAAATGTCATTTTTTGCATTTTATTGTTTAAAATTAATTATCATTTTCAGTCTTCAATGGATTTCAATTGTTTTATATCTTCATTTTACCCTTCATATAATTTATATCAATAATGCTAAGTGAACCATGAAAAACCAGCCAATACAGTCAATGGGTCTATTTTGACTTTAATTTTGGCCCAAATAATCATTGAGATTGTAACGGGAGTAATAATTATGGCCCAAAATCTTACTTATTGACTGGTTGGGTTGATTGTGTATTGTTCATTTAGCATCACCCAATTTATATTAATATTAAAAGGAGAGAAAATGAATGAACAGACAGTGAATAATTTATAAGCTAAGGATATTTTTTTCTTAGTTTCAAATTCCTAAAATGTCAAAAAAAAATTCATTATCGTAGTATTCCTTCCATTTCAAAATATATAATGACCATTTTAACTTTTTTATACACTTTTTTAATCAATAATATTTGTTGTATATTAAAAATACATCCATTGAATATTCAACGTGTGCTATATGTCATACGTAATGTGTGCTATAAGTATAATACATTACGTATGGCATATATTAATATATTAAAAAAATAGGGTAAATTACACTAACCTCCCCTTAGGTTCGACGAAATTACACCTGTCTCTCCTTTATTTTCAAAACCTTACACATAGACCCCCTAAACTTATAAAAATTACACTGACCTCCTATGACAATGATTAATTATTAGTCAAATTAATAATTCTTATGATATATGAATTATAAATGACTTTTAACGACATATTTGTAATAATAGACACCTCTATGAAATCAAAATGATCGAATATTCCATTATATATATTAAAACTTATTTCTCTTATTTCTTTTCATACTTAATTTTATTACTCGTTACACGGTCATTTGCTCATTTTAACTTCAAAAGAGTGTATATTATTTATAAATATATCGTTAAAGTCATGTATCTCTTATATATTATAAGAACTACTAGTTTTAAAACAATTACGGGAAGATCAGTATAATTTTTATAAGTTTATGGGTTATGTGTGTAAGGTTTTGAAAATAGAGGGAATGCAGGTGTAATTTCGCCAAACTTCAGGGGAGGTGAGTGTAATTTACTCTAGAAAATATGTATATCACACATTATGTATAACACACATTACGTATATATAACATATATTAATATAGCACATATTATAGATGTACTTTTTATGTACAACAAACATTATTATTATTATTTTTAATAAATTAGAAAATTAATATATATCTCGACACACAATTTGAAATGGAGATAATATTTGTATACGAGACATTTTAATTTGAAACGGAGGTTAATATTTATCTACCACAATCATTCTATATTTATATAAGCAACCATGCTACCCGTACATCGAAAGTAAGTCAACAAGACTGTCAACAATTAAATGATGTGCATATAAAAGAGTATTTAATTAATATGATAGTAATTAATTAGTATCAAAAAATTGATCACACAATATTTAATTTATTGCACAATTAATGGTGATTACAATTTATTTTAATAAATTTAAGATATGATATTATAAAGATCTTTTTACACATTTAATGATTTCATCTATCTAAAATATGAATTTTTATTAAAAATAAAATAAATTATTTTACCTTAAAATCGCCTTAATATATAAAATAAGGGGAATTACATATACTAATAAAGGAAATTACAGTATCAAGCATAAAACACACATATCGTATAAAGAATGTTACACATACCATAGAAAGTGAATTACACCTACCTCATAATAGGTATTACACATACCGTAAGTATGTAGCGTATTACACGTACCAAATAGAGGGTATTACACATACATCATAAAGGATATTACACATACTCTATAAAGAGTACTACACATACCAAACTAAGTGTATGACACAACATTAAAGGATTACACATACCATATAATACATATTACACATACAAAATTAAAGGATTACACATACCATATAGTACAGATTACACGTACAAAATTAAAGGATTACATATAGCAAATAATAAGGATTACACGTATATAAAATAAAAGGATTACATGTAAAAATATAATTGAATTACACATACCACATAAAAAGATTACACATATAGTGAAAAAAGTAGAACCCATACTAAGTAAAAGATATTACACAATCTAAGTAAAAGAGATTACACATGTTTGTAAATATCAATAAAAAAGAGTGTAACAATCATCAATGATATAAGAAAATAAAGTCATATTATATTAACAAGATTAAAGTAAATGTGAAAAAAAAATGAATAAATCTCTATTTATATGGAGCATTGAAGTCAATATTATTATTAATATGATGTGCACTATACTATTCAATTGGAATGCACAAATGTTTGGGGTACACAAAAAAACCAGCCAACAAAGCCCATTTAACACTTTATGGCCCAAATAGCATTTTTAATCATGAGTATATTCTTAATAGGCTGGGTGATTGTGGCCCAAATTCCTATTTATTGGCTGTTTTGGCTGGTTTTTGTTGTACCTCTAGCAATGCTCATTGGAATGAAGAGTGTAATGATGCGGATTTGAATAAAAAAATTAAACCAAAAAGGATAGTTTGTTAGTTTATTGAATTTTTTTTAAAAAAATAAAAAAATAATCGGATGATAAAAAAAACCAAGAACCTTGGAAGAAAAATAGTAAACAAACTACTTACCTCTGTCTCTCCATTTGAATCCCAAAAGAAAATATGGATGGTGTGCTACTTACCTCTGTCTCTCAATTTGAATCCCAGAAGAAAATATGGATAGTGTAAGATGACAGATCAATTTGGTGAAAAGAAAGGTCGCACTGCATTCTATTATTTTGGGCTAAAATTTGCTCAATCTTGACATATAAATGTTTTATATCTCTTAATTATTTCAAACGAGATATTCATATATTGAATCAGATTTAATTTCATACTATACTATTATATTCTCTCTCATCTTAATTACATAATCTTTCTTTATAATATTATGGCTTGCATTAAATTATTGACAGGTTAGCTAATACTTGATGTACAGTGAGACTTTTTGTTATACAAGAGCAATAATGATAGTGGACTTGATTATTATTAAGCTGATAAGGCTTATGTGTGTTGACAAATAGGTGCAAACAATAAATGTATAGTTACAGGGAAAACATGAAGTTAATAGGTAAAACATGTACTTAATGCGAATGTCACTAGCGAAAAAAGGGAGAGCAAAATATGAAAGAAAATAAAGAAGAAAAAGATGAAACATGGCCCATAAAAGGTCTACTCAGTAGCCCAATGACGTGATTTCCATACTCCATCATCCTCCACTCTCTCCCTCCTAGCTATTCCTTTCACCTTTCACCTCCCTTTTTATATTTTTCCTCCCTAACCTCATTTACAAAATCCAACCCCTCTCTCTCTCTCTTCCAAATCTTCACTACTCCACAATCAACAACAATAATGTCTTCCAGTGGGAAGGATTTGGCAGAAGGGTCATCAAGCATTGATCCAGCAGATTATCATCATCAGATGCTTCAGCAGCAACAGAGCCCAGTCACACTTAGCCGCTATGAGTCCCAGAAGAGAAGGGATTGGAACACTTTTGGTCAGTACTTGAAGAACCTGAGACCCCCAGTTCCACTCTCCCAGTGCAATTGCAACCATGTCCTTGACTTCCTCCGGTACCTCGACCAGTTCGGGAAGACCAAGGTTCACCTCCAAGGTTGCATGTTCTATGGGCAGCCGGAACCCCCGGCGCCCTGCACCTGCCCTCTCAGGCAGGCTTGGGGGTCCCTCGATGCTCTCATAGGCAGGCTGAGAGCTGCCTATGAGGAAAACGGTGGACCCCCAGAGACCAACCCTTTTGCGAGTGGTTCCATCCGTGTGTACCTCCGTGAGGTTAGGGAGTGTCAAGCCAAGGCGAGGGGCATCCCTTACAAGAAGAAAAAAAAGACCTCAAATGAAGGCAATAAAGGGAATGAAGAATCAAGCTCCACCTTGCACTTCTCTTGAGTATCCCTTTGGATGTTTCAGCTAATAATGGTAATTGATTTTGCCACTCGCTAGTTATTTAAATTGACGATTATTATAGCTAGCATCAAAGTTCTGATGCCCATCAATTTTAAAGAAAATACATAAAAAGGAGTTAATTATATTTTGGCTACAACCATGTTTCCAATAATATATATCATTTTTTAATTTCACCCAGTTACTCTGATTTCAATGATCCATGCTCTTAAGTTCTTTCAATCTTTTGAAAGGTGTAGAAACCAAAGTCATGGTCTTAATAATAAACATGATTGTATAAACTAAATCATTTATAGATGGGAATCCATTAATGCTTCATAACATATATACAAATGTATATACATGATCTAATTTATATAGTCATGTGTATTATTACGATCGAGGATGATTTTTTTAATTTTATACCCGTATAAAACATGAAAGTGTAAGAACTTAATTAATTAAGAGCATGGATCATTTTAAAATTGTAATAACTAGGTGAAATCGAAACGATATTATTATTATTAACTTGGTACAAAGTAAAATAAATTCTTTTATGTGGAATTAATTTCTCAATATTGATGAAGAATCAGATAGGCCTACAAAGTGTTAGAATGTCGTGTATTAATTTGTTTGCAAATGATAGGTGATTGCATTAATTAAGATTGGAAAGAACAAATTACTCTCCCCGGGTACAGACATGGAACTAATTAACTTTGCAATAAAAACATTGTTTTATGGCACATCATTTGCATATTTTATAATTTTTCATGTTTACTTTCCCCTAATTTTTGTATTTTAAAATTAAGCAGATTTTTTCGTCCCAAGAATGTTCAAGTCAGATGTCACACACTTTGTGAAGTTATTATCTATCAAATAAACAAATGATTTAAAGCATATGGTTAATTCTAATTAGGTTCCATATAAATTATAAAATTGTCGATTATGCATGCTTTTTGTAATCCTTTTCTAATTCACAATTTTATACTAAGTCATGATTGACTGGAATCTATCTGATAGATGTTGGAGAAAATTGATGTTAATTAAATAATAATGTTATTTGTACAATAAAAATATATCAAATAAATATTCAATGTGTGCTATATATTATATGGGATATTTATGTGCTATACGTACGTATGCTATATAAATAGCACACATCCCATATTATATATAGCGCATTGGATACTTGTTGGACGTATTTCTGCTGTATGACAAACATTATTGGTTAATTAAATATTAAATGTGTTGCTTGGCTTAACAACTCCCAACCATCCTCACCTCTATATTATGCCCCACTTCTTGCTATCTTTAATCTACAAGATCCTCAAAATGGGTGATTTGATGAAGACTTATTTACCTTTTCTTTTCGTCACTTTGTTCATTTCATCATGTATACCTTGATTACATCATCTGCCGTACCTTGTTTCTGATTTTTATTCTGATGGTTCATAAAGTCAGTCATGTGTTTAGTTTTTAATTATTTCTTTATCCCACTATATGAGTCGGTTACATGCATGGATTAAACGACGTCATTGTACTCTATCATGAATAATGTTAGGATTTAGGTCATTAACTCTCAAATCTTCCTTGATAGTTCATTTTATAGTATTTTTATCTCTCTAACCCTAATTATCGTGATATCTCTCATCTGGTCCACTATCTTCATCGATAGTTCTCCTAATCTTCCTCGATAGTTCTCGTGATCTTCTTTCTACATGATCATATACCATCTAAGGTGAGATTTCATCATCTTATCAATATTACTCCATTGTAAATTCCAACATTTTAGTTTTTAATTATTATTTTGGAGAAAAATGGTTTGCTTTGTTTTAAAAAATAAGTGATGCTAAATGCATAATAAAAAATCAGTCAAACAAGCCAATGAGATTTTGGGCTATAATTACTCAGCCCATTACAATCTCAATGTTTATTTGGGCCAAAATCAAAATCAAAATAGACCCATTGACTGTATTGGATGGTTTTTCATTGTACACTTAGCATTGTTGTTAAAAAACTATATTGTTAAAAAAAATCTTTCAATTATAAACCAGTCTGAATTATATTAAAAGAGTGATGCTAAATGCACAATAAAAAACCAGCCAAACCAGCCAATAAATGAGATTTTGGGTCACAATTACTCAGTGCATTACAATTTTAATTATTATTTGGGCTCAAATCAAAACCAAAATGGGCTCATTATTTACATTAGCTGGTTTTTCATTGTGCATATAACATTATTGATATTAAAAATAAACTAATTTTAACATAATCTTTTATTATCTTTCAGAAAAGCTATTTGGTCTATTAAGTATTTGACATTTGTATAAACTTGGGAGCAAAAATATATTTTCTTTGGTTAGGCGCATGTTTGAGCTTTGTGCTTGCCACACTTCACATGTTTTGTCGGCTATATATTTATTTCAAATGGAACTATCAATGTCAATTTCAATAGACACGTTCTTGTATTTGCTATTTTAAAACAGACCAGATCATGTATATTGTTTATTGAAAGTAAAGGCTCTTTGTTTCATGTGATTTTTCGACTTCTACCCACACATGCCTTTTGCACATTTTGATTCTTTATAAACTTATAAACTATTAAACATGTATCTGGATTACTGAGCTCTGCAGAACTTTTATATGTTAGCTTATTCAGCATAATGCTTCCTTTAATAATATAACAATAATGCAGAAATCATGTGTAAAACCACTGGTTGTGGTAGCTTGGTAGCAAGTTAGGGTTTCCTAGTATTGTATTCTCATCGGAGAAATACTTGAGGCACAGTAAAAATCCAGTCAAAACAGTCAATATATTGTGCACAACATATATAATATAAAATACACAACGTATATTACATGTAGTGCACAACATATATCACATATTGTGCACAACATATCTTTCTTTGCAACATGTAATATATGTTGTGCACATCATGTAATATATGACGTGCACAACATGTAATATTCATTGTACAATTTATATTATATATATTGTGTACAACTTGTTGGCTTGACTGGTATTTTGATGTGCCTCAAGCAATACTCATTCTCATAGAGACAACATAAAAAACTAGATATTATTCCTTTTGACAGCTTTTGTGGTAGGAATCACAGATTTTCTGTGGATTAGCAAACACATTCACTTGTGCTCCCTGGCTCACTGATTAATGTATGTGTCATATTGACTATCTTTCTTTCACTTGTGTGCACCTGTTGGGGCTCCTACTCTATGTGTGTGTTCCATTCTTTACCTTTTTTCCCTGCCAATTAGACTGAATTACTTTTACAAGTAAATATCTTTATCATGTTAATTTCTGGGTTTCCTGAGCTGTTAAATATTTGTGGTACTGGTACCAGCTAGTCTACCTATGAATTGAATAGGCTATAGCTAGTTGCTCCATGAGGAGTAGTTCATATCATTAATTTTGAAGACTTCCGATGGATCTGGGGGATTTAATTTTGATAAGAGCAGAACAGCAAGAAAGTAACTATTAAGAGTCGGTTTGGTTAAGATTTTGGTAGAATTGCTTTTGAAATAATTGATGTTGAAAGAATTGTATTTAAAATAATTGATGTAGAAAAAATTGATTTGTGTTTGGAAAAGATGTTAAAAAAGTGAATTTGAGAGGGTTGTTGTGAGATAGTAAAAGTAAAAGCTAATAGTTTTAGCTTTCATTAGAATCAATTATTTTCAAAATGATGCACTTTTTCTAGAAGCAAATTTGCAAAATAAACATGTTTGCTTTTTTTTTTAACCCACTTTTAACAAACTCACCAGGATTTTTTTAGATTGAGTGAAGTCTATATCAGATGATTATTCTAACTAGAGTGTATATGTACAATATGTAAAGTTTTATATTCAAGAGACTAAAAGTGAAAAAATAAAAGTTTAAGGAGTGGAATGATGCCATATTAAAATTTTAAAAAAATAAAATATATAAAGAAGGTACATAAGAAAAAGTATATGTATTAATATTATTATTTTATTAACTAAGATTCAAAGTGACCCTAGCTAGTCATCCTCTGAGCCATTTTAGATTCAATTTGATGTGTGGAGCTTTAAGTTTATGAGCTCGGGTTGAGCCAATAATTTGGACTTATTAATTAAGTCAAGCTTGAGTTTATTATGTTTGTCTTGTTAATTAGTATTTTCTTCCTCCACTTTTAATTATCTTTTAGGCATATTGCACATTTATTAAAGTAGTCATTAAAATACATAAATTTCTTTCTTAAAAGAAATGTGATTATAAATATATCTTTATAAAGAGAGTTGAATTTTTTTTTCTCTTATAATTAATGCTGTGATAAATTAAAATTGGAAAAAAAATACATTCTTAAAAATAAGAAATGATCAATATTGTTAAACAAATGCTAGTTGTTAGAAAGATAATTAAAAATGGAAGGAGGGAGGGAGTAGATAAGTTGAGTGGATATCTTTGTGTGTGTATATATATATATTCTTAAACATATGGGGAATGATTAAACTTTGAGGATTGATTTTATATAAGAGTAAAATGATCTATAGAATTGGATCATTGAGTCTGATTTTATAAAAATATAAAGTCATCTGATATTTTTAAATGAGCATGTAACTTTGACAGATATTTTAACTTTTAATTTTGATCATATATATGATTATAGTACACAAATTTACTTCTCTTACTCTTGAAGATCACTAGATCACTTCTCTTAATAGGTACATCCTCACAGACACAGAGAGACATATATATATATATATAAATATTTATTGTACAACTAAAATTTAACTAAAACTTAGTCAAAATTCATTTTTATCATTGGATATTAATATGGACTTTTTAAAATATAATGATAGGGATGAATATTCATTAAGTATTATCTAAGTATACCAAACATTTCTAATATATAATGTGTTTATTATGTATACATTCTGGCGCGTCTTGCTTATGATGAATGTAATTAATAACTTTTGTATCATGTGTATGCATAATATCTAAACAATGCTTGTCGTACAACAGAAATACGTTCAACGAACATTCAATGTGTGCTATATATAAGACATAATGCGTGTTATATGTATAGCACATGTACATATAGCACACATTACGTCTTATATATAGCACTCGTTGGATACTCATTGGACGTATTTCTGTTGTACGATAAACATTATTGATTATTGAATATGTAAATAACTATGGGTGAAATAATCTATGTACTTTTGGTAAAAGTTTCAACCTATTATATTAAAGGGTGAAGTACCAATTTGTGTTGTTGACGAAATCATCCACAAAAGATCTCAACGATAAAATAACCCACAAAAGATTTATTATTTATGACAAACTACATCATTTGTGAAATTTTAACGAATTTTGTTAATGGAAATATGAGTTAGATTAAACAATGTCATTGACATTGTGGTATAATTTAAGTTTCTAATCTTTCGTTTCCCTCCAGTTTTATCACTTGAACCCTAAATCTTCTACCCCCTTAGGATATGTTTGGGTAAGCTGAAAAATTAAACTTATTTCAGCAATTGCTTATTTATACAATCGCTTTTTTATATAATTGCTTATTTAAGGATAAATTTATGTTTGAATAATTTAGCTGAAAAGTAACTTTAAGTTAATCTGTGATGTTTGGATTGTTAAAAAATAATCGCTTTTTTGTGATAAATTACTAAAATGTGTATAAAATAACTATATTATATTAATATAAGTTGGGGTAAATTGGGAACAATATCATAAAGAGTAGAATAACAGCTTTTTATAAAAGCATAATGCTCAAACTTGAGCTTTAAATTTTTCTTAAAGAAAAGCTTTTTTTCAAGGAAAAAACAGCTTAAATTTTTTATCTAATATTATCTAAACAAACTTATTTTTCTTAAACAGCTTTTCTTGAAAATTTAAGCAGTTTTTTGCAATACCCAAACATGCACTTATTCTCCCTAAATTTCAAATCTCTTACCTAAAATTGCCTCGATTTTGACCTCTCATATTCTGCACTTGTCTTATGGGGGAATCAACAATAAAGTGTGCAATTAGGGCTCTTCATTATTTAGGAGAAATATGTAAAATTAAATTTTTAGGGATTTTAAACATGCGGGTATTTCTCTATCTTGGCACAATTAAACTCATTTCATCACTTTCGTTACCGTATGTTATGAAAAGTTCACGGTTGGTGTCGATTGTCAAATTTAAAACATCTTTAGAGGGATTTTTTGTCGTTAAAATCTTTGGGTGATTTTGTCAGCAACAAAATCTTTCGGGGGTAAAATTGATATTTTTTGTACAACATAAATACATTCAACTAGTATCCAACGTGTACCATATGTAAGAAACATTACGTATGACACACAACACATATTGTATACTAGTTTGATGTATTTCTATTGTACAATAAACATTATTGTATTAAAAATGCTCAATTCATAATTAAATCAATTGAACTTTTGAGTTAGCTTGAGCTAGGTGAATATCTAGCAAATTGAGTTTAAGCTTTATTTTTATTTTTAGGAACAAATTAATGAGTTGAATCATAAGTCAGCTCAATGCTATTATGTCAAGAAATTCGACCTTATTGTGATTGGTTGGGCTTGACTGAAGTCAACTTGACTCACTTCTGACTTTTTTTGATATTCTTTCGGCTATTTTTATCCTTGGCCATTATGGCAACTATAATAACACCTACCCTTTATCAATCAATAATGTTTGACGTACAACAGAAATACGTCCAACTTATATCCAACGTGTGCTATCCATGTTACAGGATGTGTGCTATACGTATATGTACTATACATATAGCACACATCTTGTAATATGAATAACACACGTTGGATACAAGTTGGACGTATTTTTGTTGTACGTCAAAAATTATTATTGTTTAGCAATTGTCTTCTCTTTACATTGTGAGCCTTGGTCCTTGCAGCTCACTGATCACGACACTGTCGGTGTCTCGGTGATTTACATAATGCATGTTACTCCTTTACTTATGCTCTATTATAAGATTTGGAATATGACACTGAATTAATTAGTCATCATATTAATTAATGATTACTTAGTATTCTTTAATTCTTCCGTCTTTTGAATATGCAAAGAACTGATAATAAAAGATTTTATCTGGTCAAAGTGTTGCCTGCTTTAAACACTCTCCAATAATCTCTTGCAGGATATGTAAGGTGTGGCGTGTAAGCTGAACCGGAGGAGTTCTTAATTATAAGGCAATCCCTGGGAGGTTTGGTTTTTTTTATATTCCAACATTTGAATGAGTGCCTGGTACTGTTAAAAGTTCATGTTTTGTTAATTATTTGGGAATTTGTAAGATCTTAATGGAACCAAAGAACCATTATATATATTGTCCCCGGTTATGTCTCTGTTTATCTTGTACTCAAACTTCATTTGCATATTTACATATAGTTGATTATTCCCTCTTGCATTTGACTTCCAATTTAGCTTTGGTTTTTGCTTGACTTTGTGGGAGTTTTGTTTATCGACTCTTTTTGATAGAGTATGATAGCGGAAGCAATACAAATTTTCTCTAGCACTCCAACATCAATATGGTAGCAAACAAAGATAATAAAATATCAACAAGAACATTAAAAATTTTAACATAAAAAGCTTTCTTTAATATGAGAGGTAAAAACCATGAGTCGTCAAGATCAAAGAAATCCGTTAGGATCAAAGGAATAACTCTACTATGATGAAACAAGGGTACAAGAGAGTCTCAAAATAATGCAGATATTGTGCATGCTTATAAATGAGAATAAAACAAAATTGAAATTAAAATACCCAAAAACAGAACTATTGTGCAACAACGATTTCTCCTACTACAGACCTCATAATGACGATCTAACTGTTGACAATGAAGACTCGGACCTCATGAACTTATACTTCAAATTTCAGGCCGATCCAATGGTGAGCGAATGAGAAAATGTTGTTCCAAATTGACTATTCTCCACAAAATCGAAAATTGTGTTTTCTCTTTTCTCTCTCACAAATGGTTGCACACACTCACCAAAACAAACCTTCTCGATCTCATTAGGCTTGGAGACCCCTAAAGTGTGAAAGACACACCCTACAAGCTAAGCATGGTGGGCTTGGGCTTCCCTACGAGAGAATCGACCCAACAAATCTCTCCCTTTTCGACTAGATATATATAGGCCCTCACCATCTCGATGATAAAACAATATTTTTCAAGCTTCTTTCTTGGCAATGCTTTTGTCATCATATAAACACATTATCTTCAGTGTGAACTTTCTCTAATTCCAACAACTTAAATTCAACGCATCTCGTATATCAATATGTTTAGAGCTTGCATGAAGGGTAGAATTCTTACCAAAATGTATGACACTTTGGTTGTCACAAAACAACATATAATGGTCTTATTTGAAACCAAGCTCTAGGAGAAATTTTTCATCCACAAACAACTCTTTACACACTTCATGTAATATCTGGAAAAAACAAATATAATAATAATAAATAAAATTTAGGTGGGACTCACCCCCACTTAAAATTCCATTCTTTTTTCTCTTTTCCCATTCTCCCTTCTTCCTCTTCCTTTCTTTCTTTTTTTCATTTTCTTATTCCTTCATTTCTCTTTCTTCTTTCTTTCTTTCTGTGTTCTGTCTTCTTCCATTCTCTCTTTCTTCACCCCTCAAATTTCATTTTCTTTTCTTATTCTAACACTAACCATCACTTTCATATCCATCTCATCATTTCTATTTTCATCATCATCATTATTTTTTCTCATCACTTCCATTTTCTCTCTAAACTCCATTAGAGAGGTTTTGGAGCTTTTGGAGAGCTTGGAGTAATTTTCATCATCATTCCTATTTATCTAGTGGTAATGATAATTCTAATCTACTCTATTTAATTTATCAACTCTCTATTTATTTATTTAGTAATATTAGTGCATTTAGGAACCCTAGAATTTGGGGCTTTAGGGATTTGGGGTTGTTTTACTCTAATTGATGATATAATTAGCTTATATTTATCAATATTATTTTGTTCCTAGCGTTCTAGAGCGATTGGATATCAACCGGTATTTTTGGAGCCTCTTGAGGATTGCTCTTCGATTCTTTAGAATCATTTGTGAGTAGATATGGTGTCTATGATCATTTTATTGCATGCTATATTTATTGTGGAATTTATTTTGCATATTAAAACTGTGAGAAAACTTATTTTGTGAAATATATATATATTTTACCTAAATAAAATTATGATATTTTGCTCTTAAATATTGATAATTTTATATATTGAGAGAGTAAGTAAATTAGTATATTTGGATTACAATTTTAGTAAATTGAAGACCAATTTTGAAGTGATGAAATATATTCGTTATATAGTTATTTTGAGAAGTGAGAATAAATATGATTTGTGATTGATGAGCTATGGGCCTAAGTCCCTATTCTGAAATGTAATTGACTCTGAAATGACATGTATGGTTTGAAGGTTTCACTTCGATTCTAAATTTTGAGTACTATGAGAAAGTATTTTAGTATATATGTTTTGGAAGAACCTTTGCCAGGATACTACTGTAGCTAACGGCAGTAGGCGTTAGCCTTGGTGCACCTTGAATTTATGATTTAGGATCACACTATGGATCCTCCTGTTCTACGGCTACACTCACGAGATGGGGTAGGTCCGTCCTGTTTTAGAACCATACGAAGGTTTGGCCACCGGAGTATGTATTCTCCTGTTACATCCTGGAATTGGTGATTCTCGTGAAATTATATTTTATATCATAATTATGATAAATGTGAAATTTTTGTTGATGAATATACGTTGGAATTTGATTTATAAACTTGAGATATTATTACTGTATTTAAGGCAATTATGCTAGCTTGTGTGGGTTATGGACATTCATCTACTCACTGAGTTGTAAAACTCATCCCGTTGTTATTTAAACTTTTTCAGGTACAGGTGCTGACCCGGGTTCCCATCCCTCCGTCCTCGCAGTAGGACCTTTCTACTTTTGGTGAGCCCTTTTTGTTCGAGGGTCATATATGTTTTGTAATTGGAACCCATTATGTCGTGTTTAGTGCTCCATATTGTCACAGGCAGGGTCCTTGGATCTATTATGTTGGGTAGTGTATAAGACAAATTTATGTTTTGGAATGTGTAAGAATTAAAGTATGAAATTATGCTGGATTGATGTGTTTAAGCTTAGATATATGATTATATATATTATGCTGGTTGGATATTAATTATTTAACAGGTTATATATTTAGGGAATGTTTGAAAAAAAAGAAGAGGAAACTCTGTCAAATTTTCTGGAGATTTGGTTTAAGAAAGGCTTGCTAGGGGATGTACCCCTATGCCCCGGTCATTGTCTAGTTTGAGTCATGACACTTCAGTTGCTGAGGTCACTATTAGAAAACTTTGAATTACCAATGGATATTACCGACGAATTTTGACGAATCAATTACCGACGAATTTTCCGACGGATTATGGGAAAAAAAGCACAACAGTCACATATGCTATCATTACCGACGAATATTTACCTTCCATATATGTTGGTAATTCAAAATGTACAATTACCGATGGATTTTAATGCATCGTCTGTCGGTAATGATTTGGGCGGCAAAAGTTCCGCTCGACACAAATTTTTTTGGTTTTTAAGTTACCGACGTAACCTTAAACCCTAGAGACAATGTTACCGTGAACGACGGTTATGTATTTGTCCATCCGTCGGTAACTGCAACACACCGTTTCATTAACACGTGCCTATTACCGATAGACATAATCTGTCGCTAGCGACAAAATATGATGGGTCCAGAACCTCTTCTTCCTCATTTTCGCTCGAGACCTCTCTCTCTCGCTAGAACGCCACCACCACCACTTTGAGCTGCCAGATCTCCGCCGTTCGGCCTCCGTTTGGCCCCTTGAGACCACCAACAGGTTTGTTACTCTTCCCTCTTCTTTTTAATCAGTTTAGATTTTTTATTTTGACCCATTTTTCTAATTTCCATTTTCTCTCTATCTCTCTCTAAAATCTGGCCACAACCACCTCTCTCCACCGCCTTCCAAACGCCGCGCCGCCGTCCACCTGCCGCCGTCGTCCTACATGTTAGTTTCTATTTTTAGATTGTTATTTTTTATTTTAAATGTGGTGTTTTTTATATTTTATATAATACATTTTTTATAATAATAAATTTATATATATTTTGGTTTGTATATTATGTATTCTATTTTTTTAATAATCTGTTTTTATTAAAATTTTATATATTCTCTTTAGATTTTTTTAATATATAATTTTTTATATGTTTAATTTTCATTTAAACTTTTTTATATGTTTAATTTTCATTTAAAATTTTTATATGTTTAATTTTCATTTAAAATTTTTTGTATATGTTATAATCTGTTTATCTTTATTATATATTATTTTGTATTTTTTGCTTTTAAACTTTTTAAGAATTTTTATATTTTTGTTTTATGTAAATTTGAAGTATATGTTTTATGTATTTTTTTTTAATTTATTGAAATAATGTACAATATCGGTTATAATGTAGAATATGATTTTGAATTTTAAAAAAAAATTGTTTTTAAAATGTAAATTTAATTTTGGAATTGAATTGATTTTAGATTAAATTAATTGGAGCTAATTATTTTTTGGAGCTTACGGTTTATTGGAGCTTACAGTTTCTAGTATGTTTACTTTTATCCTTGAAAACTTTACTTTTAGGTTAGAGACTTAAAGTTTCTAGGATAGAGTTATAGGATGGGAGATTGCATGAATGAGGGAAGACTTAGAGTTCCTTCTCATTGTTTGCTATTGTTTGCTGTGGAGATAGTTTGTGTTTTCCATTGTTTGCGAAGATTGAAGGATAATTTGCATGATGTGGAGTTTTGGGGGTGTGCACTATAACGGTTGTAGGCTTTGTTGTATGTTTTGTATGATTTTGATTAAATTTGATATATTATGCATGATTTTAATTAAATTTGCTATTGTATGGTTTGTGAGAAATCATTGTCCACGGTCTAAACTTTAGATAAAACTATGTTAAATTATTTTAAAATCATTATGAGTGGCGGTAATAATTTAAGAGGATACTCTACCGAAATTTTGTTGAGAGATTGATTTAATTACAACAAACTAAAATAAGAGTAAATAATATATAATTCCTTAATTTTAAAAAATAACAATATTCCTAATTTTTTACTTTTAGGGTCTTTGAAAAAACACATGAGGATGACATTGACAAATAGATTATGGATGTATGATATGTTGCACACAAATAGGGGGTGGTTAAGCCAGAATTCTATGAAGGGGTTGAATAGTTGTGTCATTTGCCTCTCGGCCTGAACAATTTATAAGTGAGAGAAAAGTCAAGTGCTCGTGTGTCAAGTTTACCAGTAGATATTTTTATGATTTCAACATTATTAAGGTGCATCTCTACAAGAAAGGATTTATGGAAAATTATTTTGTATGGACATTCCATGTGGACAATGTCGAGTAAATATTAAATTAGATGAGAAGTCATATTTCGTGGAATTTAAAATGGATATGGTTTAAAACAGCAACGACAATGTTGAGACCGAATCGTTCTTGGATGTATGATCGATTGCACGCACACAGAGGCAGGTTATAATCGAGATTTGTGTGGGGTATTAACAAATTTGTCAAGGTTGCTTGTCGGACGACACAATATCAAAGCGAGGGAACAACTAGGTGTCCGTGTTGTAAGTGTAGGTACAGAAGGCTATACTAGACATCGACACAGTACAAGTTCATCTAATGAAACATGGTTTGAAGGAGGACTAGCTACCTGGTGTGGACAGAACACGAGGAGACGGTAATGGACACCAATCACGTGCAAGGTGAAAGTAGCTACGATGGAATGCAATGGACATATGAACATAACACATGGAGTACAACTTGGGGAGAAATTCTTGGGTGGTCATGGACCGCCTCGTAGGATTATGGTCCAGCAACCCATGTATCATGTGTACATATAGAAAATGTCATATGTCATAGAATTCACTTTTGCTAATCTATAATAGTTTTTTATTTTAAAAATAAAAAAGAGATACACATCTCATATAAGTAAAATAAATATTTAATTTTAATATTTTTAAATTATTGAGATGTGGATTTGATTCTTTATTTTTATTTTCAAAAAATAAAAAATAAAAAAATTTAGTTATAGTTCGATTTTTAATTATAATTAATAATAGATCCTATGAATACACAATATTATTTATTAACAAATGATAAATATTTAATTTATCATTTTAAAATTATTTATGTGTGGAAGGATAAATTTTTTCATTAATTTATTTTTTATTAGAAATAGTTATTTAAATTTTATTTTTCTTGTGATCCAAATTAGTTAGTTTTTATACATTAAAATAATTTAAAATATTAAATTTAAATATTTGTTTTACTTATTCAGATATGAGTCCTATTCATTTTTTAATTTTTAAACATACAAAAATAATTATGATTATATTTTTAATTACTAATAGTAAATTCTATAACACATGTCATCAACTATGGACACATGTCATTACTTGGGTGGTTGAACCATAATCCTATGTGGCGGTCCATGACCACCCAATAATTTCTCACGACTTGGGATGATAACTTGAATAGGTACGAGGAGATGATATTTGACAGGGTTTGCCCTAAAACTAGAGGTGTTTAGGAACGGAGAGGAACCACCAAACTAAGATGCTCAAAGTTTCTTCACACTGTTAGAGGTTGCTAATCAACCGTTATGGTCAGGGTGCACACACTCGGAGTTGTCCTTGGCCGTTCGAATGCTGAGCATTAAGTCGGATGAGAATCAAAGCCAAAGTTCATTCGAGCGAGTCAGTTGATTGGGGAGCTTACAGAACGACCGAACGTAATCCCTAAGAACTATTACCAAGCTAAAAAACTGGTTTACAAGTGAAGAACACAGAAATTAATTGCATGTACATGAACTAATGCAGGCCGAATTTTTAGGGATGGTTGTTTCACTATGTTGGTGATGGTTTTAAGTGAGTTTCTCATGAGTTTTGATTAGATTTTTGCATTAAAGTTTAGGTTGGATTGGGATGTATATTCATGAAGTTATTAGTATGAACCAAAAGCCAATTGAGGATTACTCAAGTGTAGATCCTTGGTGAACATCATCATCGCCCAACTGGTGCAAATTATGGCTGTTTGAAATCTTTCTTGATACTTAGCTTGGTACTGATGTGTATTGGATTGTAGATGCTAAATATGTTTTTTTTTATATGAAAATTTAACAAGAAAAATGTATGATTTAATTGTATAAATGTGGTGCTCATTAAGGATCAAGTTGTCCATCCTAAACTCCCTAAACTTTTGATTTACTGATTCTTGTTTGTGTAAATCAAAATTCTACACTAGTGTTTGAAAATTGTGAATGAGAAATTGAGCATGAAATGGTGACTCGGGACTTGGAAAATTGCAGGTCTTATTTGAGTATAAGTGCATCAGAATTTTGCATAAAGTAATGTCTTTGAATGCCATTATAAAGTGAAATTTTGCTGCATAATTTGTAATTAATAATATTTTGAATCATCTCATGTTGTAAGGAGTGGAAGTTCATGAGTATGTATATGCTTTGAATGTTAATGTGGGAACTCCCTCGATGATGAACCTTGTGAGGTTGGATGATGGTTGCCTCAATTTGAATGCATAGGTTTGATTTAAATAGTTCATGAGTTTTGGTTTGAGATTTATTTGGTATTAGAATATGTATTGGAAAATTATATTGATATGATATGTGATGGTGAGCGTCGTGACTCCCATAAATTTGTTATTTTTAAAACCAAGTTCCCCTAATATAGTTTAGTGGAAACCAGGGTCGTCTCTCACAAGGAATGACTAAGAGAGCAATACGCGAGACTAGTCGTACGAGAGTTGTCACAAATTGGGGGATTTTTGTATGCAGGAATGTAAAAATTGATTTAATGAAAAGAAAAAGCTAAAAACAGTGGCTTATGAGGTAGAACATTCATCGGGGTGTTTATCATTGGCTACAAAAGAATGCATGAGTTGATTAATTACGCCAGAGTTAGATCTAACCCTATTGTGATTCTAATGATTGATTGCCTAGAACAAGATTAATTAGTGAGATCTCACCTATAGTTTCGTTTTCAACAATCTTTTAAGCCAATTCCTATTATGCATGCATTAATTGATCAACTGACACATGAACCTGCCAAATGCATTAACCTAACTCAATCGAGTAAGCCAAGACATAGGTAAACACACACAATTTAAGATCTCAAATTATATGTTAGGATTGACAATGAAAACTAATGCAAGATTAAGAGAAAAACCTCAATTTACCCCAATGATGCTCACACCCTCATAAACCACCAAGAGAATTAGTTACTCATGGAAGAAAAAGGGTAAAGAAAGTAAAGATTAATGGAAAATAAAATGCAAATAAAGAAATTGATGAAAAACGAATAACATTGTTGAATTAACTATGAAAATAACTTACAACGGAGTCAAAGATGAAAAGCAAAGAACATAAACCCAAAAGACTTGACGAATAACGTTGAAAGTAAACAATGGAAAAATAGTGGAGAAAGTTAGAGAACAAACTAGGAAAATGGTGGAATCCTAATGAGAGAAAAACTCTAACTAAAAGGTAAATAAAAGTCTAGGGTTGGAAGTATGAAAGAAAGATGTGTTTTCTTGATGCATTGGCATTACTTTATATAGAGGAAGCAGCTTCAGAACCCTTGCAAATATGCCCCCCACGCGGTTTTGCAGATTAGTCCCTGCTGTCAAAGATACGCAGGTGAGCGCTGGGGCGCTCGTACCGCGCTGGGGCGCCAGTGACTTGCACGAAATGGGAGCTGAGGATGCTCGGGCTCCCTTAGGGCGCTGGGGCGCTCGATCCTGGCCTGGAATCCGCTGCTCCGCTTCTTACTCAGTTCCCGATGTTCATTGCTCCAATAGTTCCTATGATCTGCACCACAGACGTCAAATACCAAAGATCAAGTGAAAAGGTCATCCTTGAATTGCAAAAACATCATAAAACTTATTCAATTAGCCTTTATTTTCATTAAGTCCTAGATAAATCCAAATTGTATTAAATACAATAAAAGACTAAAAATAGAGTATAGAAATGCATACAATTGCTCAAATTAAGGGCACAAAATATTGGCAAAAACCACGTTATCAAATATCCCCACACTTGAACAATTGCATGTCCTCATGCAAGAAACAGTGATTCCAAGCACTTCTAAATAATAAAGCAATGACAATTACATCCCAACACCTATATCCTAAAGTAAACAAAACACTACAGATGATGGAAAGTTAATCAAAACAGCACACCTTGGTCAGAATTAAGCAAAAACCACAATCATATTGCAAGTTGGCATTCAAAAGAGCATGAGTTAAGAGAATCAGTTCATGTTATACAGAGCTGGTTGATTGGCCCTCACCAGTGTGTTTATCTCTCAATCACTCAGTGTTTAGGCTAAGCACTCAAACAAGAGAAACACACAAGACTCACCTTCCATAAACTTGCTATACTTCTAACATTGCAATTCCACAAACATGGTGCATCAAAAGGTCTTTACAGGGTTGTAACGGGGCTTGGGACAGACATGACACATATGGGAAGTGGACTAATTGCAAGAAACTAAGAATTCATGGTTTGAATGATCCCAGATGATTTACAGAAAGGGAGAGAAATAGATGAAGAAAGATATGAAGAAAGAGAGAAACACTCAAAACCAATAAACCAACATAATTCCCAGCAGAATAATTCCCAAGAAATAATTCCCAAAAATCCAACAACCTTTATTCACAGAAAACCACAATGAACAATTTTTTGCTGAATTTTTCTGAATTATTTTTTTCGTTTTTTTTTAGTCCTCATTCCAATTCTTTTGAAAACTTGAAATGAGAAAAGAGAAGATAAAATCAAAATTAACAACTTATGTACAAAAGAACTGCCCTTTACAAGTTATCCCATTCCAATTTACAACTGAAACCCAATTTTCCCACACTTAGAACCTTGCCCAATGTTCAAACCATGTTCTCCTAGTTTCTCAGAGGGATTTTTTTCATTGTTTTTCACTTTTGGCTTGTAATGAGCTTTGCAAAGAATAAAGGGATAAAAGGCTCAAATTGGCTACAAATAACGGGAAATGTGTATCAGATGACTATTTGACTAAGTGGCTAAAAGATATAAAACAAAATTATGCCTCAACCACACACAACATGTATAAAACGCAAAACAAGAATCAAACAAATTCAGGAATAACAAATACAAGTGTGTGTGTGTGCCCACATGAAGAAAGTGATCAATAGATGCATTTAATCACATAAAGGCTCAATTCTCACATGTAATCCAAACAACCAGTCAATGATAACAAAAACAATTCAAACTCATATAAGAATAATATGCCAACAATTTTTGAACTAAAATCACAGAGTTAAAGCAAATTCAAACCAAAGGATGCTATAAAGATAACTAGCCAATCATCTAACTAACACCTAAAAACACATAAAAACTAAAGAAAAACAAAAGAAAGAAAAAATTAAGCAAGAAAATATTTACAAAAGCAATTTCTACGCCCTCCCCACACTTGAATGAGAAGAGTATAGAAAGAACCTGCAGAGGACTCAATCGTCCTCAGAACAGTCATCATCCTCGTCACCGTTATCATCCTCATCATCGTCATCATCCTCGTCACCATCATCATCATTGCCCTCCTCGTCCTCCACATCGATGGGAGCTTGGGACTGTCCCGGAGCTCCATAACCAGAGGTGAAACGCTGGTCAATGTATGATCGGAAGTCCCGCTGCGCCTCAGTGAGCCTCTGGTCATAGTAGCTATCCATGGCCAGAAACTGCTGATCATAATAACTCTGTGCAGCTGCGAACTTCTGGTCCATGTACTCCTTCATGTTGACCTCCAATTGGGTCAACTGAGAAGTAACTGAGTGTAGAGGATTCGTCACTGGGTGGCTCTTGTTCTGAGCCGCTGCATCCTTGGTCGAGAGACCGACGGCGGTGAGGGAGGTAGGTGGCCCTTGCCTCTCATCATCGGCAAACTCTGGAACCCCACACTGAATGGCCAAAGAGGTAACAATAGAGGGGAAATGGATGACTCTGTTGGCCTCAATGTGGTATGCCTAATGCATGGTACGCCTCAAGCGGGTGGGAAAATCGATCCAACGGCCCTCCACAATGCAGTATAGGAAAAAGGCTTGGTCCGTGGTGAGGTCGGAGATTTGGGAGACAGGATGAATGTGGCTATGGTAGATGCGGGACCACGCTCTAGCCTCCAAATTGAGAGTATAGTTCTTCAGCACTTTGGGTTGCATATTAGTACCCAGTGTCCAACTGCTACCCGGAAGACAGAGGCAGTTTTTTACCACCTCTAGATCCGTCCCTGCCATAGCTTAAGCGGCATCTAGCTCACTGATGGTGAGCGTCGCAACTCCCATAAATTTAATTATTTTTAAAACCAAGTTCCCCTAATATAGTTTAGTGGAAACCAGGGTCGTCTCTCACAAGGAATGGCTAAGGAAGCAATACACAAGACTAGTCGTATGAGGGTTGTCACAATTTGGGGGGTTTTTGTATGCAAGAGAAATAAATTGGAATAAAATAAAAACAGTGGTTTATGAGGTAGAACATTCATTAGGGCGTTTATCATTGGCTACGAAAGAATGCATGAGTTGATTAATTACGCCAGAGTTAGATCTAACCCTATTGTTGTGATTCTAAGGATTGATTGCCTAGAACAAGATTAATCAGTGAGATCTCACCTTTAGTTTCGTTTTCAACAATTTTTAAAGCCAATCACATTAATCTAATTAAAGAGACTAATCAGTCAATTAATTAATCATTACCAATTCCTAATATGCCATGCATCAATTAATCAACTAACACATGAACACATGCCAATGAATTAGCATGACTCAATCGAGTAAGCCAAGACAAGGGTAAACACACACAATTTAAGATCTCAAATTATATGCCAGGAATGATAATGAAAACTTATGCAAGATTAAGAACAAAGCCTCAATTTACCCCAATGATGTTCACACCCTCATAAACCACCAAGAGACTTAGTTACTCATGGAGGAAATATATGGGCAGAAATAAATTGAATTAAAAGCAAGATGGAATGAAGGAATTAAATAACTTGAACAATAAAGAGAAAGAGTAAAGAAAATAAAGACTAATGGACTATAAATGCAAAATTGGAAAGATTGAAGAACGAATAACTGAATTAATTGTAAAAGTGACTTACAAAACCCAAAGACTTGACGAATAACGTTAAAAGTAAACAATGGAGGAAGATAGAGAACAACTAGGAAAGTAAAATGGAATCCTAATGGAGGAAATAAACTCTAACTAAAAGCCTAGGGTTTGAAAAGTAAGAAACTAGGAAAAGAAAATAGTAAGAGATGTAAAAAAAGCTAAGAGAATTTGAAGATGTGAAGAGGTGGGTTTTCTGATGCATTAGCACTGCTTTATATAGAGGAAGCAGCCTCCAAACCCAAGCTAATTGGGCCCCCAACTCGGTTTTGCAGATTGGTCCCTGCTGTAACAGAATTGCGGCGCGGGCGCTAGAGCGCTGATGTCGCGCCAGAGCGCGAGTGCAGTGCACGTGATAAGTTCTGATGAGGCTCGGGCGCTGGGGCGCTCGGTTCCAGCCTGGACTCCACTGCTCCGCTTCTTACTCAGTTCCTGATGTCTGCTGCTCCAATAATTCCTATGACCTGCACCAAAAACATAAAATACCAAAGATCAAGTGTAAGGGTCATCCTTGAATTGCAAAAACATCATAAAACTTATTACTTTGGCCTTTATTTTCATTAAGTCCCAAATAAATCCAAATTGTATTAAATACAATAAAAGACTAAAATAGAGTAAAGAAATGCATACAATCATCCTAATTAAGGGCATAAAATATTGGCAAAAACCACGTTATCAAATATCAACAGTGAGCAACAACGCAGAACAGTGCAGTGACAAGATTATCATAGAAAAACACCATTTTGTTCACCATGGAGCTCGGTTTAATCATGTAACATGTAAAACTAACTGATTAAATTTACACCAAACACCCAAAAATCACATTCATCACTTCGCATTCAAGGAAAATCAGATTTTCATCAAGAATAGAGAAGAAAATAAGGATTAAAGCAATGTACCTTGATAAAATGCAATGCTAGAAGTAGATAAATGAATGTGTGGAAGGATTTGTGAGTGAATGTGTGAAAAGTGGTGAAGGTGGTGAAGAAGACTCTGCTGCTGCGCTAGGGCTCGGAGTTCACGAGTTGCTCCAAATGAATTATGTGATTTGGGGATTTAGGGTTTTGAAGAAACCCTCCCGCGCTAGGGCGCGTGCAGCGCGCTGACCTGAAACGCAGTGTTTCATTAAATGAACGCACGTGCGCCTGGTCGCTTGTGTGGCGCCTGAGCGCTGATACTGCTACAGAAACAGAAATTGCGCTGCTATGATGCATGAAAAATCCTAATTAAACTAAATGCATGCAGAATTAAATATGGCAAACATGAAAACAGTAAAATAAAGAATATAAAATACGAAAATTAAATTTAAATGCTGAAAATATAAAAACCGGTTGGTTGTCTCCCACGAAGCACTTTGCTTTAACGTCCCTAAGTTGGATGGTTGACTGCATCAATTTTGTTTTGGCTCCTCAATGCGAAGAGCTTCAACATCAGCAAGGCTTTTCCCAGTCATGATGTGGATGACGCTAACGTTTCCCTTAGGATTAGGGACAGTCTAAGATGGGATTTGTGAGCTGCCAACTTGATCATAGGCTTGTGTAGCCGGGTTTCCTTTCATTTGGTTGACCTCATTTTTCAAATTCAACATCATCTTTTGCTGCTCCATGATTAGTTTCATCACATCACCAAGAGTTGGTTCATTGGAAGTTGGAGGTGCAGGTAAAGCCAATTGTTGGGGTGGTGGAGGAAGAGGCAATGGAGCTTGGTATGGAACTTGGGGTAGCCTTTGATGAGGAGGTTGATACCGAACCTGCTGAGTTGGTTGAGCTTGTTGTGGTTGTGGATTATTGTTCCACCTCAGGTTCAGGTGATTCCTCTGGCTCGGGTTATAGGTGTTCCCTGTGGGCTGATTTTGTTGCTGAAATTGCGGCTTGCCTGGAAAGATATTTGCAGCTGCCACCATCATTGCTTCATCTTGTAGGTGTGGGCACTGGTCAGTCACATGGGAGTCTAGTGAACATATGCTACACACCATTGGCTGACTTGGGGTTCCCGGTTTAGATTGGTTGATGGCCAGTTGCTTCATGAATGTTGCAATTTCATCCAGCTTCTGGTAGAGGCCACCATTCTCTGTCTAGGTCACCTCATTCACCCCTTTAGTCACGACAGTAGCCCTTGTGCCAGCAAATTGCTGTGAGTTGACAGCCATGTTCTCGAACAGGATCCTCGCATCTGCCGGAGTCTTATCCATCAAGGCACCACCACTAGCGGCATCAATCATGCACCTATCCATTCCCGTCAGACCCTCATAATAGTATTGGATCAACAATTGTTCAGAGATCTGATGGGTTGGACAACTCGCCACTAGCTTCTTGAATCTCTCCCAGTACTCATGGAGAGACTCACCTTGGAGTTGTCGAAAGCCACTAATGTCCTTTCTTATAGCGGCTGCCCTTGATGTTGGGAAGAATTTCTCTAGAAAGATTTTTTTCATGTCAATCCATGTGGTGACAGCTCCGTTTGGCAAATTCAGAAACCACTGTTTCGCTTGGCCGTCCAGAGAGAACGGAAAAGCTCGGAGCTTCACGTGCTCTTCATTGACTCCCCTAGGCTTGAGAGTCTCACACACCACATGGAATTCCTTCAAGTGCTGGTGTGGGTCTTCTCTGGCTAACCCGTGGAACTTGGGAAGCAAATGGAGAATTGCTCCCTTAAGCTCGAATTCGGTATCCAACCTCGGGTAGGTGATTCCCAAAGGTTGCTGAGTGAGGTTAGGAGCTGCGAGTTCCTTCAAGGTGGGCTGATGATCTCCCATGGTTGAACTTGAACCTGAAACACTAACATACAAATCAGAATGTTCAGGACCAGTGAAAAACAAAGTGGTAAATGGTGGTCCTTCCGGTTGCTCGTGAGACTCAATAAATCCTCTCCTAGCTTGCCTTATTTTTCTCAAAGTAAATTCAATTTCAGGATCAAAAGTGACAAGCTGGGGATCCGGTTGAGATCGAGTCATGCAAATCTCCAATTTTGCAGTCGCAGTCGCGCGCTAGGGCGCTCTATACGTGCTGGGGCGTGGATGACAGTAGCAGACTCTGCTGTTCGTGGAACAGCGAGTCTAGGAAGAGCAAAGAAAAATAAAATGCAGTATGCTATGCAATGCAAAATAAAATGAAAATCTTTTTGTTGTTTTTATTTTTCAAAGAAGCAAAGAAAACGATTATGTACAATATGCACAAATCACACAACTAGAGATTACTTTCATCGTCATTCCCCGGCAACGGCGCCAAAAATTTGATGGTGAGCGTCGCGACTCCCACAAATTTGTTATTTTTAAAACCAAGTTCCTCTAATATAGTTTAGTGGAAACCAGGGTCGTCTCTCACAAGGAATGACTAAGAGAGCAATACGCGAGACTAGTCGTATGAGGGTGGTCACAAATTGAGGGTTTTTGTATGCAGGAATGTAAAATTGATTTAATGAAAAGAAAGTGCTAAAAACAGTGGTTTATGAGGTAGAACATTCATCGGTGTGTTTATCATTGGCTACAAAAGAATGCATGAGTTGATTAATTACGCCAGAGTTAGATCTAACCCCATTGTTGTGATTCTAATGATTGATTACCTAGAACAAGATTAATTAGTGAGATCTCGCCTTTAGTTTCGTTTTCAACAATCTTTTTGATGATGTGAGGGTCTCTTTAGAAACACCTCCAAGCTATGCTCACACAACCCAAGAGGGGGGGGGGGTGAACTGGTTGTGTATACTTTTTGCAAATTCTTCTTTATTATTCCAACACTTCTGCAATTCTCAAAGATTGATCAAGTCTTTGATACTTGTCAAGAATTAGTCAAAACAATAAGAATCAAAAATATTATTTGTGACTTCAGAATCTAAATCAATTATGTGACATACACAGAAATCAATATGTCAATGACAATGATTTAATTTTCACAATATTTTGCACAGCGGATTATTAATCACAAATATCACAACACTTAATACATCAAGCTTTCTCAACAATCAAATGATCAATATCGAAAATAACTCTTTCAAAAATATCAGTTTCTGAACCACTTTCTGATCTAGCTTCTGAACTACTTCAGAATCTATATGCTTCTGAACAATTATTTTACAAACAATCAATCAACAATTAACAATATGATATGTATTTCAATTTCAATCAGAAATCAAACAAATACTCCGAGAACAAAAACAACTTCTGAAGATATGTTCTTGAGAAAACTAATTATAGATTTCAAAACATGAATTTCTCTTCCTGTAATATGTTCTTTAAATTGTTAATTTCAGATTCCAAATACCCAAAAAACAAATATCATATATCAAAAAGTTAAACACATAAAGATTCTTTTAACTTTGATTTCTTTAACTTTTAGATTGTTGTTTCAAGTTTTCTTTCGAGATATTTCACCAGAAATAAAAAACAATTAAAATATCCACACAGATTCTAAGCAATTAAAAACAATTAATGCAAATGAGTAGAGTTAGAGAGATTAGACCAATTTATACTGGTTCGGCCAATTGTGTCTACATCCAGTTCTTCAATCTTTCACGATTGAGTTCCACTAGAAATGTATCAGAAAGCCAAGGTATCAATACAAAGATATATTTTGCAACCTTCTCAAGTTCGACACTCTAGAATATCCCCTTCTAAAGATTTTCCACTCTCCGGATATCCCCTCCAGAAAGATTTTCCGCCTTGATATCCCCTCAAGGACTTTTCAGAACCTTGCCTCTGATCATACTTTCCACGAATCAATCCTTGAGAAATTGAGCTCACAGCTTCTGGTCTTGTTGTTCTCAGCCTCAAACTCTTTAAGTTTGATCAGTCTCTGAAATCTTTAACTTCAGAAACTCCTTTTCTTCTTCACGATCAAAACATTATTTTGATCACTCTTTTTTCTTGAGCTTTTCTTTTCTTTTCTTTCTCTTTTCTACCACAAAGTTCTTCTCTTTCTTTTCACTCTTGTATCTGAGCCTCTCTCAGATTTCTTTTTTCTTTTCAGCCCTTTTTCTCTTTTTCTCTCAGAATGATTTTTCCTATCACTCTGACCTCTCTCTGTTATGTGTTATATTTTTCTCTAATGTGATCTCTTTTTTTTTTCGATTACAACTCGAGACACTTTTTTTTTATAGGGAGCTCTTTCAAATTACAATCACATAACTGTCATTAACAACTATAATATCTTGGCGGGAAAACTAAACAATATGGATAATGTTTATCACTTTCAACATCTAAACATATTTCCCTTTCAAAAACTTATTAAGTTTCTGTACCACACACATCAGAAGCTCATTAAACTTCTATATCAACTTCTGAATATGATAAGAGACTCATTAAGTCCCTGTAGCATCTTCTGTGCCAGCTTCTAAGCCATGCTTCTGAGCCATGCTTCTGGACATGCTTCTGAGCCATGCTTCTGAACATGCTTCTGAGCCTTTTTCTGTGCGATGCTTCTGAGCTGCCTTCTGATCATTCTTTTAGCTTCTGAAGCTCTTCCCAAGACTTTCTTACATGTATATTACAAGATCATACATTATATAATCCTAATACACACCTAGTCCTATCTTCTATGCTTCTATACAAATTATACGATTATTACAATACGATACAAGAAGCAGATACAACTTTACATACTCAAATGATTTTCTCAACACTAAGAAGCTTTCTAAACTTATTACACTTATTTTCACTATAGCTTCTCAAACCTAACTCAGAAAGTTACATGAGTTTTGTTATTATCAAAACCAAATGAGGAATTACATTAACAATCTCTCCCTTTTTGATGATGACAAAACTTATGTAATCTTTCAATGCTTTCTCAGATTTTTAAAACAATAAAAAAAACATAGCATTGATGTAGAGTTTCAAAAACGATTTTCGAAAATATACTTTCAGAGCCTCATACAAAACAATACACATTATGTATCATTCTACTTTCTGAACCATATATATCAACAAAATCATATGATCACACATATATCCAATTAATGACATATAACTCCCCTACATATAATATTCATATAAGATAAAGACACATAGCTCCCCCTACATGACATATTCATTTTAGAAAATATATGTAGTAACATCAGAAACTAAAAACTCTAAAAACTCCCCCTTTCTGAACTATTTTCCAGAAAGACTACATCCATTTATTCTCCCCCTTTTTGTCATAATCAAAAAGGATTAAACAGATATAATGTTGAGTTTGTTTCTAAGAATTACGAATCTACTGATAGGGGTTTGGTAAGAATATCAGCCAAATTGTGTTCGGTTTCAACTAATTTTAATTCAACATCACCTTTTAAAACATGATCTCTAATAAAGTGATGTTTGATATCAATGTGTTTAGTTCTAGAATGCAACACATGATTTTTAGCAATGCAAATAGCACTTGTACTATCACATAACAAAGGTAAAGACTTGTACCTCAAGTGATAATCTTCTAATTGGTTTCTGATCCACAAAAGTTGTTTGCAATTTGAAGATGCAACATCATACTCTGCTTCAGCAGTTGATAATGCAACAATTTCTTGTTTATTGCATGACCAAGTTACCAATTTGTTTCCTAGAAGACAACATCCTCCAGAAGTGTTTTTCCTTTCTAGTTTATCACCAGAAAAATCTGAATATGTATAACCTAACACATCAAAAGTATCTCCTTTCTCATAGAAAAGACCAAGATTAGTAGTACCTTTAAGATATCTAAAGATCCTTTCACTAATCCCAAATGAGAAACTTTTGGTTTAGATTGAATCTAGCACAATATCCTACACTAAACTTAATATTAGGTTCTACTTGATGTTAAGTAAAGCAAAGAACCTATCATGCCTCTATATTCAGATTCATTTACATTCTCTCACTTTCATCATATTTCAAGTGATTGTGAGGGTGTATAGGTGTAGACATAGACTTACAAATCTAGCATATTGTACTTTTTTAACAATTCATTACAATATTTAGATTGATGAATGAATATACCATTTTCTAGTTGTTGAATCTGAAGCCCCAGAAGAATCTAGTTCTCCCATCATGCTCATTTCAAATTCCTGTTTCATCAACTTAGAAAAATACTCACAAAGACTTGTGTTAGTTGAACCAAAAATAATATCATCCACATAGATTTGTACAATCAACAAATGCTTGCCTTTTTGCAATGTGAATAAAGTATTATCCACTAAGCCTCTTCTGAAACCATTTTTCATCAAAAAAGAGCTTAATCTTTCATACCAAGCTCTCGGAGCTTGTTTTAAACCGTATAAAGCTTTTGTTAACTTGTAAACATGATTTTGATATTTTTCATTTTGAAACCCAGGGGGTTGCTTAACATATACCTCTTCAGAAATGTAACCATTTAAGAAAGCCGATTTAACATCCATTTGATACAAAATGAAGTTTTTATAACAAGCAAAAGATAACAAGATACGAATAGCTTCTATCCTAGCAACAGGAGCATAAGTTTCATCATAATCAATACCTTCTTGTTGTGTATATCCCTGAGCCACTAATCTAGTCTTGTTTCTCACTACTTCACCATGTTGATCTAGTTTGTTTCTGAATATCCATCTAGTGCCTATCACTGTTTTTCCCTTAGGTTTCTCAACTAAGAGCCATACTTTGTTTTTCTCAAACTGATCTAGTTCCTCTTTCATAGCATCTAACCAGTTTTTATCTTTTAAGGCATCAGAAACAGAATCAGGTTCAACTAGATATACAAAAGCATTAAGTGATCTCCAAGTTCTAACACCATGTGAAGTTTCACCAATTATGAGATTTTGATCAAGGGATTTTAACTCATTTTTGCCTCTGGTTATATTTTCTGAAGAAATTTCATGATTAATATGAGGTGAGAAATCATTTACTTGATTTGAAGTTACCATATCATCATCAGAACCTCGAGTTTCTGAACTCTGCCTCTGAGTGGTTTCTGAACCGTGACTCTGAGTGGTTTCTAAACTCGGTTTCTGAGTGGTTTCTGAACTCAGTTTCTGAGTGGCTTCTGAGCTTGTTGAGTTGATGTTTATCTCCTGAGAGTCTCTCTCTCCATCATAAGAACTATCAGCATTATTACCATCAGAACCTGCAAAATCTCTCGAGAATTCTTTGAAGGTTATATGTATGGATTCTTCCACAGTAAGAGTCATTTTGTTATACACTCTAAAAGCTTTAGAATTCAAAGAATATCCTAAGAATATAGCATTATCAGATCTGGCTTCAAACTTGTCAAGATTATCTCTTGTATTTAGTATATAGCAATCACAACCAAATACATGAAAATACGATACAGTAGATTTTTATTGAACCACAACTCATAACGGAGTTTTCTTAAGCAATGGTCTAATGAACACCTTATTCTGAACATAACAAGCAGTATTCACAGCTTCTGCCCAGAAATATTTTGCTACTTTTCTTTCCAACATCATGGTTCTAGCCATCTCTTGTATACTTCTATTTTTTCTTTCTACAACTCCATTTTGTTGAGGAGTTCTAGGATTAGAAAAAGTATGAAATATACCAGATTCCTCACAAAGGTTTCTAAACAAATGATTTACAAATTCTCCTCCATTATCACTTTTAATAGTTGAAACTTTGTAACCCTTTTCATTTTGAATCCTTTTGAGAAACACTCTGAATTTTTCAAATGTTTCATCCTTTGATCTTAGAAAGAAAATCCAGCAAAATATAGAGTAATCATCAACAATTACAAACACATATTTCTTTCCTCCTAGACTAGTTGTTCTAGATGGACCAAAAAGATCTATGTGCAATAGCTCTAGAGGCCTTTTAGTAGCAACAACAGCAATGTGTTTGAATGAGGTTTTAACTTGCTTTCCTCTTTCACACTCATCACAAGTTTTATCCTTTGTATAGAGAATCTTAGGTAGTCCTCTTACAAGGTCTTTGGTAGAGATTTCAGAAATCAATCTCATATTGATATGGCCTAGCATTCGATGCCACAACCATTTGTCATCAACCAAAGATAATAAACAATTCAGATTCTGAGAATCCAAATAATCTAGATATAAAACATATGTGTTGCCTATCCTATGTGCTGTAAATTTAACCTTGTTATTAATGGGATCAAACACTTGGACCTTAAACTTATCAAAAAGAACATTCAAATTAAGATCACAAAATTGACTTACACTCAACAGATCGTGTGTGAGCCTATCTACCAACAATACATTGCTAATAACATGTTTTGATGTCTTACCAACATCACCAATACCTTTTACTTTAGCACATGTACCATCAGCAAATCTTACTTGACCTTTGTTCTTGTGTTTAAGTTGGATGAAGTACTCTCTCTGTCTAGTCATGTGTCTGGAACATCCTGAGTCCACATACCATCTCTTCAGATCCATGGTTTTGGTTTTTAAGCATCTCTCACTGTCTTCATCTTCTGAGGCTTCAGATTCTGAGCTATAATCAGCTATAAAGCACATATTTGAAACTTCATCTTCTTCCTCAGAATCTTCATCATCACTAAGTGTGGCTTTGTATGCCTCCTTTTTCCCTTTATTCTTTGATGATGTTTCTTTCAGCTTTGGGCAATCGGGTTTGATGTGACCCTTCTCATTACAGTGATAACAAATAACAGAATCTGACTTTGTGTTGTCCTTTCTGAAGGTGTTTGGTTTCTTTTTGTTTGAGCTTCCTTTTCTAAACATTCTTCTGAACCTCTTAATGAACATTGCAGCTTGTTCTAGGTCGATTTCTGAATCATCTTCAGAATCTTCCTCTTCAGATTCTGACTCAGAATCTGACTTGATTATCAAAGTCTTTTTCTTCTTTTTCCTTTTGGAAACTTTGAGAGCAGTGTTGTCCCTGAAATTGTTAGTGCTAGCAATATTTTGCAATTCTATTTCATGCACCTTTAATGATCCGATTAAAGCATCAAACTTTAATGTTTTCAAATCTTTAGCTTCTGAGATAGCAGTTACTTTTGGTAACCCCCTTGCAGAGTTGCGGGTAAGCTTCTCAAGACTTTTCTTACAATTTCAGCATTAGGCATATCATGGTTGAGATCTCTCAATTGATTTATGATACTAAGAAACCTAGTAATCATACTATCTAAAGACTCGTTCTCATCCATTTTAAATTGCTCATACTTTGATCTAAGCATATCTAACTTAGTTTCCTTCACTTCATCAGTACCATCATGCAAAAGAGCTAATCTATCCCAGATTTCTTTAGTAGAACTACAACTTATGATTTTATCATACTCACTCTTAGTTAAAGCACAAATAAGTAGATACTTAGCTTTGGAGTTAAGTCTGACCATCTCATTGTGTTCTCTTGTCCATTCTGATTTAGGAATAGGTTTTGTTTCAATAGAACCATCTAGAAGTACTCTTGCTGTTTCTGGAATTTGATCTCCATTCTGAATTCTGTCCCATAACTCTAGACTATTATACTCAATGAATAGTTGCATCTTGTCTCTCTAATAGGCATACGCAGTTTCATTAAAGAGTGGAGGTCTATTTATGGATTGTCCTTCAGAAACTTGAAAGTTTGCTTGATTAGACATTGTTTGTTCCTTGGATCTTGCTTCTGTTCTTGTTAGAGAACCTTCTTGATTTCAAATCAACAAAAACCGGAGCTCTGGATACCAATTGATGATGTGAGGGTCTCTTTAGAAATACCTCCAAGCTATGCTCACACAACCCAAGAGGGGGGTGAATTGGTTGTGTATACTTTTTGCAAATTCTTCTTTATTATTCCAACACTTCTGCAATTCTCAAAGATTGATCAAGTCTTTGATACTTGTCAAGAATTAGTCAAAACAATAAGAATCAAAAATATTATTTGTGACTTCAGAATCTAAATCAATTATGTGACATACACAGAAATCAATATGTCAATGACAATGATTTAATTTTCACAATATTTTGCACAGCGGATTATTAATCACAAATATCACAACACTTAATACATCAAGCTTTCTCAACAATCAAATGATCAATATCGAAAATAACTCTTTCAGAAATATCAGTTTCTGAACCACTTTCTGATCTAGCTTCTGAACTATTTCAGAACCTGTTTCAGATTCTTACTTCAGAACCTATATGCTTCTGAACAATTATTTTACAAACAATCAATCAACAATTAACAATATGATATGTATTTCAATTTCAATCAGAAATCAAACAAATACTCCGAGAACAAAAACAACTTCTGAAGATATGTTCTTGAGAAAACTAATTATAGATTTCAAAACATGAATTTCTCTTCCTGTAATATGTTCTTTAAATTGTTAATTTCAGATTCTAAATACCCAAAAAACAAATATCATATATCAAAAAGTTAAACACATAAAGATTCTTTTAACTTTGATTTCTTTAACTTTTAAATTGTTGTTTCAAGTTTTCTTTCGAGATATTTCACCAGAAATCAAAAACAATTAAAATATCCACACAAATTCTAAGCAATTAAAAACAATTAATGCAAAGGAGTAGAGTTAGAGAGATTAGACCAATTTATACTGGTTCGGCCAATTGTGCCTACATCCAGTTCTTCAATCTTTCATGATTGAGTTCCACTAGAAATGTATCAGAAAGCCAAGGTATCAATACAAAGATATATTTTGCAACCTTCTCAGGTTCGACACTCTAGAATATCCCCTTCTAAAGATTTTCCACTCTCCGGATATCCCCTCCAGAAAGATTTTCCGCCTTGATATCCCCTCAAGGACTTTTCAGAACCTTGCCTCTGATCACACTTTCCACGAATCAATCCTTGAGAAATTGAACTCACAGTTTCTGGTCTTGTTCTTCTCAGCCTCAAACTCTTTAAGTTTGATCAGTCTCTGAAATCTTTAACTTCAGAAACTCCTTTTCTTCTTCACGATCAAAACATTATTTTGATCACTCTTCTTTCTTGAGCTTTTCTTTTCTCTTCTTTCTCTTTTCTAGCATAAAGCTCTTCTCTTTCTTTTCACTCTTGTGTCTGAGTCTCTCTCAGATTTCTTTTTTCTTTTCAGCCCTTTTCTCTTTTTCTCTCAGAATGATTTTTCCTATCACTCTGACCTCTCTCTGTTCTGTGTTATATTTTTCTCTAATGTGATCTCTTTTTTTTTTTCGATTACAACTCGAGACACTCTTTTTATAGAGAGCTCTTTCAAATTACAATCACATAACTGTCATTAACAGCTATAATATCTTGGCGGGAAAACTAAACAATATGGATAATGTTTATCACTTTCAACATCTAAACATATTATATTTCCCTTTCAGAAACTTATTAAGTTTCTGTACCACACACATCAGAAGCTCATTAAACTTTTTATATCTGCTTCTGAATATGATCAGAGACTCATTAAGTCCCTGTAGCATCTTTTGTGTCAGCTTCTTAACCAGCTTCTAAGCCATGCTTCTGAGCCATGCTTCTGAGCCTTTTTCTGTGCGATGCTTCTGAGCTACCTTCTGATCATTCTTTTAGCTTCTGAAGCTCTTCCCAAGACTTTCTTACATGTATATTACAAGATCATACATTATATAATCCTAATACACACCTAGTCCTATCTTCTATGCTTCTAAACAAATTATACGATTATTACAATACGATACAAGAAGCAGATACAACTTTACATACTCAAATGAGTTTCTCAACACTAAGAAGCTTTCTAAAATTACACTTATTTTCACCATAGCTTCTCAAACCTAACTCACAAAGTTACATGAGTTTTGTTATTATCAAAACCAAATGAGGAATTACATTAACACTTTTAAGTCAATCACATTAATCTAGTTAAAGAGACTAATCAGCCAATTAACTAATCATATGCCAATTCCTATTATGTCATGCATTAATAGATTAACTAACACATGAACATGCGAAATGCATTAACCTAACTCAATCGAGTAAGTCAAGACGTAGGTATACACACACAATTTAAGATCTCAAATTATATGTTAGGATTGACATTGAAAACTAATGCAAGATTAAGAGCAAAGCCTCAATTTACCCCAATGATGCTCACACCCTCATAAACCACCAAGAGAATTAGTTACTCATGGAAGAAAAAGGGTAAAGAAAGTAAAGATTAATGGAATATAAAATGCAAATAAAGAAATTGATGGAAAACGAATAACGTTGCTGAATTAACTCTGAAAATAACTTACAACTGAGTCAAAGATGGAAAGCAAAGAACATAAACCCAAAAGACTTGATGAATAACGTTGAAAGTAAACAATGGGAAAATAGTGGAGAAAGTTAGAGAACAAACTAGGAAAATGGTGGAATCCTAATGAGAGAAAAACTCTAACTAAAAGGAAAATAAAAGTCTAGGGTTGGAAGTATGAAAGAAAGATGTGTTTTCTGGATGCATTGGCACTGCTTTATGAGGAAGCAGTATAGTCTGTATAGTCATCCAACGAGGTCGATGTATAGTCAACCAGCGAGACCGATGTATAGTTCGTATAGTCATCCGACGAGATCGAGGTACAGTCAACTGGCGAGACCAAGGTATAGTTATCTGGGCGGACGTTACAATATAGTATCATAGCATATATCATCAAAGCATTCATCAAAGCATGCATACTATTCAATATCAGTAATGAAAGCTTTAGAGGCACATCAATAGATATATTTCATAAGCATAATTGATATACCAAAGCATAGAACATTGAAGCAGAGTAGATGAGAGTATAAAATTTGTCAAGATAGATGTAAAATGTATATGATTCAACATGAATGACCTATCTTCTACTAATTTTTTTTCCAAAAACTCTCCTAGAATTGTCTAAATTCTCCCCATAAGTCTGATATTTTTAATATTTTGAATTCTCCTCTAAGTCTAGTACTTTATTTCCCCCTTTGACATCAACAAAAAGATGAACCATCACTGACTTCTTCTCTTTAAGTATTCAATGTCTCTACTATTCTTGAGGATAACCTCCTCTAATATTCTATTATGAGCTTTGAGAAGTGCATTCTCCATTGTCAGAGTATCTACTATGGCCTTGAGAAGATCAAATTCCATTCCAAGAGTTGAATCTGAGCTTGACTATGAGGTATGGTGCTTAGGATGCACTTCGTGATGATGAGAAGATTGTTGTTTTTATTGTTGTCTCCTATCTTCATTTCGTCTCTTGAGATTTCCCTTTTGGATTGACTTGTTAATTCCCACAGTTCTTGCATATCTCCACAGATATATAGTTGAGTTCTGTGAATCTCTTCAATAGAGTTCCTAGATTTATCCTTAATGATCTTCATTGTAACACCCAATTTTTATTTAGGTCTTAATTAAGAAAAATTAGTGATAATTGACTTTAAATGAAATTTAGTTGACTTGAATGTATTTTGATGACTATGTGTACTTGGTGAATTCATTGAAGAGTAAATTCTCAATTTGGTCCTCCAAGAACATAACTCGGGACAAATTAGTCCTCGTGAAAAGAAATGTCATTAATAGTCCCTCAAGATTATAAATACACGACAAATTAGTCCATTCAAAATATTTTGAATGACTAGTTTGTCCAATTTACAATTTCATAAGGGACTATTGATGGCGCTTCCGTTCTTGAGGGACTAACGCGTCCTAACTTATAATCTTGGATGACCAATTTAGATGTTTACTCTTAATTAAATTTGACTTGGATGCATTTTTTATGATTATGTATATTTGATAAATTGATTTAAGTGGGTGTGACTTTGATGTTGCGGGTGTTTTATTTGAGATATTGGTTTATGCACAAAATCATTAAGGGTATAAGTATCATGGGTGTAGGGTGAATTTATGTATGTTCATGAGCATGAGATGGTTCATTTTGGGGTGTAACATTGGGGTAGAATTTACAAAGTTTGTAGATCTATCGTGCCTCATTTGTTGGCGAAGTAATCACCTTCACTGAAGAGGCACCCTTTACTAGAGAACACAATTGGCTCGCTCAACATTTTTATAAAGATGCCCCCACTCACACTTCTTTAAAATGCACAAAAGCCCTTGCACGATTTAATCCCATCTACCATTTTCTCAACCACACCACACCACACTTCATCATTTTCATCTTTTCCTTCCTCCTTCATTCTCTCCCCCAAACATCGAACCTTAACCCCACTTTCTCAGTACACCTCCATCACCTACTTCTCCAAATAAAAAATAATTCACATATTCATACCCCAGATTACTTCCTCATTCCTTCAAAATGAACAAAATCTCAAGGCACTCAATTTCTCATTTTTCTTTCCATTTTTGGATTTGCTCTTGAGGATAGAAGAAGGAGTAGATTTTTTACTTTAGTTGAGTCTATGAGCACATTTGCAAAAGAGTCACCATTTGAGGTAGGGGTAAACTGCATTTTTTTCCTATTTTTTTAAATATTTGGACTAAAACTAAAAAAAGATTTTATTAAGTAAATCTCAAAATTGGCTGTTGACAATTTTTGCATAAAACAACTTGACCCATAACAATAAGAATACCTTATCCAGTCCCTCAAAATGCCAATTTTCGGACATGCTAAGGTCCTTGGGCGGATTCCATAACGGTATCCTATGTGGCAGTCCAGCACAGTAGCACAAGTGCTGATATGACCATAGAATAAGAAATGACATTCCTTTGCTTTAGGATGAGGCTCTTTTAAGATTAAACATTACAACGACCCCTTCATCCTCTTCCTCCCCTCCCTTCCCCGTCATTCATCTCTCTTTTCTATCACAAACTAAATAGAAAAATAGAAAAATCCCTTACAGTGTGTTTGGAATGCTTATGATTTCAATTCTCTTAAGAATTGAATTATTTTCTTGAGTTTGAAATATAACAAAATGTATGATTTCAATTCTTATAGAAATTCCAATTCTCATTTTCAACTCATCAACAAATCAGACCAAAATAGGTCTGATTTCCAAATCCACTCTCACCCAATGCTCACTTAAAATATTAATTGTCAAAAATATCCTTGTTCAAATTATAATATTCCATGATTGACCTTAATTTTTTTAACCCTATTTTTTCAACTGTTCTGAAAACCGATTCGGACCGGTTGAACCGGGAAGCGGACCCCTGTCCGCTCCGAGTAGGCCCTAAAAACCGGGATTCTGAAAACCGGTCAAAAACCAGAAAAACCCGTAAAAACCGATAAAAATCGGGTAAAAACCGGTTGAACCGGTCAACTTATATAAAAATAAAAATAAAAATTTTTTAAAATTTAATAACTATTTTATAATAAAATTTAATATATAATACACTTTAATTATTAAAACTAAGGACTATTAAACCTCTAAATTTATCAAATGCTATAAAATTTCAATTTTATTAATATTTTTCATGCTATTTAATTTTTCTATAACATATAATTCATTTATATATATGTTTATTGATAAATATATATTTTATACATATTTTATTATATCCGGTTGAACCTCCGGTCAAATCGGTTAAACCTCTAAACCTCTGAACCCCTCCCTCGTCTGGTTCAATGTTCGGTCCGGTTTTCAGAATCTTGATTTTTTCCAATTTTGACACACCTATTTCATATCTTCATATTCTCCACAACCACTCGAACAGCAGCCCCGCCTCTTTTCTTTACTTCTTTGGTTGCTTTTGCTGAGGTTAGCCTATTCTCTCTTTTGCAGAGCAACAATCTTAAATTGTGGCTTTATTTCGTTTTGCGTGATGATGATTATATTTATGTTCTCTATTTTTTTTTTCTGTTATTTGTTTTTTTGCCAATTTTGTTTTTTTCTTTCAATAATTAAGAGCCCCAATAAGGAAAAGACTGAAACCAATATCATAGTTTTCCACCATTCAATCCATGTTTTATTGAAACTGGATGATTTGAAGCTGACTATTCTATGCCAATTTTTTTGGATTGTTATGTGCCAATTTATTTGGACTGTTCTGTGACAAATTTTGGAAGATAAAATTTTATTAAATATGATGTTTTATTAATAGAGGATAATATTCTTTAATTTTACAGGTATATTTCAAACACTAAAATTCAATTCAATTTTAGTGAGAATTCAATTCTTTGTAGAATTCAATTCTAATTCAACTATTTTAATGTTTGCAAACGGACTGTTAATCTTGTGACATAATTCGATAGATCCTGGTACACAAACATAATAGTTGAGGTCAAATATTCCACTTCTGATGGTTAGTGAAAATCTTATATGAACTTGCATTATTTAACATTTTCCAGTTAATCAAGAAGGTGTGACTACAAAAGATATATTAGTAAAATACCTCTTATCAATGTCTAATGTCTTGTATAATTTAAAATCACAACACACAAAACATGTCCATGCATGTCTCGATGGACCAAAAATGAGCAATAATTCGAAAAGTTTCAAGTAAAGATGCTCTCTCAGTCACTCTCATATCCAACTCAACCGAAACCACCATTTTCTCTTCTACAATGCGTTTTCACTGCCACAACCAGAGGGTACACCTAAACACAACCATAATTAATATGATTTGGGGGGTTTGTGAAAATTTAGTTTGAGTTAGAGAAGTGAGATGAATAATGGGAAAGGAGGGGAGGAAGGGGATGAAGCGACCACTGTAATGTTTAATCTTAAAAGAACTTCATCCTAAGGCAAAATGGCGTCGTTTTGCTTATTCTATGGCCATATCAGCACTCGCGCCATTGTGTTGGACTAACTATGTAGAACCATCATTATGGAATCCATCCCGGAACCTTACCGTGTCCGAAAATGTATATTGTAAGGGACTAGATAGAGTATTTCTCATTGTTAGGGATCAAGTTATCCTATGCGAAAATTGTTAAGAACTAGTTTAGTAATTTACTCTATTTTATAAAAGTTAAAACTAAAATTAGTTTATTTTTCAAAAAACATATTAAGCCTAGCAAATTTTTCACATACAGAGATATAGACTAAAGATTATAGTAATCTGTTACTTTTCGCTAGTTTTAGTTTTTGTTCTTACTTCTTATCTCACCCAGTATTGCTGCAGTAAAGTAACAGAATTAACAATTTCAGCATTCTATAATAATACTTTGGTTAACTGGACTATTCATTCGTAAGATTAGTAAATACTAAATAGTGAATGTTCTATTAAATCATACTTTCGAAAAAAAAATCAGGGAGTTAATCTGTTCTATTAAATCATTAAAGTGATTATATTTTGATACAAATAATTAAAGTGATTATATTTTGATACAGATAATTAAGGAGTTATGTTAAACAGTTTGTTTTTGTTTTAATATTTTCAGAATTTTCTTCACTAGTAGATACTCTAATTAGTAGTACCTCTTCCAGTCGATTTTAAACAAAAAGAATTAGGAATAAAAGAGCGAATTAAAGCAAATACAAATCAATCACTTGAATCCTAAAAGAACCTAAGTGAATTAATACTATAAAAGTTCCAACTGAGTAAGCAATCCACAATCCCTCTCGTTCATTCATTTTCCCGCGTACTTCATTGATGAAAGAAAATAAATTTACTTAACAAAAGCAAATATTACATTATAAGTACAACCAAACCTGAACCTCACTTTAAACTACCACTCCTAAATTATTTTTTTGGTTCCAAAAAAGGGGGATATATAGAAGCATGTCCAAATGTAAAAAACCTATCTATCTATTCTGCTGAAGAGGATTCTCCATCAGCGCTTGCTATGAGAAACTGTCTGTTTCAAGGATAAAAAGAAACATGCATGAGCAAAACCAAATGAGAATTGCAATTATCTGAAACCATTCATCCCATACAGCAATAGTTTATTCAATTTAAGGTCTATCAGATGCAACAAAACAAGGACTTAATTTACATTCACTGACATTGTAAAACTTTTTTACACAGTCATCCAATCATGTACTACCACGTCAGCCATAATTGTGTTTTCTCTCTCCCACTATCTAAAAAGTCCTACAAACTGAGTGTTTTGATTGGACGTTAATGTAAAATACCTTTACACTGTCAGTGTATCAAAATCAAACTCATAAAACAAAATAGAAAAACAGATCATAATCTCCAATAATTAATAACTGCATTAGTGCGTGTTGTCGGACTCAATTTATTGATATTGCACAATCAGTTATTGTCACATCAATAAATGAAAAACTTAAGCTGATACCACTAAATATAAATGGACAAAAAGTCAATCAAAGGAAAGTATAATTTGAAAACTTATATATGTTTACAAGAAAACAATATTTATCTCTATGTTGTCTATAGAAATTAAAATCTTTACTATTATTATATGAAATTCTAAGATTTGGAGATGCCAAGAAATATTTCCATTGCTCCATAAATATGCAATAGAGCACAAATCTGGGCGTGTGAGTGATTGAAATACGCGCATAAATAAATAGACAGAGAACAAAGCCGCAAACAACAAACTTAGCCTATACCTGATTTTTCAATAGAACCTAGACAAAAACTAACAAACTAGGTTCCTAATTTCTGTTAGGACCTAAACCAGTTGACTGATAATACAGATTATGAAATTAAATATAGAAATCTCAATATTTCATGATTATTCCTTAGATTATGACATACCAAGTATAAAAAAGTGCTTAAATAAACAACTGCATGGATCCAATAAAGATCATTCCAACGGGAATCCATGCAGATTCTAGCTGTTTCAAACAATGGCAGAAGGCAATGATTTTGATGACAAGGGGGAAATAGATAATTTGATCTCTGCAAACGTAAATCTTGACATAATACAAAAGCAAAGTCCCCAACAGTCAAATAATAGAATATAACTACTATCTCATAGCAAAGTCACTCCACACTCCAGGATCTCAATATATGTCTTTAGTTTCTCCTAAGTTGTCTAAGGATGTCGGCTACCTTTAGGTCCAACAATCTTACTACCAGATAGTCTGAAGTGAATTTTACTTTATATTGTTTTTATTTTGTTCTTGGAAGGGGAAGGGGTATGAATCTTGTGATGTGCTATCAACGAAATTAGCACATCATGTAGCTACAGTTGTTAAAAAGAGAAAATTCATGGTTTTTGCCTCCTGAAAGAAACCTTTCAGTTCAATGTGAATGAATTAAAGCAGTGTTTCGACCACAAGCAGCCAAGAGAACACACTGAATTAGGCTTGCCATAATAAAAACCAACTTTCAATATAACAGCGCACTTAACAGCACCAAGACCAGATATCAGGAGCCATGCCTTAGATTTTAAAATAATCATTATCAATTAAAAAAGTCTATTAATTGGCAAAGTTAAGTGAAATTTCATCATGCTGTCTATCTGCAATCAATTAACTGTGAAGTTAATCAACCATCCAAAAGATTTGAAAAAAGTAGTCAACTATAGGATAGCAAAGATCCAAAACTAGCTGTTGTTTTAGTCTGGAATTCCAAAATTCCTGGAGTTTATTTCAAATTATTCCAGATCAGATGCCAAAATAAATCTACAACTAATAGGTGACAACTGATAATAAGTGAAGAAATCTACGTGAAAATATTTGCAGAAAATAAGTGTCAGTGCAAAAGCAGATGCTACTCAAACATAAGCGGGCCACTTCAACCAAAGTAAAGAACTTTTCTTTTGCAGAATAAGACATACGACACTCAACCGGCATGCAGCTTTCTAAGAAGGGAATGTGATACATGAAACAAATTTCTTTGCATCACACTCTACGTGGCAATATATACCGAAATAAACACACCCCATCAAATATTCACTAAAAGCAGGCTAAAACAGACAGTTTCAAACAATTTACAAAAGAACAAGAATTATTGAGACTCACAATTAGTTTTGATTAAGTATTCGTGTAACCTCCAAACATCAGTTCAGCACATCAGTTCTTATTAGTAGCACTCAATGTCCTTTCTTTTACAAGTAAAGAGGCAATACATATAATTAATGATGCGAAATAATGTTTGTCGTACAACAGAAATACGTCCAACGAGCATCCAACGTGTGCTATACATAAGACGTAATGTGTGCTATACGTACGTGTGTTATACATATAGCACACATTACGTCTTATGTATAGCACATGTTGGATGCTCGTTGAACGTATTTCTGTTGTACGACAGACATGACCACAGTCACACACCCATCCAAGCTACAACAGAAATTCCAAACCAAATGAACACTCAAACACGACATCACAATTAAGGAAGCCATCATTACTAGCCTAGCACAACAATACACCACAGACAGCATAAGGATTCAAAAACACCAGCTACATTCAAAAAAAGGATTCAAAACACAAACCAAGCAGAGCAATCAAACTAAATTTGTAGAAATAATAATGATAACGAAAGAGGCTCACCAGCTCCAGAACTGCGCTTGGTGCGCTTGATTTTCTGCAGCTGGACCTGCGTCTCCATGAAGAGTTGCATCCTCTGGTACTCCAAATCCTTCGCAAACTGCATCCTCTGTTTCTCCAACTCCACCATTTGCCTCTGTTTGGCAGCCTCAACCCTCTCATATATGTCTCCAAATCTCTCAATTGCCTGAGCAAGCTCCCTATAACCAACCTCCCAACAATTCTTCTCATCCTCCCTTTCCCTCCTTTTCCGGCCGCCACCGCCGCCACTGCTTGACCTCGAATCCGACCCGTCCGAGTCCCCACTCTCAGCCTCTGCTGCCGCTGCCGCAGCCGCTGCGGCCGCAAAGGCCGAGAAATTCCGCCGGAAATATGAGTCCTCTCGTCTTGCCGGCGTCGGCGCCGCCGGCCGTTTCTGAGTGCCGGATCGGGGACCAACGGGATGGCAGGTAATCCAAGCCGGTGGAGGCGGAAGCGGCGGCGGCTTGGCGGCGGAGGAAGGGGTTCCCCGGCCGGTGACCGGCGGCGAGGGCTTTTTGGCCGGAAAACTGTCGCCGATTAGGGCGTCAAGACGGGAGAAGAAGGGCCAGGGGCTCTGGTAACCGCCGCCGGATTCGGAAACCCTAGCCTTCTCGATCTTGTACTTCTTCTTCAGCGTGTCGATTCGGTTCTTGCACTGAACGTCGGTCCGACGGAGGCGCTTGGGGGCTCCGGCAGATGCGGCGGTGATGACGCCGGAGTGAAGGTGGTTGACGGCGTCGGCGACCTCCTGCCAGTGCTTCTGGCGGAGGTTGCCGCGGTTGAGCTGGAGGTAGCGCTCGCCCCAGGCGTCAATGAGAGTGAACGTTGCGTCCTCAGCCCAGCAGTCCTCGCGGCCAGGGAACGACGATGCCGATGATGGCGGCGGCGCGGGGGTGTCGGGCGACGGAGCGCCGTCGACGGAGTCCATAAGCCGCGGCGGTTTGGTGTTTTTGTAATTTATTTTGTTTTGGGTTTTGGGTTGGCAGACGGACCGCACCGGGCAGAGGAAGGAGAGGTAAGGAGTTCGACTGTGGAAGGAAACACTTTGCCAATGTTTTTTATTTCTTAGCGAACGAGTACGACGGTAGTCGCGGTGCGGGAAAACACGTTCTTTTTCCTTTTTTAATTATTATTATTATTTATTTTTGGTACCCAATTTTTTTTTTTTTTTGTTTTTGGTTTTTACAATGTTTATGGTAGGCCTGTAAGCTGACCCAAAACAGAAAATAAAATAGAAGCATTGATCCTTGGATTAGAGTGCACTGATTTTGTCGACCAAATCATAAAAAAAAAAAAATCGATGAACCTAAGTAGTGAAGCTGTTTAGTTTTAGGCCCATGTTTTAAGCAATTTTGGTGTCGGGATTTCTGCCGTTGTAGGCAGCACATAGGTAGCTTTTATTTGATGGGGATAAGATATAAAATACAATATAGAATAGAAAATAACATGTTTATTTGGTAAAGACATATACAAGACAGATTGTATCTGTACATTTTTTTTGTATTTTATGTCCACACTCAAAGTAGATACACAAAATACAGGTACCGATACAAAAATTTTAATGAAAATTTTGTTACAATTTCACCATTTACCATCATCATATTTTACCAAAACCCCAAAACAAAATTTTGTATAAATATAGGTATAAATTTATTCTGTACACACTAATGTTTCATTTGTTTTTTCTGACAACAGGGTCAGAGTCAGGGAGTCATTGAAAAATTGATTCTGTCAAATATTTGGTGCGAGGATCACAATGAACAAAATTGTCAATTTTTTGTTCACTCCAATTTTGGAGTCACTGTTTGTTGGAAGGGAGTCACTTTGTACTGAAATGGAAGGACAAATATGTGTGGATGTGTTCAGAGCCAATTTTGGAGTTATTATGACACTAACTTCATGACTCTCTTGACTCTGACTCCAGAGTCACTGAAAACAAACACTATCTAAAAGAAACACAACAAAATACACAAAATTCACAATATTGTATTGTACTTGTATTTTTGTACTGTACTGTATTGTATTGTATCAACTATGAAACAAACACTACCATAGGGATAGTGATAATGTTGTTTTTGCCAATATTATATGCCCTTAATTTGAGCAATTGTATGCAATTCTTTACTCTATTCTTAGTCTTTTATTGTGTTTATTACAATTCGGATTTATTTGGAACTTAATGGAAATAAAGGTTAAATGAATAAGTTTTATGATGTTTTTGCAATTCAAGGATGACCTTTAATTTGCACTTGATCTTTGGTAGTTGATGTTTGTGGTGCAGGTCATAGGAATTATTGGAGCAATGGACATTAGGAACTCAGGGGGCGTTTGGTGCATTACCGAGGAAGATTACCGGTAATCTAGATTACCTTACAGATAGATTACCTCCAATTAAATTACCAGTAATCCACATTACCTTGTTTGGTATATACAAATAAGATTACCGGTAATCCGCATTACCTTGTTTGATATATTATCAACATTACAAGATAATCTATATATATTACTATAATACCCTCTAAATAATTATAAAATGAATTAATCAAATATAATCATATTATATATTATTAAAATACGTAAAATACATATAAAATGAATTAATCAAATATAATTATATTTTAAATTTAATATCAATATTTTTCAGTTTTGGCATTAATATAATTATTTATTAAAATAATTATAATATTCTTGCAAAAAGTGCAACATAGAAAAAAAAATATAACGCAATAAATTTAAAAAAAAAAACACCAACAAGAAAGGCTACGTGGGTTTTTGAGATAAATTAAGATTTGTGTTAGAAAATTATAAAATTAGGAATAATAGTGTATTTTGTTAGAGGGGTAATGATGTACTAAAATAAATTAGAAGATTACCTAGGAGTGGTAATCCAGATTGCCACCTGATACGGAGGTAATCCACATTACCACTTTGGAGGTAATGTGGATTACTTAATCCACATTACCAATATCTTAGTCAAAACAAACGAATCAATATGGATTACCAGGTAATTTAATTGCAAGATTACCGGTAATCTATGCAGATTACCTCATACCAAACGCCCTCTCAGTAAGAAGCGGAGCAGTAGATTCCAGCCCAGGATCGTGCGCCCCAGCGCCCGTGGTGAGCCCCGGCGCCGGAGCAGCTGCAGCTCCTATTCCGTGCAAGACTCATGCGCCCCAACGCGGTACATGCAACATAGCGCGAACCTGCGTAACTTTGACAGCAGGGACCAATCTGCAAAACCGCGTGAGGGGCATAATTGCAAGAGTTGTGAAGTTGTTTCCTCTATAAAAAGCAGTGCTACTTCGTCCAGAATACACACTCTGAGACCTAGACTCTTATTTTCATTCTTAGTTAGGGTTTTTTCTTATTAGGATTTAATCACTCTTAGTTTCACTCCCTAACTTTCTCCATTCTTCTTCCATTGTTTACTTTCAACGTTATTCGTCAAGTCTTGTGGATTTCTATTCTTAGCTTTTCATCTTTGACTCAGTTGTAAGTTATTTTCAGAATTAATTCAGCAACGTTATTCATTTTTCATCAATTTCCTTATTTTTACTTTATTTTCCATTAATCCTTATTTTCATTGTTCTTTCTCTTTTTTTGTTCCAAAACCAAATTGTTTTCTTCCATTCATAGTTGTTTTAATTCAGTTTATGTTTTTGCCCTTTCTCCATGAGTAACTAATTCTCTTGGTGGTTTATGAGGGTGTGAACACCATTAGGGTAAATTGAGGTTTTGCACTTCATCTTGCATTGATTTTCATTATCAATCCTAACATATAATTTGAGATCTCAAATTGTATGTGTTTAACTTATGTTGTTGGCTTGCTCGATCGAGTTAGGCTAATGCATTTGGCATGTTTATGTGTTGGTTGATCAATTAATGCATGGCATACTAGGATTTGACATATGATTAGTTAGTTGGTTGATTAGTCTCTTTAACTAGGTTAATGTGATTGGGTTTAAAGATTGTTGAAAATGAAACTAAAGGTGAGATCTCACTAATTAATCTTGTTCTAGGCAACCTATCATTAGAATCACAACAATAGGGTTAGATCTAAATCTAGCATAATTAATCAATCCATGCATTCTTTTGTAGTCAATGAGAAACACCCCAATGTGTGTTCTACCTCATGAATCACTGTTTTTAGCATTTTATTTCAATTAATTCAATTTTTAATTCATGCATACAAAACCCCCAATTTGTGACAACCTTCATACAACTAGTTTTGGCTATTGCTTTCTTAGTCATTCCTTGTGAGAGACGACCCTGGTTTCCACTATACTATATTAGGGGAACTTGGTTTTAAAAATAATAAGGGTGTGATTGGTTTGAGCATTTTCTATTTTCATTTTCTAAAAAATTAAAAAATAATTTTGAAAATGTGTTTGGTTATGTTTTTAGAAAATGTTTTCTAAATTCATCCATATTTTGGAAACAAGATTTTCTTGTTTTCTGTGTTTTCTTTGGAGTTTGAGAATGAAAATAGAAAACATTTTCTTAAAAAGAGCGGTGGCATACTTGTAAATAATCCAAACTTTATTTGAAAAATTCTGAAAAAAGCACACACACTCTCTCTGTAAAAGAATCAGTCTTCTAGGTTACACTCTGTCTCTCTCTCTCGGTGCTCTCCCACTACAGCACTCTTTCTGGCGGCGACCACTCTCCGCCCATCATCATCGGCGTAGTGGTGGCTTGGGAAGAGACGAGATTGCAGTGGTGGCACTAGGCTTCGATTGCAGTCGAAGGCTGAATGAAGAAAGGATATCGTCGTTGGAGGCTCAACTACGAAAGGCCACCGCTGGTGTGAAGAGCTGTGACGGAGGAGTCACCGTTGCTACACTGCGACCAGCAGCCCAGGTCTACAAGATCGGCGTACAAGTCATGGTTATTGCAAGGCCGGAGGAGCACCTGGAGTCACTGCCGCAGCGCTGGTTCGAGCTGGGATGGGCGGAGCTGCGGTTGAGACACGCAGCCATGGATGAGGAAAGGTGGAGTAGCTGCCACGATTGATGGAGTGCGCTGCTATGATGGTTGCTGGTGTCTTTCCGCGCTGGGCGCGGTTCCTCGGAGCTGGGCTCGGAGGCTGCTGGCGTCGCGAGGAGGAGCTGTTAAACACGTTTTCTAAAAGTTGAAATTGAAAATGAAAATTATTTTCAGAAAATGAAAACTAAAAATGAAAATAGAAAATGTTTTCGCAAACCAATTGCCACCTAAATTTGTGGGAGTTAACGACGCTCACCATTAGATGGCAACGGGGCAGGGCGAGGGCAGGAGTATAGTCCTCATTCCCATCCATGCTCTTTGAAAAAATCTTCATCCTCGTCCCCGTTCCCCACCTCAGGGGGGATTTCTCTCTCATCCCCGCTCCCCACGGGGATCGGGGATCCCCACGGGCCCCAAATAGGGAATGAAAAAAAAAACTTGTTTTACATAAAATTAAACTAATTGAATTTATTAAATTTAATAGTATTTAATAGTAAACTAAAAGTAATTAAAAGAATGGGACTCTATCTTTATTCTCGTCCGATTAATAAGTTCTTCAAAAGATTTATCAGACTATGATGGAGTGAATGCTTTTTTTCGTTTGTTTCGAGAGATATATTGATAATTCCGATTCATTTTCCATTGATTTTTTTCCGATCAAGATGTATGGATCCATGGGTTTATGTGTCTATATAGATCCTTTTTATGGATTAACGAAAATGTGCAAAAGCTCTATTTGCCTCTGCCATTTTATGAGTCTCCTCTTTTTTGCGTATGGCATCAATTTAATTTTAAGAAAATCAATAAAATAATCATCAATCATAAAGACATTGTTAAAATCTCCGTCCCCGTCCCCGAACTACCTCTCGGGGAAATTTTCCTCACTGTCCCTATCCTTGCAAAGAAAAAATCCCCGACTGCGAGGCCTCGAATTCAGGGTTCCCCGTGGGGATCCCCGCCTCCCCATCCTCCTAGCTAGCAGCTAAGTTTGTATATGATTTTGGATCTTGTAAGGTGTTATTTGACTTGGATAACTCAAGTATACACAATGTGTGCGATGTACGAGACTACATGAAATTACACGTTTTTAAAATATTACAAAAAAGTGAAATAGAAATATTTTTATTAAAAATAAATTAAGTAAAAATAGGTTATTGTTATAAAATTAATAATGAATGTTAATAAAATCGAAGGAGTCTTAGTGGAGAACCTAAGAATTTCTCATTACATAATATAGTCACATAGTTTTTAGGGTAAATAACACAAATTACCCTCCAAGTTTATGAATATAACATTTTACTCAAACTTTCCTACAACATAACACTCCACCCCATTATAAAATTGGAAGTAGTCATTAAGATAGGATATACTAATGGAATATTCTTATTTAATTAACCATGGTTATATTTTTTTTTTTTATAAAGAAAAATTTATATTGGGATTGTACAATATTACGTACTCTCATATTCTAAATTTTAAAAGATTTCTCATGTCCACAACCATAAAACTCTTCACTATTTTGATCACATCTTAATCTATTTCTTCTAAAAAAATATCTTCATAATTCAAAATTGATTTTTCCACATATTCTTCATCACCCAATCTCTCCTTTAACTTGTCCTTCCTTTAACATTAAATCATCTGTAACATAAATTGAACATAATAAATGAATAAAATATAAAACATAAAAATATAATACATAGTTTCCATTTAAATCAAAGGATAGATCATCATATTTTTTAAGCATATAAATATACCAATATACATGAATCACTGCAATTCTTCAGTCCCAATAAAAAAAAAAATTAGACAACCCCTGACCACATTAATATTCTAGAAATGACAGAACAAAAAAGTAAAACTAATGAGACAAAAGACTAATTCCTATTCCTCTAAGCAAAAAACATGCAAAAGACTAAATGCCTTCTATCCAATCTGATTTAGAGCATTAGAAATGCCAAAAGTCCCTACATTTCCATTTGCAAGGGATGAAATACTCATAGTTTGATTGTCATTTTCAGCAGACATTCTGCCAACCTCTTCATTCTTGGACTGTTTTTCTTATTTTGAGTTCTATCATACCTTCTTGCCACATTTTCCTTTCTCTTTCCTTTTTCTTTAGAGGTGGTCGAAACTTGACTATTTGCAATTGAATTATTTTGTTATATCTCCACAGGTTCCTCGATAATTATTACATTATTTGCCCTTTTGATTTTTCCCTGTGTAAATTTCATATGATTTATAAACTACAAACTAAAATCTATTAAATGCATCCAATTTAATACATTACCTTGGAAGATCTCCTTGCAGACTTTGTATTAGCAATTGAATCTCTTTGGCAAGTCCTTTTGTTATGCCCAAATTGTTTGCATGTCTCTCTTCTAATAGTTGATGACCTCCTAGTTATTCCCGGACCTGAAGCACCTTCACCAGCTTCCCTCCTTCTATTTGTGTTTTTGGCCTTCTTGGAAGCCTTTTCAAAGCAGGAGGTAAGACTGTATTCTTTAGGTCTTCATGGATATATACCATGCTAAGATCTGGAGTAGGGTGAATAATATCACTATAGGTTGTTTGGTAACAAGATTTTAAGTAATGGCGGTCAAAATATTGTTCCACATCTAATCTTAAATAAGACATGCATGACAAGGCATGTTTACATGACCATCCTACATATTTTATAAAAAAAAAATATATTAGTCAACCCCGTTTGATACTTTCATAATTATAAAATACAATAAAAACCTTAAAATTAAACACTTATCAGAAATTTCCCAAAATTTACATTGACATAATTTATTCTTTAAATCAATAGGAAAATTTTTCCCATTATCATTCACAACAAATTCCATTTAGCCAGTAGGGATCAAACTACATCTATTAGTCTTATTTTTCATAAACTCAAGCTTTTTCAAAGCTCTAGGTGTGAGGTTATTATTCCAATTGCAACTCTCACTGTACATAGAATGAACCTTAATCATCATCTTCAAAACTAAGGCCCACCCAATGATTGAAACTTTCTGTCATATTATTGGTAATATGATCTGATTTCACCATAGGGTCAAAAGCATGTCTTGGCCACATGTGTGGAGGAATCTTATTCAACCACTCAAAGGCATTTGAATTTTCATTCTTTATCATACTCATAGCCTCCTTGAACTCCCAATTACAATAGCTCCAAGCAGCCTTCCAAAACAAGGATCGAAGCATCATACCGAACTTTTCCTTGAAGTTTGCATACAAGTGTCTACAACACCATCTATGTTGAGCACTGGGAAACACTTCATTAATGGCTTGGTCAAGTCCCTACAAAAATAACAATAAGAAGTCCAATATATAGAAGTTTTAATTATACAAGTTATTCATATAGGAACTAGATATAAACTAAATAGAAATTAAATTTTCTACCTTCTGTCTATCAGTCATAATCACGAATGGTTTATCATGTATAGCAGGTCCAATCATTGATTCCAATAATTGAAAAAAAAAAGGCCAGCTATCCTTGTTTTCCACCTCAACAATAGCAAAAGCCACAAAAAATATATCATTATTTCCATCCATAGAAACAGCAGCCAACATGATCCCTCCATATGGACCCTTCAAATGGCAACCATCCACACCTAAGAAAGGTCTACATCCTCTAACAAATCCATTTCTCATGGCATCAAGACACAAAAAAAATCTTTTGAAAACATGATTACTTGACAAGTTTATCCGCTCAACTTCCATCTTGGCAATAGAACGAGGATTAGCTTTCATAACCACTTCTGCATATTGCCTTAACTTACTATATGTTTTTGCATGGTTACCCTCGATTTGTTCCTTTGCTTTCTTCTTTCCATGATACATTTGTGATCTGGATACTTCAACCCCATATGTAGATAACAAATGCTCATGAATTGTTTCATAACTAAGATTAGGGTTCGCCCTAAAATGAGCTGCCATTTTTTTTGCTATCCATATAGATGTGACATAAGAATTACTAGTACTTTTGACACAAGTGTGTTTCCCTTCACGTACCTTTATCTCAAAAGTTACTTCATCTGGGTTAGTACTAGCATGCAAATACTGTTAGAATTTTATGGACTTAGTGTAAATATAAATATGTGTTATTATAAAGTTTAGCCCAATATTAAAGTGATCTGGTAAATTTAAATTATTATTAGTGTATGGGCATAAACATCTTATTAAGTGAGTATGGGCTTTTATATGTGTAGATACCATTTGAGCCCGGTTACTAATTCTATGATGGGCTGAATTAGAAACTAGGGTTATGCTATTTATATAAAGAGGTTATGATCCCCAAACTGTGAGTGTTGCCTCCTTTCCTGTTATCCCATCAGCAGATAGGAGCACTCACTAGTTTGGAAGATCAAGAACCATATCATCCTTGTAGATCAAGAATTAAAGAGACTCAAAGCATCTGTCAATTTCTATGGCATGAGATACGCTTCCGCATTCTGTTTCTATATCTCTTTCTCTATGATTCAATATGAGTGGTCTTGGGTTATTATTGATTTAAGGTTTTTCCAACAAATACCACTCACATCCATGTCCAGCACACATAGCAGTAATTCTAGTTCTCTCATTCTTTATCCTTACAATTTCAAATCCCTCTTGAATAACAAAATCCCTTAAAACCTCTCTAAAAGCATCCACACTAGCAAACAACATTCCCTTTTCTAGTGTTATCTTGTTGTTACTTGATTCCTTGTATATCTTACCAATATAAGCTCTATCTATGTAAAGTCTTTCTTCATTGAAGTCATAATCATATATTGGATCAAAAACATTTTCAGAATTACAATCTGAGCTATTAGTTAAACCCTCATTTTTTGGCACAATAAACTCCTCAAGATCAGAACAATCTAAGACTGCACTATCAATCTCAGAATATTCATATGTATCATCATCAGATTCAGTAACCTCATTATTCAATATCTAAGGATTAGACAAATGTACCTCTAGATTCTCTAAGACTAGTTCTAATGGAAGACTCAGAGCTTCAACAAAAAGGTGTAGAGTATCATTACCTTCACTCTCATTTTCTTTGACCCATATAAGAAGTGATTCATTATCTTGTATCAGAATTTTTCGATCCCTGGGCATTTCTCCTTCCATCTGTAACTTCTTCTCACAATCAAGTTTTAACTCCACATAAACTTGACTTAATACATCCATGTAACTTAGGTAGTCTGTGTCAAACTTTAATATAAAGAAGTCATCTCCCCAATGAACCACAATAGAAATGCATATATTTGCTGTCATGGAAAGCTCTAAAACATTGAAAAACCCAATATTAACACATGAAAAGAAATATGTGTAAAATGAAGAAATATGAGAAAAAAGACAAAATATCAAGTGGATATGAAATGTTAACCTTACATTTTAAATATTTTCTAGTTGAATGAAAACATAGAAGAATAGCCACAAACAAAGATGGACCAAGCTAAATGTCAAAAGGGAAACTTGTTGGATATTGTATAAGCGGGAAATGAATAGTGTTTCACCCGCGTATTTATTAACCATAGGTAGGTGAAATGGGTTAAAGTTCATGAACATTATTTGACCATGATTCCCTTAAGTTAGTAAGTAATAGTGAAATATGAATTAGTGGGGCGGAGTGTCATGTGATAAAAAAGATTGGGTGGAGTGTTATTTTCATAAACTTGGAGGGTAGTCTTTGATATTTACCCTAGTTTTTAATAATAAAACAATAATATTATATGCACAATGAAAAACCAGCCAATATAGACAATGGATCCATTTTGGCTTTGATTTGGGCCCAAATAATCATTAAAATTGTAATGAGCTGAGTAATTGTGGCCCATAATCTCATTTATTGGCTGGTTGGGCTGGTTTTTCATTGTGCATTTAGCATTACTCATAATAAAATGGAGAAGATGATAAGTTACATGGTTTAAAATGACTATCACATGTATTTATTAGTACCAACATCTCAGGTCATATGTAAAATTAAAAAAATAAATATAAATAATCGTGTATATGAATCTTAAGATTAAAAAGTACAGAATAGCTAATATATGTCTATAATTTAAATAATTATTTTTCCAAATGATTTGCATTATTCTAATGAAAAATAATCCAACAACTACATAGTATTTTAAAGGAAATTTAGTAAAAAATCTACAAATTCTAACAAAGAGGAAAAATACTTTAAATCCAAAACCTAGATATACATAATAACAAATATCACTAAATACAATATGGTCAAAATTAAAAATCAAAATACATGAAAAATATGAATTCAATAAAGACAACTTATAATAAAACAATGTTCTAAGAGTTTTTAAGTAAATGGTGAATTGTCATGCATGTACAATATATGAATTATATAATAACATACTTGTTAACCTATTTTGAGGATATGATCTCGTTGCATTAAAAGCATTTGTTTAATTTACATGTCTAAAGTCATTTATTGGGATATAACCTTGTTATATAAAAAATAGAAGTTTATTTTATACTTGTAAATATATTTATAATACAATATGGGTATTCACTCAAGCATTTTTTAACAATCTATGTCATGATCTCCTCCTATGTTTTTTTATTTAATGAGAAAAAAATTAAATATTTATTAAACATTTTTTTAAAAATAATATAAACATGTAAGATGGATCATGCAATGTCATTTTTGAAAATATAAACTCATTGTATAAAATAACTATGAAATGTATATGTCGAACATCACTTGTTAAGAATTAATATAACTGAAAAAATATTTTAGGTAATTAAATGGCAAATTTCCATGTACAATATGAATTTTATAAGGACATATTTGTTGCCATATATTGAAGATGATATCGTTGTATAAAAATATTTATTCAATTTATAAGTCTAATATTACTTGTTAAAATATGACAACGTTATAAAATAATAAAATTTTACTTTATA